>CM076914.1:2199852-2799852 GCA_039566165.1 Maruca vitrata | reverse complement strand
TCGCATTGAACCGTATCTAACAATAGGCAGTTGTCTCTTAAACAAACTTATTCACGTTGCCTAATCCGTGATATCTTAAATAATTACATTGATTACTCAAATGTCTGCACATGTGAGCGATATCGAAATAACTACCGCTATTGACGATATAAGTCTGTCATTTGGTTAAATTTAAATATTTAGCATATTAGTTCTGTTTTTATAAGCAATTTTTTGATCGTTAGGTGATGAAATAGCTAATTATTATGAGTAATCATTTTTTGTTTCTGACTAATAACATTCTGGTATTTTTTCTTTGCTCTAATTTAGTCATTCATTGGTACACTCAATTTGAAGCCGGGTTGAATATATTTTGATTATCTGTATTGATTATTTAAAATATAAAATAAAATTATTACAACGTTTTTGTCAAACTTAGTAAACAAATAATTGAAATAAATTACAAACCTTTAATTTTTACAGTACTCTGGGTTATTTCTTGTCATCCCATCGTTAGAGAAAACGACAAAAAATTCAAAATGCTTTCATCGACTACGGCGGAAACGCTTAACACATATAAATCATCTTTTTATGCTACGAGTTATCTACACACCTGCTACGCCGTAGTCGCTTATGCTCAGTCGCTACGATATTGCACGTTCACTAATAATTTTTTACATTTAAGTGAACAGAACATTTTGTTCCTGGATTGAAAAGTTACATTTTGTGTCATTAATTAATTACGTCTACGTAATACCGCCTTACTTATGAATAAATTACGAATAGTTCTCTATTCTCTAAGTTTTAAGTAATACACAATTTTCAGCGAATTTCTTTTTATTATTCCAACCATGATAATCTCACTGCACCTCATGGTAAGCGGCCGTTATTTTGCAATAGAGAATTTCAAATTTCATCATGTTTTCCCTCACTCGTATGATCCCTTTCTCTTTGGGCGGGGCGTGAAACGCAGGCTTTCAGGGTGAGTGCGACAGGCTCAATATGGTCTATTGTGCCTGACCACCTCATATGTGGATCTCACTACCGCTTACCATCGCTCGGGTGGAAGAAGTTATTGTAGCAAATTATTAAAAAAAAAAGTCTATTATTATTTATTTATTAATAATTTGCTAATAATTTTTGACTGGCTCGGTGGAACAGTGATTAGTGACCCTGGCTGGCGGTTCCAAGAGTCGTAGGTTCGATTCCCACCCGGGACAAATATTTGTGTGATGAACATCGGTGTTTGTTCCGTGTCTGGGTGTGATTATGTATTTAAAAATATATATGTATGTATATCAGCCTCTGACGCCCATAGTACAAGCTCTGCATAGTTTGGGGTCAGATGACCGTGTGTGGAAATGTCCCAGATATTTATACTCGTATTGTCACATTTGAATTGATCAGCGCATGCATTCTGATTATGTATAATGTTGGTAAACTAAAGTGCATTGCTATCAGTGTTTGCGGTGATGTCACGAACTGTCTAAGCGTTATCGCCGAGTTCCTTATTGCACGCGTGTGCACTACTTCTGTTGTTATTGTACTTGCCTATTTAGATTCACCTTGTTTGGTTTGAGGTAGAAATAGACGGTGTTATTGTTGACTCGGATTTCCGGGTTTGAAGTTGACTTTAAGTTAAAAGCAATTAATAGTGATTAAAACTTTTCACTTTCCATTGATTACTTTCTGTGCACGGTGATTTCTGATGACTTCCTATCAACGTAATTGGGAGCGTGCACGACGGTGCTGCCCTCATTTTGGTAGCGTTTCTTTCTTTAAATCTTATGGAGTGAAATTAGTACCAACGGCCACCGCTAGCAATAACAACGGACGTTCGACGAGCATTAAGTAGTTATGTATTTGCTACTCCTAATATCGCGTGTAGACCCATATAGACTAATATTTAGTGTAATGAAACGCAAAAGTCCTAAATCTACATAATTAATAGTAATAGTTTAATAATACAAACATAAAAATTTACTGATTTGTTGATTGATTGTTATAAATCAAACCCAACTAATCGGTTTAAGAACTTAAAAATTTCGACAGAAGTTTTTAAGACTTGAAAGTGAGCACTACTTAGACGAGGATTTCTGAAATTCAACTACGTTCAACTAGGATCTGTCTGACCAGTGTTCAGTAGCCCCAGTGAGTCTAACATTAGTACTGTTCTACAGAGAGTTCGCACTGGCAGGTCCTAAACTAACCTATCTTTGTAGCACCACCCAGAGTATTTTTTGAAGCTAGATTAAAATAAAACTATTATTAGAATAAAATAAAACAGCTTCAAAAATACTCTGCCAAATCACTCTGCTTGCTACTGTGCCAAAAAAATACTACTAAACACTGGACAGATTCTAGTTGAACGTTGAGAACGCTGAAGGGAAACATCTTATGACGCCTTTTATTATAAGCAAACTATTATTGTACTAATATTATAACCTTTTTACCCTCGTGAGGGTTGAATTTCAGAAATCCTTTTCTAAGTATTCACTTTCAAGTCCTAAAAACTTCTGTCGAAATTTGCACTTCTATCTTATTTAGTTGTATTATTTATTGTACGGACCTGATGATCTTGATTGTCACGTTAGCGCCTAACAATTGTACTGTTTTACAGAGCAGCCGAGAGACAGTACTGTACGTGCTAGACTGCGTGTTCTCTGTCGGAGTGGTGGGGTCGCTGGTGGTCTTCGTGTGGCGCGGCTCTTGGGCGCTGCTGGACATCTTCCTGTTCCCGGAGGATCAGGCCAAGTCCTACTGGACCTCTTTGGTGAGAATACATCCTCCTTACTTTATAACTTCCTTATGGCTGGCTCGATGGAACAGTGGTTAGCGACCCAGGTACATTAGGTACGGTTCCAAGAGTCGTGGGTTCGATTCCCACTCGGGACAAATATGTGACGAACATCGTTGTTTGTTCCGTATCTGGGTGTGTATTATTTATATTTAAGTATATTTGTGTATCCACTATTGATTCTGATATCTGTAAAACAAGTGCTTAAGCTACTTACCACGGGACCAGATCAATGTATGTGATGTTGTGTGATATTTAAAAATAACTATTGTGAAAGTAGGTCTCACTGTCGGGCTTTCGTTCCGAAACTACTGGGCCATTTAAAAAAGATTTGGTACACAGGTACTTTAGAGTCATTTCGTCATTTTTTTTTAATACTCACGTACCTGTCTAGCGATATTAATTATTATAAATAGGTACCTACCACTGTTACTACTCTTGGACCATGCCAAGATGATTCTTGGTTTGTTTGTCTTAGTAGTAATGATATTACACTATGTAGGTAGATCTACATAGTTGTACTTGATATATTATACGTAAAATAAACTATTTGCAGTGCAAAAAATAACTGCTACCTTTGTAGATAATAGTCGTAACATAATATAAGTATTACATAGATGTATGTAAGGAAGATCTACGTCAGACAGGCTTATAATAAGCTTATTACTTTACAATATTTACTATACGTGATGAGTCGCATTAAAATGATATTTGCAAAGAACTTATTGTTACAGTTCCCACTAAAAGACAGAATATAAACATGTCTAAGAATAGTCGGTTATCTTTGCAATATTTATTGAATAATACAACAACACCTTCTTAATTACACGACAATAATAATAATGATAAATTCATTTAAAACATTATGTTTAATGTGGTGCAAGAATCTTTGAAAACTTTTATTTATGAATTTAATTTAAAAATACACGTTAAGTTAACGGCATTTTAGTAGGCAGGTGAGTGCGACAGACTCAATATTATGGTCTATTGTGCCTGTCGACCTCATATGTGGATCTCGCTACCGCTTACCATCAGGTGGAGTGAGGTCATACTGATAGTTCTTACGTGTATATAAAAACGTGTCATTGGGCGTACTTGTACTTGGGCGTCAGAGTCTGATATACACACTTATATAATTTATAAATAAATACATACACACTCCGACACGGGAATAAAGCCCAGTGTTTATCACACAAATATTTGGCCCGATTGGAAATCGAACCCACGACTCATGGAACCGCCGTCCAGCCAGAAAAATACTAGCACTTGTAAAAAGGCAAACCGTGGAGCCAACATATAAGAAGCTATATAAGAAGCTTTTTAAATGAGTTGAATACCAAAATACCTAATTGCGTTATGTACTACATGTTAGTGTTAGAAGTTGTATTGAAGAAGTTTTCTGTTGTGAACGGCACTTGCTAGGATTCGCTAGGTCTAACAGTGAATGGAGCCGATTCAGAATTTCCATTTAAAATGTAGTAACTAAAATACAAAATTAGCGTAATATTTTATAAAACTGCTAAAAGTAGAATTCATTGCCCCTGTCTGTTCGTCCGATTCATATGATATGGGATTTACAAGAGACGAATAAATAGATACCTATTTTAGCCAAATTTGATTCTTCTTTCTAAAAACTAAGTATAAAAACCATAGACAAGGATTTGTGTGTACGCTGTAATATTGCAAGTATGACGAAGTAAATACATAATGATATTTTAAATTGGATTACAGGCGTTGCTTAAGCGTGCGTGTAATAGAGGTCAATGTGAAGATGTAGTAACCTATTTTTTGCTTTCTGATCTTCTTCTTCTTATCGTATGGTTGATGGACCACCTGGTGTCAGTGTTTGTTTTTAAACCGCCCGTAGGCCTCTAACATGGTTTCAGACACCGTTGAAAAATTTCTCAGGTGTGCTGGTTTCCTCACGATGTTTTCCTTCACCGTTAAAGCGTCGAATGATGGTACATATGAATTTCAAATTTGAAAAACACATTGGTACCTGGCGGGGTTTGAACTGGCGACCTCTCACATGGCAAGCAACGACCTTAACCACTCGGCCATCGACGCTTTATTGCTTTCTGATTGCTTGATGTTAGATTATTTTGTTACATCTTAACAAAGTAGTGTTAAGATGTTATTCACCCGAAGTGAGGGCGGGCTTCGGGTGAATTTTACATAAATATGTACCTTTTTATTCAATCTCGCGAATCTTTGTATCAAAATCTGTTGCGTTATTTAAAATATTAAAGCTAATAAATTCATTCATTTAAATAATAATTCATGGGGATATACGGACAGAGAAAGCAAAATTGTTTTGTATTTTGTAGTAATTTCCATCGTTTTCTTAGCGCTTATTATATTACCTTGAATCGATGTTCTTTACCTTTTAATCATACCATTATCTCATAGTGGCTTTGTCACTACTAGGTAAGCTTGTTGTAAATCATTCCTTATTTGAAATAAAACTAATTTAACGGATTAAACTCGCGTGTATTGGTATTCTAAACATTATTTAGAAATCCGACGTTTCGAGCTCTTTACAGCCCGTGACCACGAGCGCTGTCAAGTTTAATTTCAAATATGTAGTGCTCGCGCAAATAAAAATAGACAATACTATCATTCCTTATTTATAATTTTATTTATATTAATAAATAGAACATGGTCCTGCTAGAATTTCATAGAACAGCTAATAGATAGGATTGGCTCGTGAGGTGTCTAATGTAAACTAGGTCTCATAATTATTCAGAATAACAAAAAAAAAAGGCTGAATATCTATGACGAGTACAAAAAAAAATAATGGTCGATCACTGCGGTATTTTAAGGACAGACTGGCGTAAACAAATAAATTTGGGTGCTATGTACTCTGTCTGAATCTTGAAAGAATAATGACTCCAATATCTTACTGGTTAAAGTCTATAGATGTGTAACGGGTGGCCCAGTGAGGGGATAAGATGGCTCGGAGGAAGCGCCAATTGCGCGGAATGGTCACTGACTCAATGGCGAGGTACATATGACCCATATGCGGAAAGATTACGGTACACGGCAATCAAATATATAAATATGTAATGAAAAATAAATAACGCATTTCTACCCATTATAGGTGCCCTATAATGGGTGGAAATGTCTTACTAGATACCATATTAGCATCCTTATTCACCTGAAAGTAGATCCAAAACGAATAAAAGATTCAAAAAGCGTTGATGGCCGAGTGGTTAAGGTCGTTGCTTGCCATGCATCACTGTGTTTTCCAAATTTGTATTTCATATGTAGGATTATTCAAAGCTTAAACGGTGAAGGAAAACATCGTGAGGAAACCTACGTAGAAATGTGTCTGATGACAGCAATGTATTTGCTAGAGATAAAAACTGTAGCTACTTACTGCCCGACTTTTCGACTCGGCTACACCAATCAATCGAGGTCGCTCGCGTCCCATATTAAATATTATTGGATCCAGCTCCAGATTTTAAAGTTTCCAATATGCTTATCAAAGCAATTTTTCTAGTAGCTAGGAGTAAAGTACCCTAACCATTTGAGATTTAATTTAGAAATTAATCTAGCCTTGTGCTATTTTCCTCTTGTAATATCTATTGACTGTAGAGCATAGATTGCTGTCTGATATTATTTTGTTTTCTGCTTATAAAGTTACTAGCTAGATTGGATTTTGAAGTAGTCCTAACTAAAAGTCCTAAACTAAACAACTAATCGAGATATACCGCACATAATTGATATGTATTCTTTCTAAGGCCCAAGGACATGACATCATATCGACTTCGTACAGTTTCTGAGCCGTTTCCTGAGAAAGACTACTCACAAAATTTACCATCCAAGATTTCCGTCTTAACGAGGCAGTAGTCCCTATCGTACCATCTAGCTCCAAAGCCATTGGCACAATTGGAGTCGTGTGAACTAGGAAGCACAAGGAAGCCACGTGTTACCTGTTCTCAGAAGTATAATGAGCACAACGAGCTCGTCCAACCGAATGACATAACGCAGGGGACAATGCATGGCATCAGGCTCACGTTCAATACCAGCCAGTGACATTGAGACAATTGGCCTCAAAGTACGGTGGCCATAGAAAGGTTACGGTGGCTTGCCAGGTTTTTTTTTGGAGGTTTTGTTCAGTGAGCAAGTCCTTCGGTCTTATGAGGCTTTTTTTTCGGAGGACTTTAAGATAATTTATAAAAAAATTCTGCATATTTTTTTAGAAACACAGTTTGCGGGGAGTTTGGAAGAATGTCTGGTCTATTTAGCTGGGTATCTGGAATTTTTGATTGTTATTATTTTTACGTTTATTTAGGACTCTTGAAATACAAGACCATTAAAAACACATATTATCTATACAATATAAGGATGAAATGCGAAACAAAAAGCATTTGATTGGTGCGTTCCATTCCATACGAGCTTCAAACATAATTATGCCATAGCAAAGCCATAAAATATTTCGACTGGCTCGGTGGAACAGTGACCCTGACTGGCGGTTCCAAGAGCCGTAGATTCGATTCTCACTCGGAACAAATATTTGTGTAATGAACATCAGATTTTGTTCTGTGTCTGGGTGTTATTATGCATTTGTTGTTGTTGTTATGTTTTTATAAATATGTACGTATGTATATCAGTCTCTAACACCCATAGTGCAAGCTCTGCTTAGTTTGGTGACAGGGAACCGTGTGTGGATATGTAAGATTTTAGACTTTCGCGGACCATTACACTAAATGTAAGTTCGCTTGCGACCATGATTGGTGTAACCCAGTCGAAACGTCGGGCAGTAAGTAGCTATGTATTTGCTACTCCTAATATCGCGTGGAGACTCATAAAGACTAATATTTCGTGTGTCAAAAAAAATATTTTCTTGTCATTGGAGTTTCACCTCTTTGCCAACCGTACTTCAGTAAGTAAACACAGGTCGGGCTTGTGGCATTTACCTCATTAGGCGGTTCCTGAAACTAAGACCACTTGGGGCCGAATTGGATAATTTGGACCACGCTAAATATAGCCGTAATGGATATGCCCTGGTACATAACCGCTCAGAGGGTCTTCCTTTACCCACTGCTAAATATAGAGGTAATTGCCTGTTGAGTCGTACGGCATCTCAACGTGCTTCTAGTTTGATGACAATTAAAATCAAAAGTTACCATCATGCCAGACAGATCTTACTTAGTGAAAGGTTTTACAAAATGAAGTACTTGTAATTAGAATAGGCGGCAGTGGTGATAACTTGGGGAAGCCTATGTCCAGCAGTGGTCTGAGATATTGACATTATAAAGGACTAGCGACCCGCCCTCGCTTCGCTTCGGGGATATCTCTATCTCTATGTAATATATTTTATCTCCGTAAGAGAAATCTATTATTTTTTATCTAAAAAAAGCCTATGACACTTAGGGATAGTGTAGCTTTCCAACAGTGAAAGATTTTTTCAAATCGGTGCAGTAGTTTCGGAGCCTATTCGAAACAAACAAACAAACCTTTCCTCTTTATAATATTATTATTATATTATTATATTACATATTACATTGACTCCCCCGTACCCCAGTGACGCTTTCATGGAGCCTACATCGCATGCTGGCTAGCTGAGCGCGGCGGCGGCAACCACGCGACTTTTTTCTAATACTTGCATTTTTAAACTCGTGATATCTTCCGAATTAAATGTCCGAATTGAATAATTCAAAAAGTTATAAAAAGGTATTGAAGCCGTCTTGAATATAAAGTAACTTATTTTTTTAAGGATTAATACCAAGGTACAAATAAAGAGCCCTTTTAAGCGGCGGCATATTAATTAATTTTTTAGAATAAAAAACCGCTTGCTGTGACATAACTATAATATTTAGACATATGCTGTCGCGACATTTTTTGTAGATAATGATGAGTTCTACAAAGTCTTAGTAAATGGTTTTGTTCTATCTTCAATAGTTTTCGCAGCGCAGGCGACGTAAGGAATTTTTCAGGTCTATTTTTTACACCTTGGGTTACATTATTGGGGTTTTAGTAAGGATCCCTAATTTTTTTATAAATATATTATAGCCTATGTTACTTCTGAATAATGCAGCTTTCTAATGGTGTAAAAGTTAATGCAATCGGTCAAGTAGTTTTTGAGTTTATTCATTACAAACATACAAAAATACAAAAATACAAATCTTTCCTCTTTATAATATTAGTATAGATATAGATGACGATGACTTAGAATTTCAATTGATTGCGGAAATTTATTTATAGCCTCAATCAGGAATAAATACCTATTATTTTTAAGACTTTATAAAGTGTCTCTACCTAAATAATACCTATCGAAATTCCTAATTAATTAATTCAATTTATAAATACAGAATGTTTATCAGTGAGTTCCTTAGAAAATAAACAAGGAAGCACGTGATTGTGTTTACTGAGGACTCATTATCGAAAGAGGCCAATGAACCGAAACGTGATGTTTGACATACATACATTATGTACCTACTTAGTTACATAATCATGCGTAAGCTAAGTAATAGGTAGATTAATAATATACATATATTATTATGTCACCGTAAAATTGTAAATAACGCTAGATTGCTATCTATCTCGCGAGATTGTGAACAGTCGAAAAATTGTGAACCATAGCATACTGCTTACAATTTCATCATCATCAGCCCATTCCTGTCCACTGCTGGACATAGGCCTCTCCAAATGCACGCCACTTTTCTTTGAAAGCTTACAATTTAACGTATTATTATTCGTTAAATTACAATTTATCGAAGTTTATAATCGGATACGACTTTGGAGGCATTCATTATAACATTCGAAAGGCTTTTATGGTGAAGGAAAACATCATGAGGAATTATGCACACCTAAGAAAAAAATCTTAGGATGTGTAGTCGACCAATCCGCACCTGGCCAGCGTGGTTGACTCGCGGCCTGGTCGCTCTATTTAAGGTACGCTAAAATATTGAAGCATAAAGTTATAGAACGAGTTATTTTCTACAGTAGAATACCTATTCCTAGCTACTTAATTGTTTTTACTTCTGAGAATTCGCGAACAGACACTTTACAGGTAGTTTATACAGACATAGAATAAAGTGGTCTATTATAGCGTTTTTTACGTTGAGGTATTGGCCGTGGCATAAACTTATTACTTCAGTAGCGCTACCATGAGTTTAAATGTTACGGACTCGTATCGCCTACGTAAATATGTCTATGAAAAACTTGTGCAGCGCACCTGGTGGTTACGCTAAGAACTAAAATCGGTCGTATGAAAAAAACAACTCGATAGGTTTTTAACGTACGTATGTTTTCGATAGCCAACTCATGGTACCGCCACTGGATCAAAGGTACTTTACCATAATATGAGCTACCATTGCTCAGAGTCATTGTTTAGTACCAACTCGATTACTCGTAATAAATTAGATTTTTATTATTTACACAGTATTGATAAAGTATTCCTCAAACTCAGTAGTTTCCTAGTAGCCCGTATATTATTTGTGGAATAGTCCAAATTTCATAATAAACTTACTGTTAATACCAACGCGCTATCTAAACCGCGGTTACTTCCACTGTTATCCAAACATAGACCAAGCACACAAACAATAGCGAACATACAAAGTTAGGTTTTATTTCGTAAGCCTTTAATATATTTAATTGGATGATATCAAGAGGATTACTTGGAGACTTGAGCAACAGTGATAACATGTCTGTATTTGACTCTGACGCCTGTCCTACGTCGTTGCCTTCTTCATGTAAATCAGTTTATTAGTTACTTCTGGTTATAATTATGGGTTAGGAAGATATTTTTAGCTTAGGATTATGTCTAGATTATATAATATTAATAGTTTTGTTATCTTAATCGTAAGGGGGTAAGCAATATCATTTGGAGGAGTAAAAGCTTTTCATAACATAAACTAAGCGCATATAATGTTAATATGAGATATCTTTTAGGTAAGTAAAAAAATAAACTGTAGTCACACGTTCTTGCATGTAACATTTAATTTAACAATTACTCGTATTGTCAATCAACTCAATGGACTGTTTATTAAAGTATTTTATTAAGTAGGTACCTACTTTTAATGCATTAGCGTTTTTAATATAAAGCTACTGGTTGACTTACTGTTAGTTCGAATCCACGGTCCGCAATGTTACATTATAAATAGGGACCTCGATTGCGTAAGGAACCAGAGGTCCCCGGTTAGAGTCCGGAGACGGGCAAAATTTGTGTGAGTTTTTCTGTAAAGAAATGACTCAGCCAGGCGTTAGAAAGTTGACAGTTGCATGCACGTGCCTCGGAAAGCACGTTAAGCCGCCCTGGTCTCGTTGGTCCTGCGCCTGATCTCTCATCGGACGGGTTGCCGTCTCAACCCTAATTCCTGAGAGTAATCTCACAGTTCGGTGAGACGGCAACTTACTTGTGTACTAAGTACACAATGTCCTGCGCACTTGGCTGATCTTTATTGAGGTCGGAGGCCATGGTTGAAATCGGTCTTACGCCTAATTACCTATAATTATTTTAAATTGGTACGTTGAATATAAATAAAAACAAATTTATATTTTTTAGCGTACAATCATAGCGCTACCTACGGCTATTTTGTATAAAGCATGTAAACAATCAGAACTTTTTACGCGTATCAATGAATAGGTGATAAAGGGGAAGGCGCCTCGGGAAGCCAATGAAGAACATTTATGTTTATGAACGTACTTCATTGCCTTCCCAAGGAACATGAATCCTATATAACCTCCTCTTTTCCCAATTCCCAAAATTAACCCTCAATAACCCTTTTCCCACAGATCGTAGGCTACTCCGTGGTGGTGGCCACATTCTCCCTGCAGGCGCCCATCCGCTGGGTGACAGCGCGTCTTCACGGGGCCCCTCGTCTGCTGCTGGCTGATGTCTACCACCTGGTCTCCTTCATCGCGACTGTCAACGTGTGGCGAGGCTTTTGGGGCATGCTGGACATATACTTCTTCCCTGGTGAGCTTAAGTTGTCGATTGGCGAGTGGTTAAGATCGTTGATTGCCATGCGAGAGGTCGCCAGTTCTAACCCTGGCACGTACCACTGTGTTTTTCAAATTTGTTCGACGGTTTTACGGTGAAGGAAAACATCGTGAGGAAACCTGCCTACCCCTCTGGGAAAAAGGCGTGATTTTATGTATGTATATGTAATATAAGCAATTTATTAGTGAAAATCCGTTAGCGAGAACAAACATGGGCTGATGATGATGATGACAGGTTGCAGTTAAGTGTGTAATGTGCTAAATTAGGTAACTTGATATACCTATTAAGTAAAAAGTCGTAATTTTTATTGGAGGTGAAGTTCCAAGGTTGCCAGCCAACTGTGCAGGATATTATGTGCACAAAGTGCACTGTCTGTTCACTGATTGACACCTTAATCTAACATTATTCAAGAAATATAACATGATCAATAGCTTTATGTGCTTTACAACTTGCTGAACCAGGGCTGAGCAATTTCTTAAAAGATAAACTTAGGTACACTTAGGCCCAACTCAAATCTCGAATCCGGAACCTATCTTTCTTTACATGGAACTTGATACTATTAAACCAACATGGTTCTACATATATCAACAAGGAGTCACGTAAAGATAACGTTAGAGTATTATGTATCATGACAAGAATTCGTATTCTATTCTATTCGAGGTTATATAATCCGTCTATTTCCTCCACCAGAAACCCCAAAGCTGAGCAACTGGTGCTCGCACATCGCCAGCATCGTGCTCCTCATGCTGCTGAACTGCTCCAACTCGGTCCTGGTGCGAGGGGTCTACATCGACGCCGAGGAGCCTGCAGGAGAATGCGTGGTCTTCCCCTGCCATTACCTGAGGCTGTTCTTCCACAAAGAACGCACGAAGAAGAGACACAAGAGAGCCCTGGCTGCTGCTGCTACCAAGAAGACAGAAGAAGCGAGTTTGCCATTACAGCATCCTGAAGAGAAGGTGTAGCCGAGGCTTTGTGAGGACTATGTGTTATGACACCCCGTTGCATACCTTTAGTGCTTCAAGGGAGGTTTTTATCAAGCGGAAGTGGTTTTAGAAGCGAACGAAATCAAATGCTGTTATAATTGAGTTAACGAATACTGGCTATGGTTATTCGGAAAAATGTGAAGAAAATATTATTATGGTTACAGTTGTTGATCGTCATCGGCACGAAAATGACGTATCACAACACCCGGATGTTCTTTGCAGGGGCGGACCGTCACTTCCTGAGGCCCTAGATTAAAACGAACGGGGGCTTGGCTAATTAATCTATAAATGCAACCGTATTAATGCATGTTTCCAATCAAAACCTATTTACGACAGGGGTGGACCGCAGAATCTTCAGGGCTGTGGGTGCAGCCCAGATAGCCCTTTTAACGGCCCTGGTTATTTGAGTACAGTCCTTGTAGTACGACGATAAAACAGTAAAGAAAATAAAGAGTATTGTGTATTAGTTACGTGTGTATATTCTATCGAGATGTCTAGATGCCCAGTGAAAGCTTGTAATGTACTGAAATCTCTTCTCGAACTTCGTAAAACTAATGGGTTTCTAGATTGTGTGCATATAAAAACTAGAATTATCTTTTCCAATATTCTACTCTACTACAGAATAATTCCTATTTTCTTCATAGAATAAAGGCGTCAATTGCCTGACAATTTTCAGAGAACTACTTCTTCCTACAGTATTCTTTTATAAAAAATAATTTGAGATTATCATAAACTAACTCTGTTATGAATATAATTAATATACAAAAAAAAATTCACGGTATTCCTTTTCCTTATAAAAATGTTTACTATTTCCGGTAGCTTTTAAGTTGCCAATGCTTAGAATAAGCCCCTCTTAAAATAATTCCCGGTCAAATTACTCCCTTGACTTCCTTGTTTATTTTATTTAACCTGTAACATCCCACTGATGGGCAAAAGTATCCTCCAAAACTTGTATATTTTATGAAAAAAAAAACAATGCTAAGTGTTTCTGCCGGGACTAGCTTGTAACTTATGTCTATCTTTTTTGTATAAAGCACTATATTTTAGGACGAAATGTTATGTTTAAGCAACATTTCGATTATTCTAAGTCATTCTTCAACTGTACAAGGTATTGCTAGAATAACTTGTATATGTACCTATGTAAATATTATTGTTGTAAGTAAATAGTAAGTACGTAATAAACAGTTTTATTAATATTCATTGGCAGTTTCATTCATTGTTTTTAATTACTTTTTTATCACATGATTCAATGGTCGTTATTAATAATTATGATTGATGAAGTAGCGATGTAAATAAAAAAAATATTGTTTATTCTTTTGTTCCTAATTTGATCCAATTTTAATTTAGTATTTCTTGATACACATAATTAATTGCCACATTAGTGTTTCATAAGTTGAGTTGTTTATTGTTATGCCTTGACGATGCAGAGATACGAGTAAGAACTCCCAAATAACGTATAAGCAAACCCTAACTAACTAAAACCTATATTATGTTATGAGCGACCACAACATAAAATTATCTATGTTCAAGGTACATTGTACTTTGTACAGTCACAGACTCCTTAGTCTGTGTAGACACTGTATGAAGATGATAATGACGGTACCCTATCGTAGGATGCATAGGAGGTAATAAGTCATGATCGAATATAAACAAAACGCAGCAACAATTATTCGCAAATGTACATAAAACAAAGAGAAATCTAAATATTCGTGACACATACCTACTCGTACATTAGAGTAAGCGAAGTAGGTATACCCTGACTAAAAAGTATGACCATTGAAGAGAAAGTTTAGGTGTCAAAAAACAGTAAACTCGGTAACTATCTACTCGATAGAAATTGTAAAAATCTATGCGTGACGTATATGCATTTTGGAAAACGTAGTGTCTGACGCCCTCAGGCCAGGTGGAGTGACGATCTGCGCAGGACGGCTGGTAGGAGCTGGATGCGATTGGCTGAAAATAGACGGAAGTGGCGAGCATTTGGGGAGGCCTATGTCCAGGAGTGGACTGCAATGGGCTAGCTGATGATGATGTAGGTATATCCCCATCTACTCTACAAGCTCTAAAGCACTTATAGCTCGTATTACATAGTTTATGTCATTATTATTAATATTTAATAGGAAAACAAACTATCAAGCCCTGATACCATTTTCCCTCAATGAATCCAGATGTGTGCATAATTAAAAAAAAGTGTAATCGCTCAAGTCAATGAATGGTCCATAATATTCAATAACTCCACCACAATTGCTTTGATAACACCAATAAATTAGCTTATTAAGTGATAAAAATTACTTCCTCGGCTTCAAGAATAGAAGTAGGTATATTGTGCCCTGGAAGAATACTGAGGTCCATGTCCTGAAGTCTATAGTTGCTTATTTATTGTTCGTAGGTTACAGTGTTTAAGTTTATAAGTATAAGGTTGAGATTGGCTTGTTTCTTGATATTGGATGGGGTGGTCGTTTCATTGAGACGTTTCTAGAGATACGGCTATCTTGAGTTACGCGCGTGTTATCGTTGGTGTGAATTCTTAATGCACTAGTGTTGTGATTGCAACCGCAATTGCTTTCCAATATCTGTTGACATGCTATACTTTTCCAGATCCAGTACTTACCGCGTTGTTTGTATCGTTTCATTGAAGGGAGAAAACAAGCGAATATATTTTGTAACAGGTTCGTCATGAAGCCGTCTCGTTTGGACTTTTTTTCTATCTAATCCAATGCAACGACAATGATAAAGTTAAAGCGCCATGGGCTTGGGGGCTTATTTATATACTCGTAAACCTAAAATTATACCAGATAAATACATTGTAAGATTTTAGACATTCGCGTTCAAACAATAATTACACTGGCATATATATTACACAACATCACATACATTGATCTGGTACAGAGGCAAGTAGCTTACACATTTATGTTGCGGATATCAGAAACAACATACAGGAACCAAAAGGTACAGTTCCTTTTTTCTGCTCCGTGTCATTAAGGCATGGATGGAATGCCTTTCCAGCCAGGGCCGTCTTTACCAGGGGGTGCAAAAAGTGCGCTGAATTTGAAAAAAAGGTCATGAACAAAATGTTTTTTTAACTTTTATTACACTTTTTATGTGAGAGCCCATCCGCTCCCTGTCCTGCCTAAAGAAAAAGAGTCTCGTGCTACGTTGTAGTGTGTAAAAAAAAGAATATTGTGCCTGTCGACCTCATATGTGGATCTAACTACCTCTTACCAGGTGGATTGAGGTCATCCTGATAGTTCTTTTATATAAAACAAAAATCTTAAATCTTAAAATTCAGCCTCTAGAATCTAGGTATTGACTACCTTGTATATTTTTAGGTAATACGTGTAGGTAATTTATATTTACAAGTACCTATTGCGAAGGTCACAGGTATATCAGATTATGAAATTTAAATATGTAATTACTTAGTCCTAATTAGAAACACTTCCACTGGGTTTTTTCCGTACCTAACTGTAAATGTTTACAAAGATTAAGAAAGGTAGGTATTCGGCATCACGAACAAACAATAACGCAGTTAAAACTATTATTAGTTGTACCTACAGCGGCTGCATTGTAAATATTGTTAAACAGTAGGGTTGAAAGGATTTCTTCGGCGAAATGTAGTATTTTACAAAATAAGCAAAGAAAATAAAGAACACTTTTAAAATCATCGTGTTTCATAGAAAATTGCCAATGATATATTTGTTGTGTACCTATTTATTTCCAAAAAACTGTATATTTTACACCTTAAAAGTTAATATAAAATAGCTTTCATTATTTTTAAAGGATTTGTTTGTTAAATTTCGGTGTTATTTTTGCGTAGGTAATATTTATACCTACCTATTTAACATAATACTAAACTATACTATATCATAAATATATGCCTGGGGCTTCCGACTGATTTTTGCTATGGAGGCCGATGTCAATGGAGGTCAGTCAAGTGCGCATAACATATTATACTGCACAAATGTACGCGCAAACACAAGTGCACTCTCTGTTCCCTTACCTTCATAGTTCGGTGAAATGGCAATCCGACATGACCGATCAGAGATCAGGCGCAGGAACATCGGCTAAACGTGTTTTCCGAGGCACAGGCGTGCATCCGCCAACTTCCTAACTCTGGGCTGAGTAATTTCTAAACACAGTAAAACTCACACAAGTTTTGCCCGTCTCCGGACTCGAACCGCGGACCACTCAGTCCTAAGCACTTGCTACCAATAGACCAACAAGGCAGTTAAACTATATCATAGTACTGTTGGCAACCCTATTAAACAGTGATTACGTTATTTACGTCTCTTCCTATCTGTATCGCGGAGTTATGAGCGGCGTATGTTATGGCAAAAACAACTTTAGTTGTCTGCCTATTACGACCAAGCTTTTCAAGAAGCCTGCCTATTAATAAGCGGTAACTTACTTTTGGTTTGCATGTATATTCACATACATGCACATACTGTACAAGACATGTTAATGGTATAGGTACTGCTCTTTTTGGAAGAAAAATGGACATAAGGTCATCTACAATCTTCTCTATCTTTGCGCTTTTGTAGTTACCTTTGCTTAAATAAGCTTAACATGACTCTTAATACACCAATGTTTATTCTGGTTCTAATTAATTCAAACCTTCTACTAAAGTGCAGCACTTGCGTTGTTCTCATTTTTTTATTGCTTTCTAATGTATAACTTCAACTGTTTGCATGCCGTGGTAGGCTTTATCAAGGCAGCACTTCAAAATGTATTTAGTACTTCTAAGATCTCATTGTAATGGTGTATGCTTTGTTGGCTATCCTTAAATAAATAAAATAAACCTAATCAATATAAGTTACCAAAATTTGCAAACCAATTGTAATCATTGAAATAAAACAACTACATATTCAACAATTTTATACATTTAAAAAATATCAGCAGCAAATATTAAAAAACAAAAAATTAAAATACTTATGTCTATTTATAAAATCCTTAGATTTACCAAGATTTCCCAGTTTGTATTGAAAGCTGTTCTTTAGCTTTGTTTTATAGGATAGGTCGAACATTAAAGACTGCAAGGGCAGGTAGAACAGAAAATTATTTATGAAATTTAATCGAATAATATTTACACAACGAACGAATATAACGAATTTAGGAAGTTTTTAGGATAAAGTCCGCTGAATTATTGACAGTTAGTTTGAAATCTAAATAGCAAAAGCTTATTTTTCCGAACTAAAACACATTTTATGCTCAGCGGGGTCGAAATCAGAGAGCTTGATTTCAAAGTTATTCAAACGCTTGCCAAAGAATAGCAAGGGCTCTATTTTAACCGACTTCCGGAGGAGGTTTTACTTTGTGTATTTATGACGCATATTTTTATTTCTTGATAATTTTTTACGGAACAATCCCTGAGTTATCTCCACCTTAATCTTCTCGAATCCCCATAGCATTCAGAATCGTATACTGAAGTCGGTGTAATCCAGCCGAAGGAGAGTCTCCCAGTTGGTGAACTCGCATTTCTCAATCTTGCAGCCCGGAGACCCTGTCGTCTGCAGCCAGTCGATCCTGGAACATGTTGGAGTAGCTTAAATGAATCAGACATGCAGACCAATAAAGATTGATTGGTCTGTATATCGTATAGTCCAACAATGTGTCTCGTGATTCGGGCCATTTCATACTTTTTTTATTGTGAGCGAGCCAGCCATAATGATTACCTGCGTGTACCACCGACATGAAATATGAAAAGAATTATTGGCAATTATTAATGGCTTAAACTGTGATGTTTTGGCACTCATCTCTAATTTACGTTGCCATATCATACCGCTATCTATCGGAGACTAATTGAGACTTATTATTGGATAGTTGGATGGTCTCCAATTTTTTTATGGACAGTATACATGACAACAATGTTTTTCTTAGTAACGGATATCAGAATCTACAGTGGACACAAACACACCCAGATATGGACAAACACCGATGTTCGTAACACAAATATTTGTCCTGGGTGGAAATCGAACCTTGATCGAAATCGAAAAAAAATTACTTGTGGACCTGGGTCACTAAAGATTGTTGAACCGAGCCAGCCTACTTTTTCTGCCTTTTTTTATAATAGGCTAACAAGATGACCTCACTCCACCTGATGGTAGGTGATAGTGAAATCCACATATGAGGTCGACAGGTTCAAGCCCGGGATCATAGGAGGGAGGGAAATTTGAGCTGGAAGGGCATTCCATGCTTAAATGACACGGGGCAGAGGAATTAAACCTCTTGATCAAAACCACGAGCGCCCGCATTGTATGTGGATGGCAGTGCTGCCCAGCATGTGTTTTTCGGGAGTGGAAAAAGGAGGGAGGGAGTAGCTGGAACAGCTCTTCAGAGCTAACCCCATTATAAAGACGGTAGAGAACACTTTAACCGGCAATGTCTCCTTAAACCTTGATGGAAATCGAAATCATCTTGGAACCACAGGCAGTGAACCTGGGTCACTACCCACTGTTCTACCGAGTAAGTCTACTTCTTTATAATTTCAAACTTACATGTGATCTATCTCATGTTTGTTCGCTTGTATCTTGCCGACTATGGTGCCTTTCTTCGAGTTCTTGACCCAGCCAGCCACACCCAGCTGTTCAGCTAGCTCTTTGCAGTACTTTGTGAAGTAGCATCCTGCAACAATGTCAACCCCATCAAATTATTGATTAAACAAATAAAATAAAGACTCCGGCCGATCTCAATTAAGATCAGCCAAGCAAGCAGGATATTTTATAGTGCAGAAGTGTGCGCGCAAACACTAGTGCACTCTCTGCTTCCCGTACTCTCATAGTTCGGTGAGACGGCAATCCGACGTGACCGATGAGAGATCGGGCGCAGCACCACCAGCTTAACGTGCTTTCCCAGGCACGGGCGTGTAACCGCCAACTTCCTAACTCCGGGCTGAGTAATTTCTTTACAGAAAAACTCACACAAACTTTGCCCGACCCCGAACTCGAACTGGGGACCTCTCGGTCCTTACGCAGCGCTTGCTACCAATAGACCAACGATATAGGACGAGATATACAAACAAATATATAAATAAGGTCAGGCCCTAGTTCAGAACATAGTATCTCAGGCCATCATCTCTTTATATTTGTTCCAAGGTTCATACACTGTACGTACATACATACTTACCGTAAAATGTATATATCCATTTATCTCCCAGTATTTCTAGTTTCAAAGTAATTCTAGGTAGCGAGTTACCGTAATGTTTATTTAGGTGCTAGACCATGGCATACCCAGGTTGTGGGCCATGTTGTGATGACTACACAATAAGTATTGCAAACTACATAGAACGTTTATTGCCTAGACACCTCGATATTAAAAATAGTCACCTAATGCTAACCAAAATACTTCCATTATCTTTATGCGCCTCTTGATAATCTCTATTCATTTGTTTTTCTTAAGCATTTAATTACACCGCCTTAGATATTTGTAAAGAATATCTAAAGGTATTTCCTAAGACCGTAATTTTCACTGGGGATTCATGTAAATAAAACTTTTTACTACATTTTGTTTGTAGAACGTAAAGAGATAAAAATATTGCGAAATGTCAGCACTTTATTGTTTTATTGCTGTGAGCTAGGTGGGTACAATCTTTACATCTATCGCAAACAAAATATGAATTGTACCTAATTACTAAACAGATGTAGTAAAGTACACAGGTAGTGTACTTTAGTCACAAGTTACAGAAAGTCATCAATAAAAAATAAGAGATGTTTATTTTTCTTATTCCAGCTAATATTGAGTTAATTCACTAAATGTATTGTTATCTTTAGTACCAAACTACAACACGTGCATCAAAATATGACTCGCATGAAAACTGGTGCCTTCAATGGACTTTTAGAGCTTGTGATACATCATCATCATCAGTCCATAGCTCCCCTCGATCGGGCCTTAGTGAACCACGCTGGCCAAGTGCGTGCTAAGAATTTCTTCGTAGGTGTGAAGTGAAAGTTTACCATGTTTTGGTTCACAGTTAAAGCGTAAAATAATCATATGCATTTCAATTTTAGACTTTCGCGTTCCATTACGTTATAAATTATATACTAAGGGTCCACCCGGTAAAAAGAGTAGTGAGCGACCAGCATCATGGTCGCTCACTACTCTTTTTACCGAAATGGCAGTAAGTAAGCTATTTAAACGTACAGTTTTAAACGATATCGATATCAATTTTTCGATATCAAATTTGAAAACACAGAGGTACGTGGCGGGGTTTGAACTGCAGTCCTCTCGTATGACAAGCAGCGACCTTAACCACTCGGCCATCGTCATTGTTTAAGTATAAGGATTATGATATTCTGATATCTAACGGAAACAAACGCCGTTGACGCGACATTTTTTTCATAACTTTTTTTCTTTTCATTTTTTCCGCAGAGGTCACGGTTACGTATGCAATAGCGTAAGTGCAAGCGCATCTATATAAAAACGTGTCGTCACGTCTGTCTGCGTAGTGCGATCGTGCCTCAATCTCCATTGACACCGACCCAGATGCGTATGCGCAGTTCTAAATTTAAACCGATCAGCTGCCGATACATTGCCTAATGCACGAATAAATCTACGTCAAGTTCAGAAACCATTTGATAAGAGATAATAACAAGTCGTTAAAAAGCGATGGACGAGTGGTATAGGTGCTTATATATTATATTGCTTTTCATCAAATATTCAAACCCCGCCACAAACCACTGGGTTTTCAAATTTGAAAATCGTATGTACGATTATTCGACGCTTTAACGGTGAAGGAAAACATCGTGGGGAAACCTACACACCTATGTAGGAATTCTGAGTTTGTGTAGTCGCAACCCGCACTTGGCCAGCGTGGTTGACTAAGACCGTATCGCCCTAGTTTAGGGTAGGCCCGTGTCCCAGTAGTGGGGCTATGTATGTGGGGCTATCATCAGCATGATGATGAAAAAGAAGAATAATCATAATCCGCGTGGATGCGGGAAGTCGTTTGTCGTTTGTCGCGTAGAACATCTGTCTCTTGCTAAACTCGGGTAAAAGTATGTAGTTGTAGTTTTCCAGTCACTAGAGTATTTGTTCTAATCTGTTATTTAATATTGTGTGTAAAGGCGACAGACAGGCGGTCAGACAGAGTTACTTTCGCATTCGATTTAGAAATTAGAAAGGGTTGACCTCTATTTTGAGGCAAGACGAGAGGACAAGGCCAAAGTATAATGAATTCCAATACTTTTATTTCGGTTTTAATCATAAGTTAGTAGGTAAGTATCATTATTATTATACGAGGAAGAGAGCTTACATTCCACTAAAAAACCCAGGCCAATAAAGAACCGCGGAACACCACTCCACACTCAACTGGTTAAGCTAAGGCCTTAAGCGTATGCCAGTGGTGTCTTGGTAGTTAAGCTTTGTGAGGAACCAGCGCTGCCAGGGCGATGAGGTACACCGCAGTGTACTATTGTTATAGTCGGTTATGCCTACTGGGCATTGCACTCTACCTAGGAGCAGTGACTGTCATTTACCATTTTCTGGCCAGTCAACGGGTAGTCCGACACATTTCACCGCGGCAAAAAAGGGCCATAAGAGTATACCTACAAAGTAATTGTGTTACACCGATGCTGTTGATATATCCGTGTCCGTTTTTTATCCGTTCATAGGTTTGATTGGATTGTCAAACTTTTCAAAATATTACAACAATATACCAACGAATTATATTGACAACGCCTGGAGAATAGTTTACGCCATATCGACATGTATAACAATAATGTTTATTACTTACTTTATGTAAGTACCTACCTATCTTCGAGTACATCGCCCTAATTTAATATTGTTGGTAACTGACTTTGGAAATATTAAAATCAAATCTTAAGAAAAATACTATTGACATTAATTTACACCATGTAGGATAGTATGTAGGTACCTATTCAATTATTTCGCACTTCAGCAAACGATTAAAAAGAAGTACCATTTAAGAGTAGTTCGAATAACACTAATTACAGACCTTGGACTTGTCCGTAAACTTCGAACTCCACAGACTTCAAAACATTCGGGTCTTCAGACGCCATTTCAAACACAAACAAACAAACACACAAAGTACACAAAGCTTTTAAGACGACTCTGCTATCCGGCGTTTTTGGGCGCTCGCGCAGCCGACTACGCCCGCCCGCCCAAGTTTATTTTTATTATAGTTGCACGGTACGTCAAGTGGCCAGTATGATTGGCGCATATGTGCCTTTAATCATCAGGTTTATTGAAGGCGACGATGGGTAATTAGGTTTCAAGGTGACAATAAAATAGAAAGCTGTGACGCGACAGCAGTGTGATTTTCGCCTTGGCTGTAGATACCGTAGCTAGGTTTTTTAAAATGTTCTTGACTATCGACTATTGATTATGAGAGAGCTGCTGAAAATTACCTATATACTTATAACTTAAATAATTTTTTAGTATAACAAACAACTCGTGCAAGCTCAAGCACTTCACTACATCACTACATAGTATAAAACAAAGTCGCCTTTTCTGTTTCTATATCCCTATGTGCGCTTAAATCTTTAAAACTACGCAACGGATTTTGATGCAGTTTTTTTCAATAGATAGAGTGGTTCAAGAGGAAGGTTTTTATGTAAAATTTACCCGAAGCGAAGCGAGGTCGGGTCACTAGTACATAGTATAAAGCAAAGTCGCTTCCCGCGTCCCTATGTAAGCTTAAATCTTTAAAACTACACAACGAATTTTGATGCGGTTTTTTAAATAGATAGAAGATTTGAGAGGAAGGTTTTGTGTTTAATATACTCGAAACGAAGTGAGGGCGGGTCACTAGTAAAATATAAAATTAACGGTTAAAAACTAGGTGTACTTTAGGTATCTCTAATTAGACTAAGTAGAGATATATATAATAATTCTAAACTGTCATGGTTACACACATTAGAAAACTGAAACTGGTCAACATCAGTTCACCCGTGATCATGGCGCTTGCAACAGTGCCGAAATATCGGGAGCTCATTAAAACAAAACAACATCGTAAGTTTTCCGGAAAGTTTCTGTTTTCTAAGTAGGGATGGACTATTGATATGATAAATTTTTGGGCATACGTGACTTAAACATTTAACTGTGTAAATAACAATACTTTGAAAAAATATATTTTTTTTTTAAGTATCAAGTAGAAACGACATAATCCATAACACTGGCCCACATTAGACAAGCGAGACTTGCAAGGAGCGTGATAATTGGTGCAACCGAGAGGAAACCAACAGAGAGATTTTACGTACTGGCATGATGATAATGAACATGATAACAATAAATACTTTTTGAATTTGAAAAGGAATAGAATACTTTTTTAAAATTAGAATTCGAACATGGCCATAAAGCAGTGCACACGAGGACCAAAGCGGATGTCCAGGCAGGGCGCGGAGTGGTCGGTTCCGCTCAGCAATTACAATTATGTGATTGGACGCAAATTGGACAAACTGCTTCCTAATCAACTTGGTGACGTGGCGGCGGGAAAAATGTAGGTGAAGGCGTGGCCATGCTATTTGATTTTTTTTTATTTATAGGTTACACAACAGATACCTATAAATCAAGAAATTGGAAAAAGAAAACAAACTAAAGCCTTATATCCTAATTTGTGTTGGCACATCCTTACTTATATTATAAATGCTAAAGTAACTCTGTCTGTCTGTTACGCTTTCACATACAGAGTACTGAACCAATTCAAATTTAAATGCAATTTGGTACTGGTATAGTCCAGAGCCTGAGAAAGGACATAGGCTACATTTTAACCGATTGCGGTATAAAGAAGTAATGTTTAACCCGTTAAACAACTCTACGCGGACGGAGTCGCGGGCGGGAAACTAGTAGTTAATATTAGTATTAATACACAGGAAACACATTCAATTCAACACGTATGAGTACAGGATGTTATATGATAGGGTAAAGTACCTTTAGTCGTACCAGCGCTTAAGTCGTACCACGTCGATATCTGCGCACCCGTCATGAAAAGGTGACATGAAACTAACGTTTTTTTATTATTATTATTATAAGTAAGACTGAAATTGATCTCGTAGCATATAAGTCTACGCAGTTTTTTAATTGTCCTTAGAATTCTAGTTGGAAAGATATATGTTTACTCTAAGTACGACTTAGGCCATGGGTGGTACGATTAAGGCAACCGGTTGCCTAAGTCGTACCGAAGGAAGGTTTTAGTAAAACCTATAAAAAACATTTTATTAAAAGATTTTTATATGTCTTATTAGTCTTTGTTGATTTAGTTAATAAATGAAGAATTTATATATGCAAAGATTTTTCTTTTATTTATATTACAATAGAAATTATAGCTATTTTCCTTGAACTGGTACGACTAAGGCGACCTTACCCTATATATCTTTTGATGTTATAATTAAATATCATCTGAATGAATAACTATTTATTAAATGAAACTAAAAATGAAGCTAATGAAGGCCTCATCTGAAGACAGAGACTTTTTATAATAATGAAAACCCTGTCTAAAGATGTCAATTTCATGTTATACCTATCACTAATTTATTAAGTAAACGGCATACCTATTTTAGCCAATAGATTATTGGAGAACGTATTATTATTTAATACAAAGGAAATTAGGAACTGTGTTTTGTGCAACGTTAATCAAGTCATTACCTAAACTAAAATCATTACCTAGTTACTTAAATAGATATATACCTTACAAAATTATATCTAATATCATGCTCTGGTATCTGGTATATCAAAATTAGTTGGGACACCATAATGCACAGGTTTACTCCTTTAGTCTGGAGGCCCCGTATAATGGTACAGCTGATCCGGCGGTACGTACGCCCCTGTATATTCAAGTGATTGCGTAAGATATAGCTCAACAAGCTCTTTGTTGACAAATATTGACAATATTTTAAGATGTTGGCTCACCTATTCATATAAGGACTCTTTGTAATTACACAATAAGTAGCTTCAATTTTGTTTCGTCAATAATTAATTTGGAAGTACCTTAGTAGGAATGTATTTAAAACAGAAAATTCATACCAGTGGTATTGAATAAGATAAATATTAAAATAGGTATACACTACCTAATTATATAAATACATGTAGAAAAACACAGTGTTTTGAAAGACACGGGACCAATATACAATGTTCGTAACGCAAAATTAAAAATTTCGAGTGGGCATCGAACCCACGACTGGCGCAAAAGACAAAGGGTTTTACGAGTTGCTCCATACGGCATAGAGATCGAGCCAATCATAGAGATGTTATTTTCAACTTCGTATATGGTATTCGCAATAGTCACACGCAATAAACATTGCTTTGCGTTTCAAGAAGGCGTTAGTGCCTTAGATAATTCCTGTAGCATTTTTTCTCTTGCGATATTACATAGAGGCGTGATACTATGTATACAATGTATGATATTACTTAGTTCGATTTTATCGAAAGTACTATTACATTAAAATTTATATGGTAGGTACCCCACAATTCTTCCCAAAAATTTGGAACAATATCCGATCATATTTTTTTATAGTGATGTTAAGATACATCATAAAAAGAGGAATGTTACATTATTACTGGAATAGACTGTCACTCGATTTATTTATTTATTTTAGAAGTTAATGAATGATGTTTAGAACATACCATTCCTTTGTTTGCATATTATTATTATTAACTATTTACACTAAAAAATATATTATTTAAAAAGACGTGTGGTACTCGGGGACTGCGCCGCGGTATAGCTATTGCATAGCATCGTTCGATTTCGGAGCAACTCGTCTCGATTCGTGCGAGTTTCGTAGAGTCGTACAATACGTCTAACCGCACGCACACAAACACCGTGCCGAAGCCTACCGAACTGAAACGACATTAGACGATTGTGAGGTTTTTTTCGTTACGGAATTTCT
This sequence comes from Maruca vitrata, assembly GCA_039566165.1. Classification (NCBI taxonomy): domain Eukaryota; kingdom Metazoa; phylum Arthropoda; class Insecta; order Lepidoptera; family Crambidae; genus Maruca; species Maruca vitrata. The sequence goes on along the minus strand of CM076914.1, from coordinate 2,773,308 downwards.
TGGTTCGGTCGCCGCGCTCAAATGTACACTAAAATTACAAGTGGAAATTTTATAATTTAAAAGTTAACTAGACATCATAATGTTGATATAAATTTTTAACTAGATACCTACTATTTTATTTATTTATTATTCCTCTGATGAGAAGAGAAAGGATGTAAAACATCTGTAATGAAAAGTACATTCTGGATTGTAAACAAGTTATCCTTCTTAATCTTACTATTTAGTATTTACATTTTGTAACAGTATGAAACTGAGTAAACAAAAAAAAAACACATCACAACAAAAAACGTTTTCACATCGCTTACAAAATATCGAGAATTACAAATAACAGTTTCATTTCATTACATTTTATACATCTCTAGATCTGTCAATTTGACAGGTCAGCTGATATCGGATCGTCCAATGAAGTGTCATTCAATCCATCTTACTTGTTTAATCGACTTCGTTGAGTTTGTGTTAAAAGAAAATTAATCGAGGAAGGAAGAACTGGACATTATCAGAAACTCTGTAAAAGTGACCTCGAATTTGTATAGTTCAAGAACACTGCTTGTGCAGCTACTGTTTATAGCATTAAAGTGAATAGTAGGTTTATTATTCAAGGATCTACCGGCTTTATTTATACAGTCTAATCGTTTCATTTGTATTTTGAGTATCATACTCATTATGACTGTGTGCAACAGTGGAGACTCCAAATTGGATGTTGCGGTTAAAGGATGGTTGAAACTTGATAAGGTAGGTACTTGCATTTATGTATGTAAATTATTAATAAATACCCAAGTATCAGATTCTTATTGTAGTCACACATTCTTACTTTTCACTTAAAAAATAATTGGACTTATTATTACTTATGTACTAGGGTAAATAATATTTATAATTGCCTTACTTAAATTTTTCATTATGCCTTGCTTCCATATAGAAACTTATATAAAATGAATTCACTATTGTATGTAAATTGCTTCTTCTGTGCATAAATATTCATGATTAGCATGTTCTATCAAAGAAATGGGACTGAGGCCTATTATGATTAGTCTTACATTGATAATAGTAATCTGTGGCACATTACCCTTCGGTCTAGAAATCCAAAATTTAAGTCATTTGAAGGGCTATAAATAGCATTTTTTAACTATAGTAAAAACTTGACTCAAACATCTTTTTAAAGTATATTGTTATTAATCAATTTGTTATTTTAGTGCAATGCCCAAGTCCTATTGATTCTTGACAAATTAGTGTATTTAAATAGGTATACAGACTTCCACTATAATTTTAGCCAAATTTGTTTTGTATTCAAGTGTATCTATAGGAAATCACTACACTATTTTATTTATTTAGATACAGCGAGGTCACTTTGTCTGTCTGTATGTTATGTATACTTAAATCTTTAAAAATACATTCAGATTTTAATGGGGGTATTTTTATAGATAAATTCAAGAGGAAGGTTTTTATGTATAATATACCCAAAGCCAGGAAGGATGAGTCACTAGTATTCATATCTGTGTATTTATCTAGAATCCCAAGACCCGGCAAGAAGTGCTGGATCACATCTCAGCCTCACGATGGGACAAGCTGAAGGCTACAATGCTGCAGCGGCAGAAGTTCGGCACGGCCGGGTTGCGCGGGCGCATGGGCGCTGGCTACAAGTGCATGAATGATGTTGTTATACTGCAAACGGCGCAGGTATGAAATCATACTCTTTATGTTATCATGATCTTTAGGGGTGAGAGCTAGCTGCTTCCGTGAATGTCTGGTGATGATGACAAGGCAGCAGACAGTCAGAGAGAAAAAATCTTTTTTTTCCTAACTGTCATATGATGATGGCTTGGGTTAGCTTCATCATCATCACCAGACTTGTGGGGGAGCGGATGGCTCTCACCCCTAAAAATCATATGAGTAAATCTCATAATTTATAAAAATCACCACGAAAATTTACTCTTTTTCATCACAAGTTCTTTTGTAATCTATAAGACTAACTTGTCAATATATAGAAATTATAAGATCTAAATGTTACTTGTCACTTTTACAGGGACTATGCTCATACCTCAAGACTGTCTGCAGTCAGAGTCAACTCCACAATGGTGTGGTGGTAGGGTATGACGGCCGGTACAACAGCAAAAGGTTAGTTTCCCTTTAGTCCAGTGTTAGAAGAACTTTATCCACAATTAATTTTTTTTATTTTTTTATTTACCCATATCATCCCACTGCTGGGCAAAGGTCTCCTCCAAACTTGTCCACCTCTCTCTATCCAAGGCCAGTACCTACTTGATAGTTGGACCAAATCATCACACCATCTTTCACCAATTTTAAATTATAAACTCTAATGAAAAAATATTTATGCCGTGACTCTGTCTGAGTAAAATTGTTTATTGCATACAAAAATCTTTAGTGCAGTTGGTTAAAAGTAGCCTGCATAGTCTAGAGCTTGAGAGAGCTTCAGAAGTTACCTAAACAACTTAGAAGTATTTGCGTGAAAACGCTACAGACTGAGTTATTTTCGCATTTATAATATCGGTAAGGAATTAATTGACACTGTGATTGAAGTCTGTGATTTATTAAATGGATTTAATATCTACTTAATCCTTCCGATATAATCAGTGCTAGCTTAGCGCATTATCAAAAAGCAAGATACCTATGTAACATTCAGTGATGTCCGACACCGACCGAATCCGAAATTATACTATTATTATATTATTATTATTCGAGGTTACCGATACGGGTTTTCAAGGAAGCGTAAAAGTGAAACACATTAAGCACACGTAATACCACAATTATCATGTCCGAAACTATCCGACTCCTTTAATTCGATTTCGGTTACAGATAGTTTTTTAATTTCCAAAACAACACTGGTAACAATGATGAAACAATAACAATGGAAGGAACATAGTATTTTACGCCATTCTCGTAAACGTTTCTTGTATAAAAAGTTGTTTGTCTGGTGTGGTCTATCTGGGCGATAACATTTATCAGCTACGGGGGGTCAGGAAAAAGCGCAAATCAAAATATTTCGACGAGAGGCTATCTCTGTAACTTATCGGTCTATACGTAGTTAGTTACTGTTATCAACTTATGAACTTAACGTTTATAACATAAACACACATACGTTTGTTCACTTAGTACCTACACACGACGTCTGAAAGCATCTTAATCAATTTTTAGGAGATATTATGATATCATTGGATGATATCATTGGTCAATTAGAATGTAGAGTTGGGTGCTATCATCATTAGCCCATATACGTCCCCACTGCTGGGGCACGAGCCTACCCTAAACTAGGACGATAAGGCCTTAGTCGACCACGCTGATCAAATTTGAAAACACAGTGGTACCTAAGTGGCGGGGTTTAAACTGGCGCCCTCTCGCATGGCAAGCAACAACCTTAACCACTCGGCCATGCTATAGTTTCGCTTAATTCTTAACTCAATACCATAGAATGGTTGCCCTGCTTAATTATTTAAAATCTACGTGTGACAATGGGCTGGCCGTTTTAACCATAGAACAGACAAATGTTGGGGTAAACGAGTTCTGGAGTGGAGACCGCGTCTCGGCAAACGTAGTGTAGGACGCCCTCAGGCCAGCTGGAGTGACAATCTGCGCAGGACGGCTGGTGGGAGCTGGATGCGAGTAGCTGAGAATAGGCGGGAGTGGCAAAGAGTGGAGGCCTACGTCCAGCAGTGGACGGACTTATAGGCTGATGATGATAAAATTCTACTTGAATTCTAGAAATACTTTTGTAGAACTGATTAAGTGTATGCTATTAGGTTTTAGCAACATATTTACGTATTAAACTGCAATTAAACATACCTATTATTATACGGGCATGATGCCATACATACAATAGGGGACATATCCAGTAGATAGCCACATAAAATAGATTCATTAAAACAAAAGAAATATATTTCTTCAAAATTTGAGTATGTAAATTATTTGTATGCACTATGACGTCACAAGCTGTGAGATCATAGTATAATTGAATGACTAGCGAAGCGTCCACTTGTATTGAGAACATAGTATGCTGAACGATATTAGTGATAATGTGTTGCTATTGATAGATAATGTACAGGGTATTGAAACGACACGACGACATACGCTCTTTGTAGGTAAATATAGATATTAATGTTTACGTTTGAAGCTGGATACTACAGGCAGTATATTGTTACGCAACCACATCTTGATGTTTCGTTTAATGTTGTTATTAAAGCGGAGAAGAGATATAAATAATTGTCGGACAACATCACTCACGTACATTTATCGGATCCCAAGATAAGTACGTAGCTAAGTACGTGTGCTAAGAATTAAAAAATCAGTAGTAGAATATACAAACACTCTTAAACAGACACTGAACAAACAGAAATGCTCATTATAAAATATTTGTCGTGGGTGCGATCCAACCCAGGACTTCTGGGCCCTGTAGCGCTACCATGAGTTCAAAAGCAAGACTCGATATCGCCTATGTAAAAAAATTCTATAGTAAAAATGTACAGCTCCCCTAGCGGTAACGCTAAGAACTAAAGTTGGTAGTATGAAAAAAAATATTCAATAGATTTTAGACTTTCGCGTTCCATTACACTAAAATATGTCTCTATGGGTCTACAGATCACCAATCATGGTCGCGAGCGACCACGATTGGTGTAACCCAGTCGAAACGTCGGGCAGTAAGTAGCTATGTAATTTGCTACTCCTAATATCGCGTGTAGACCCATAGAGACATATTTTAACTATTCAATAGGTTTTTAACGTGCGTTAATTTTCGATACCTAACACATGGTAGCGCTACAGTTTCTTCATCTTTAACGACAAATGTTGCAATATGGTCTGGCAGACATCTGTACTAGATTCTATAATTATCATCAGTATTCTATGAAGTACTAAAGCTTTGTATCAGCCAATTCACAAATGAAGCCAGTCCCAACCAGTGCGAATTAATTTGCAAACCAGTACGCTCAGAGCTAACTTGATATGACAACGAAATTATCGTGTCGATTGTTCTTATTGGAGCAGCAGACCAATCGTGATTGGTCGTTGACTTTTAATGGTGAGGTCATGTTCCACTATTGAAGAAATGTGATCTTGGCACATTCTTGTGTATATGAACGTTGTTTAGACAGACTGGCTCGGTGGAACAGTGGTTAGTGACCCTGGCTGGCGGTTCCAAGAGTCGTGGGTTCGATTCCCTGGGTTATGTATTTATAAAAATATGTAGGTATGTATGTGTCGTGGCCAAATCGATGAATTGATCATTTCATGAAATGGTTGGCCATTTCATGAAGTGTTCACGTTTCATGAAGTGGCCAATCAATGGTGACCAAATCATTAAACGATAAACGTTTAACGATTTGGCCACCCACGTTTGACCATATCGTAAAAAGAGGGCGACTATAAAATATTTCATGAAAACCAGGATCAATTTTGATACGTATTTGTTTATTTTTAGTTGTTGCATACTTTCAAAATAAAAAGGTGCATTTAATGATTTTTTTTATTGTTATAAAAAATTTACATTTAGTGAAATTTGCAAGTATTTTAGTACAAGCAGTATAAAAGTCAAGTAAATAGGCTAAAATAGGCAAACTTCCGACAATTTTGTCCAAATTAAAATTAAATGTACCTAGGTACTTTAAAAATAACATGAATTTTATTAAAAAAAAATGTTTTGCTAGAAATATGCTATTCTAAAATAAAAGATAAAATAATATGCTAAACAGGCAGAAAATTTAGAACATTGTGCAAATTTAGCATATTTGCACAAAGTGCTTAACTGGTGTGGCAACTCTGGCACTCTACCGGTAAAGTAAACGAAACAATTCCACGATATGATCGATTGAGATTGATCGTTTCATGAAATGGCAGTGCATCTAGTTGGCCCAATCGTCAAACGATTTCTTATCATTGATCTGACCTGGCCACATCATGATATGGCCAATGGACAGTGAAATATTTCATGAGATGCAACCATTTCATGAAATGGCCAATCATTTCATGAAATGGCCAATTCTACGATGTGGCCACGACATATGTATATCGTTCTTTAACACCCATAGTACAACAAATATTTGTCTTTATGTTACACCAATCGTGGTCGCTCGCGACCACGATTGGTGTAACCCAGTCGAAACGTCGGGCAGTAAGTAGCTATGTAATTTGCTACTCCTATTAACGCGTGTAGACCCATAAAGACAAATATTTAGTGTAATGGAACGCGAAAGTCTAAAATCTTACCCACAGTACAAGCTCTGTTTAGTTTTGGTACAGATGACCGTGTGTGGAAATGTCCCAGATTTATTTATTTGGACTTGTTCCTTTGAGTTCATTCGACTGTATGTCGAGATCTTTTGTCGCTACTATGCTCAAAGGTTTTTGGATGCTTCATTGAGGCAACTTACTTACTACAGTAGTACAAAGACACCACCTTATCGGGCAGTGACTAAATAAATCTGCTGTGTGATATACCTATCAGTTAAGAAAGAAAAGCATTGAACCTAATCCTTTATAGGAATAGATAGTCTATACTTACGCTTCAAAGGATGTAGCTATCAGTTGACTTAGACGGCTGAACTGATGAATAATAATTTGTTATTACTTATTATTGTCTTTGGGCATGGAAACAGTTACCTTCCCGGCCGATCGAAAGGTTTACGTTGGGACATAGGGCCAAATATTACTTTGATACTTGAATTTGAAAGTAAATATAGTTAGTTATATCTCTAGATCATATCGTAAAGCCATTTTGACGCATATATCTGACTGGCTCGGTGGAACACTGGTTAGTGACCCAGATTCACTCTGTTCCAAGAGTCCTGGGTTCGATTCACACCCATTTGAGACAAATATTTGTGTAACGAACATGCGTGTTTGTTCCGTGTCTGGGTGTTAACACACCCAGACACGGACACGGTATTTAATAACTTAAATACATATATCTACATACATACATACATACAGACATACATTAAATCACGCCTTTTTCCCAGAGGGGTAGGCAGAGATCACTTCCAGCGATCCACTTTTCACCTCGTGGGAAACGTGACGTGACGGGTTGTGGACCACGTCGCCGCCATTTTGCCGTGTGCATTTTTTAACAAAGTCCTTGCGTTCCCACGAGTAGCAAGGATATATGATACATATATCTAAGTATGTTTATTACCACGGGGTCAGATGTTGTGTACTTATGTATGTGATGTTGTGAATGTTTTATATTTATTTTGATAGTGTTGTTCGTAGCAGAAGAGTCAGAAGAAAACCATTTAAATGTATCTAATATAATGTCTTCTTTCAAGGTTCGCCGAGCTAACAGCGAAAGTGTTCGTCTCCTCTTCCATCCCAGTCCACCTATTCTCCGCCGTCTGTCCCACACCTCTGGTCTCCTTCGGAGTGGTGACTCGTCGCGGCGCGGCCGGCGTCATGGTGACGGCTTCACACAACCCTCGCGAGGACAACGGCTACAAGGTGTACTGGGGCAGCGGCTGCCAACTCCTCGCTCCGCACGACCAGAAGGTGCTGGACGAAGTTCTGCAGTGCCTGGAGTGAGTTACGACCTCTATAGAGCGGTGCAGAGGTGGCTTTTAGAATACTGTTTGAGTGCCTTCCATAGACTTGTGTCTTTTCCTTTGCCTCCATTTTTTTCGGGAGGTCTTTGCTGTTAGCCTCAAACTGCTTTTGCAGCTTCACCGGACTGGAGGGGGAGCGGAAGGCTACCCCTAATTCGATATGCCTCCGATTCTATTCCTGAACATAAATAAATAAATAAAGGCGTCCGACCGATTTCAGCCATGGCGGCCAATCTCAATTGAGATCAGCCAAGTGCGCAGGACATATTATAGTGCACAAGTGTGCGCGCAAACGCAAGTGCACTCTCTATTCCCTTACTCTCATAATTCGGTGAGACGGCAATCCGACATGACCGATGAGAGATCGGGCGCAGGACCACCGGCTTAACGTACTTTCCGAGGCACGGGCGTTCAACCGCCATTCCTGAACATACGTAAACGTTTATATTTAAACTGGTGTGTCCCTTGACACTATGACTGGACACATGCCAGGGCACAACAAAGAATGTAGAAGGTTGTCCCTCTGTTTATTGTGCAAAAGCACTAAAGACGTTTTGTGGCCAATTTCAGTGTTAAGGCCTTTTAAATAGGTATATTAAATCTTATTTTTTTGTGGCTTCCAAATCAAACTCTGCCTCTAACAAAAACTTTATTTCCAGCATTCCCGACGAACACTGGAACATCGACGAGATCCGAACTCACGACCTAGTCCACGACTGCACTGAGGAGCTGACCACCCAGTACATGGAGTACATACGGGACACCCTGGACGCGAAGGTTCTAGAAGATAACGGGAAGGCGGCGATAAAGACTGTGTACAGCGCTATGCACGGAGTGGGATACCAGTACGTGTTGAAGGCTTTTGAGGCAGCCAATTTGAAGGTTCGTTTCTACTTTGTTGAACTCTTCATTCTTTCTTATTTGGCTATCGGCCTCAAACGTAGGTAATGCGTTTAATAATGCTGCGTGTAACGCTTGCAATATTGACTTTTTTAACTGGTTGCTTTGTTAACTAGTTTTATTTTATTCGTCATGTTTCGTCATGACGGTCATGCTGGGTTGCCGACACACCGAAGTAAGGGAATAGAGAATGCACTTGTGTTTGCGCACTGGTGCACTATAATAACCTGTGATAATGGCCGACCTCCAATGAGATCGGCCGCCATGATTGGCCGGACACTTTATTTAATATAAATTCTTCATGCCTTGTGTACCTACTTGAAAGATAGTGGCGATAGGGCGCATACAAATTAGCCGCAAAGTGCCGCGCTACAGTCGCGCAGATTTGAACTGTCGTTTTATTTTTTCAATCACAAAAATAAAATATCCTAGCAAAAACTTTGAGAATGAACCCGATTGATTCCAGGCGCCAATCAGCGTCGTAGAACAGCAAGACCCGAACCCTGACTTCCCTACGGTGCAGTTCCCGAACCCCGAAGAGCCTGAATGTCTTGAGCTCAGCAAGCGATTGGCTGAAGAGAAGGGAGTCAGACTGGCGCTGGTGAACGACCCTGATGCGGATAGACTGGCGGTAGCTGAGTATGACCAGAGGTGAGAATGTAGTTACGAGTTCTGCCGATAGATGGCGTTATGCCTTCCTTCGCATCTAGTGGCTGGTCAACGATAACGGGGACCGGCTGGCCGTGGCTACGCTACGCATGCTCATCTTACCTCTACGTGGCTTACGTAAGAGGTAAGATGAGCATGCTCGTACTCTGAGGATGAAGTTTCGAGTTTAGCCGTTAGATGGCGTTGTTCCTTACGCACTTTTGACCAAGATAAGTCGTTACAGCAAGCTGGAGTGATGAAGTCTCCTGCTTTCTCGGCTTATCTTATAATCGGTCGGGCGCCTTAAATTTATTTATATTTCAAAATGGCTCAATATCGTATATATGTATCGTGCCTGTCGACCTCATATTTGGATCTCACTAACGCTTACCATAAGGTGGGGTGAGGTCATCTTGTTAGCCTATTATAAAAAAAATATTTTCCCACACAGCTCAAAGTCCTGGAAGGTCTTCACCGGTAACGAGATGGGAGCCCTCCTTGGCTGGTGGTTGCTGAGGCAGGCGAAGCAAGACGCGGGCGAAGTCTATGTCATAGCCAGCGTGGTCAGCTCAAAGATGCTCAAGGCACTTGTGAAGGGGAAAGGACACTTCGTTGAGACGCTTACCGGGTTCAAGTATATGGGTGAGTTTCTTTTTGTTCCTAACTTCCATACGATGATGGCTTGGAGTAACCTCGTCATCATCACCGGACTTTTACCACGATGGCAGCCGCGTTATAATAAGTTACAGCAGTTGTCATTTAACTTATCCTAATTCGACGAAGGCGAGCAGGATTTGGGGAGGACTATGACCAGCAGTGTACGAAAGTGGGCTGATGATGATGATGATGACGATGATGATGAATTCGTCGAATCTTCAGACATTAGTAATGTAAAGATTAGTCACAGTAAGAATTTTCCAGAACTGGCGTCGTTCTGGAAAATTCTTACTGTGACTAATCTTATACTTTGTACTTTTTCTTGTCATTCGGTACAATTTACATCAAGTACCAGCTCATGTTTTCCTTCCCTCCTATGATCCCGGCGGGGCGTGAAACAGCATCTAAGCGGGCATTTTAATACATTTGATCTTCAGGGAGTAGGTACAGAGATAGGGGTAACAAAAGATCCCTAAGTCTCGACGTGAACCAGGTAGACGGTCCCCACTATAAGATAAGATATGGTGTCCTACCTACTACCTATATCCTTGCTAATCGTGGGAACGCAATGACCTTGTTAAAACAATGCATAAGGCAGAATGGCGGCGACGTGGTCCACAACCCGTCACGACACGTTTCCCACAGCGGTGAAAAGTGGATCGCTAGAAGTGATCTCTGCCTACCCCTCTGGGAAAAAGGCGTGATTTTAAGTATGTATGTATGTACGGTGTCCTAGATATTTTTTTTAATTTAATATCTACGTTTCCAGGTAATGTCACGCTCCTCCTGAAACAACAGGGCAAGTTGCCGTTGTTTGCGTTCGAAGAAGCCATCGGGTATATGTGTGACCCGCGTGTGCCCGATAAGGATGGCGTGTCCGCCGCTGTGCAGGTAACGAAGGGAGGAAGAAAGAAAGAAAAAGAGAAAAAAATAAAGATAGATAGATAGTAATAAAGACCAAAAGGAATCTCAAAAGTACTAAATATCAGTATTTATGGGTCTACACGCGATATTAGGAGTAGCAAATTACATAGCTACTTATTGGCTGACGTTTCGACTAAGTTACACCAATCGTGGTCGCGAGCGAACTGGGCGCCGTCCGTCTTCGTCTGCCACAGCGTGACATTTTTTATTTTTAGGAGTATTTGTTGTTATAGCGGCAACGGAAATATATCATTTGTAAATTATAGCTTTCTAGCTATCACGGTTTATGAGATACAGCTTGGAGACAAAAGACGGACAGACAGACAGGCAGACGGACGGCGGAGGCTTAGTAATATGGTCCTTATTAACCTTATACACCGTGAAATTTTAGTGGTTGTTTTCCCGCAGTACAATGATTCTATCTTAGTAGTACAATAGATTTGTGCAGTTCTTTTTTATTAAAATCAATAAATGCCGGTTTTACGAAAGGTTTAACCGAAACTCGAAAGCACGTTCGAACAGCTTTATTACTTAGGGTGTCGAGCTACTTTAGCTTAAACCATCGATTTCATGCGGCAAGCAGTACCTGATTACGTCACATCTTATAAAAGAAAGATACCTTCTCTCGTTTTCGAGTTGGAAAATTATTATTTAAAAATTTAAAAAAAAAAAATTTTTTTTTCGAGGAAATATTTACATGGTTCGATAGTATTACTATACCAAAGCCGCTCTAAGTTGGCCGATTTGCTACATGTCAGACTGACTGCACTAGTGAGGGACAACGGTAAAATTGCCGAAGTATATAAGTAACAGTTATTTCCACTTTATAACCAAGCAAGGTCTAATTATAACATTTTTTTATTAAAAACATTAATTCACATCCAAAAGATTGAATTTAAGTTCCTTATTTATAAATATATTTATTTTTAAAATACAATACTTATTAAATCCTTCATCCTATTTTAAAAAAATACCTGGTGAGTATTACCCACTACGTCACTATGAAAACGTGTCAAACGGCGTAACCTTGTAAAAGCGTAATACAGAGTGGAAATTTTACGTTTTCTTTTTATAATTCAATTATTTTAGGTAATAAAAGACAAATAATTATATAATTATGTGCATTTGAAATTTTGAAATAACGTATTATTTTTAAAAGTTGTTCTTTATGATTCGCGTAAATATGTTCCTCTTAACAAGGATAAATGCAAAATATAAAATAAAAAGTGTCAAATCAGTCTTCTAAGAACGGCTCCGGTATAATTATCTAGTTATTTGTCTTTTATTACCTAAAATAATTGAATTATAAAAAAGAAAACGTAAAATTTCCACTCTGTATTACGCTTTTACAAGGTTACGCCGTTTGACACGTTTTCATAGTGACGTAGTGGGTAATACTCACCAGGTATTTTTAAAAATAGGATGAAGGATTTAATAAGTATTGTATTTTAAAAATAAATATATTTATAAATAAGGAACTTAAATTCAATCTTTTGGATGTGAATTAATGTTTTTAATAAAAATTTGTTATAATTAGACCTTGCTTGGTTATAAAGTGGAAATAACTGTTACTTATATACTTCGGCAATTTTACCGATGTCCCTCACTAGTGCCTTTGAGTATAAAGCCACTGGAGATGCCATAACGTCAACGCTTCTAACAAATTTTTTCGCCACTTTTAGCGGTGGGCGAGGTAAACACCACCACCAAAAAATTAATAACTCAACAGACACAAATTTTGCTGTAACGATAAACGCACACTACAAAAATGTTCAACACTTCAAACAATACACGCACACAAACAAAGTTTTCACGTAACTACGCAACACACATACGAAAAAAATAGTGATGACACAAAGAATAAAATATAATCAGTTTGGTGAATGAACTGAACTATCTTGTACTGATTATTGTAATTCAATAACATTTTGTGGGATCTTATTAAACAATTTTGTGCTTAAACCCAAGAACGACTTTCCAGTCTTTTGAAGCCTGAGCCTTGAAACGGCAAACTTATGTTTATTACTGGTGTTAAAATGGTGAGGATCCGATATTAAATGATTGTATGTTCTTGTAAACATATAAGATACAGTCCAAAATGTACTGAGAGGATACGGTTAAAATATCTATGTCTTTAAAAATATCTCTAAGGGAGTCACAGAATTTCTTTTCATTTTCAGACTAAATTTCAATATCGTATGACCAGAGGAAAGAAAAGTATTTTTTCTAATTCATCTTACAAGATTTAAATATAACATATGTTTAGACCTTTTATTTAATTCAAAATTAAAGTAAAAAACGGATTATACAACTAACTGCAGGGAGTGAATGATTCATTCAAATGTCGAGTCGCTTTTTTGACTTTGTGACATCACTAGCCCCCGTACCACTGTATTCTTGTTTATTTTTTTCTGTCGTTTACGTATCGCAACGACTTTTTATTTAAATGGCAATTCTTCTTAAATACACGTTTAAAAGTTAATAAAAACACTTAGATATGATACTAAACGCGCTCTTGTTGCGAATTTGAGCTCTCGATCGCCTTTTACATGAGAATACTGCACAACTAACCATTTTTCAAGAGTAACGTCACGCGACAGGGATCAATGCAAAATGGCGGTGGTGCAGCGACAAGTAGTTTTATTAAACGTGTTTGAACAGTTGACCAATGTACTTTGCCGGAGGGGGTCGCCCGTGTAAGGCATCTCCAGTGGCTTTATACTCAAAGACTAGTGCAGTCAGTCTGACATGTAGCAAATCGGCCAACTTAGAGCGGCTCTGGTATAAAGGCAAATCGTTCTGCCACGGGAAAACAACCACTAACATTTCACGGTGTATATTACCTACCTATTAACCTTAAAAAAGTCTCAGTCTATTCTTATTTCCCAGGTGGCATCCCTAGCGTCGCATCTATACAGCGCCGGTTCGTCGTTACTCCAACACTTGGACTCTCTGTACGCTCACTACGGGTACCACGTGACGCACAACTCGTACTACGTGTGCAACGACCCCGCCGCCATGAAGAGGATATTCCGAAGGATCAGGAACTACGACGGACCTGGACAGGTTGGTTATGGACTTTACTGAACTATATTCGCGAGCTAAAAGGTTGGCTATGAACTTTACTGAACTACACTCGCAAAGAAAAAGTTTAGAACCACTGACTTGAACTTTTTTTCAACATTCTTTATCTTTAAAAATAACGGTAATTTAATTTTGATAGGACCTTCAGAGTGAGTGCGACAGGCTCATTAGAGTCTATTGTGTCTGTAAACCCCATAGGTAGACCTAACTCACCACCACCTCATTCGACCCGATGGTAAGCGGTAGTGAGATCCACATATGAGGTCGACAGGCACAATAGACCATATTGAGCCTGTCGCACTCACCCTGAAGGCCTGCTTAAAAGCCGTTTCACGCCCCGCCTGAAGAGCCCGGGATCATAGAAGGGAGGGAAAACATGAGCTGGAAGGACATACTGGAAGTTTCATTTTTTTTTTAAAAATTGGTTGCCTGTAAAGTCGGATTACGGGCGAAAGTTTTACGTGACAACGACTTTGAGTGGTAAAATAATTTTAATGTGAATATTCATTCGTATAGCGTGCCTTTCACTTTTTATGTCTGTCTCTCTCGCTCTTAGGCGGGCTAACCAAGCCCGAGTGGAAGGGACGCGTGCCTCTCACTCGCTCTCATTGTGAGCGCATAACGTGAGCGGAGCGTAACGCAGTTTCTTGAAGTGTCACCCGGCAAACCAATTTATAAGACGTTGTCACGTCAAAAACTTCTACATAATACTGACGGTATTTAGGTTTCATTCATTCACAATAGGCGAAAAGTGATCGGCTGACGATTTGCTTCCATTTTGCCTCTCTATATGCGCATCACGCTCACTGTTCTACTAACGGTGACGTTAAATGAATAAATGTTACTAATTTACTTTCATACATACTATTTATATTTACAGTACCCGAAGAAGGTGGGATCGCATGAAATAGAATACATACACGATCTCACAGCGGGAGTGAAGCTGCCAGAAAACGCCGCCGGAGACGGACATCTAAGTGAGTACCTATATTTTGTCGTGAATCTGTTGATTCTGCTGATTGAGTTTCCAACTTTGGGCTTTTGTATAGTATGTAATGAAGAAAGGGAAAAACAAAAGTTGTGTCAATGAGGGTTAACGCGTATGAGAAATTCACTAGATGGCAATACGTGGGCGTGAGGTCCAACTGCAGCATAATTGGTGAATATTGACAGACATGTCAATTATTGTCAATATTCACCAATCATGCTGCAGATGGACCCCTACGTATTGCCATCTAGTGAATTTCTCATACGCGTTAATCTTCATTACACATCAATGATGTAACAACTTTTTTTAAAACTTATCTCTACTAGTAGCGATAAATGGAAATAATCCATCTATCCCAACTAGTATGTCTCAGTTGAAATATATGAAAAAAATAACGAGTATCTCTAACAAAAACGACGTCCCTAGTAAAAAGCGTCGGTGGCCGAGTGGTTAAGGTCGTTGCTTGCTATGCGAGAGGTCGCCAGTTCAAAGATCTTATCGCTCTAGTTTTAGAGTAGGCCCGTGCAGTAAAAGTGAAGATGCGTAGCATGATCAGATGCTAATGATGATATAAATAAATAAACGTTTACTTATTGCTTCATAAATTGTACACAAAGTTGCTTTAAAATACTTACTAAAAAAAGTGAGCAAAAGGAAACGTCAAAGCATGGCTTATCTAAGAAACCAGATAATGCTGTTTTTTCATATGTTCCTGTTCTTTATTTATCTATGTCTTCAGGGACATATTGAACAGGGGGAAAACAGGGGTTAATTTGAAATAAAACAAATTTTTCTTTAAAAGAATATATGAGTAGGTATAACCACTAAAATTTCACGGTGTATAGGACAGAAGATTCCACTTATCCCTACCGGCACCTATAAGTGGAAAAACTATTATATATCTAAATATTTTCCCCCCACAGATGTTCTAGGCACCGGGCTGGACCAGGAGTACACGAGCGGCGAGATGGTGATGTTCCGTGCGGGCGGCGTCGCGCTCACGCTGCGCTCGTCCGGCACCGAGCCCAAGCTCAAGTACTACTCTGAGCGCGTGTGCCGCGCCGACAATAGGAGGTAGGGATATTGGACGTACATACATCTATACTAATATTATAAAGCTGAAGAGTTTGTTTGTTTGTTTGTTTGTTTGAACGCGCTAATCTCAGGAACTACTGGTTCGATTTGAAAAAATCTTTTTGCGTTGTATAGACCATTTATCGAGGAAGGCTTTAGGCTATATAACATCACGCTGCGACCAATAGGAGCAAAGATACAATGGAAAATATGTAAAAAACGGGGGAAACGCGAACGAAGTCGCTGGCACAGCTAGTACATACATAAAATCACGCCTTTTCCCAGAGGGGTAGGCAGAGATCACTTCCAACGATCCACTTTTCACCTCTGTGGGAAACGTGACGTGACGGGTTGTGGACCACGTCGCCGCCATTCTGCCTTGTGCATTGTTTTAATAAGGTCATTGCGTTCCCACGAGCAACAAGGATATATGACGGGGGAAGGAAAGGGGGAGGAAGGATACTATCGCCTCGGATGATTTGGATTGAGTCGATAGTAGCTCTAGATATTGGACGTAGCTACTACATATTATACTAGTGACCTACCCTCGCTTCGCTTCGAGTAATCCTTTCTTAGCGGATGATTACGTCATAACATCTCTTTAAATTTTTTTTTAAGGGTGAGAGCTATCCGCTCCTCCGCAAGCCCGGTGATGATGAACAAGGCTCCTCCAAGCCATCATCGTTAGTCAGTTAGGAAAAAAAAACTCATAACATCTACCTGCATGCCAAATTTCAGCCCGATCCGTCCAGTGGTTTAGGCTGTGCGCTGATAGATCACTACGTCGGTCAGTCACCTTTGAGTTATATATATTTAGATTTACTACATAGACTACTTCAACCCATCATTGTAGTCAGGCGGAAAAAAAAACAAAGGGGACTCTCCTCTATTTGTTCTTTTTTTTCCTAACTGACATACGATGATGGCTTGGAGTAGGTAGCCTCGTCACTATCACCGGACTTGCGGGGGAGCGGATGGCTCTCACACTTAAACTGTAGCTGTAGCAATTCGCTATGTGCGCGATGATAGCGCCCCTAGTGGCGACAACTATTCAGGACTTGATATCTGTCATATCATAGCAACTAGATGTTTTGATATGTCATATCATAGCAACTAGATGTTTTGATATGTCATATCATAGCAACAAGATGTTTTGATAAAGATTTTCGACTAGTTTTTCAACACAAAATAAATAAAAATTGTATAAAGTGAGTGTGTATATTATACCAAGTGATTTTCTTACTTCACAAAAATATGAATATTATTATAAGTATTGAATTTGCATAATACAAGGGAATTTATGAAATTAAAGCAATTTGACACATGAAAGCTCAGAATTATATCACATTTATGTCACATCGTGCGCTTCGATCGATTTGCCGTCCCCCACCACCCACTCCGCACATAGCGAATAGCGTTCACATTACTGCATTCTTCAAGCCATCGTTGTAGTCAGTGAGGAAAAATAAACAAAGGGGACTCCCCTCCCTTTGTTCTTTTTTCAAAGGAAAAATAAAGGAAGGTGAAACGCGTGTGCCGCGCCGGCGATAGGTGTTTTTTTTTCCCTAACTGATTTACGAGAACAACGCCCACTAAATGCAAAATTACTTATAGACGTAACAAGTACAACAAAACAAAAACAATTTGTAGGTGCTATCATCAATTTAGCAGTGAAACAATCTTTATTTTTACCTTTCAGGGAACAAGAACAGAAAAAGAATGAACTCATAGCAACAGTCACGGAATTGGTGAACGAACTACTGCAGCCCAAAGAGAATGGACTCATAGGTTAAAGATTATCATTTCTATCACTTTATATGAGGTATGTTTTCTTTAAACATTTAAGGATATCTACCCAATAAACGCGATAATATAGCGTGGATTCCAAAATAATCCAAAAAGTGTGATTTAAGTCCCCTTAAACTTTATTTAAATAAGAACTTACTTACAGAGTACCAAGGTATCATAATCTGCTTTAATATATCATCACGCACCATGTATGTATGTATAAGTGAGTCTAATATAGGGAAGGACGACAATACTTCTCATTTAATAGAAAACTTAACTTTGTTGTATAAGTAAATGTTGTTAAAGTAACGTGAATTTAAAAATAAAATTTAAATGTTTATATGTAACCAATTTAGGTACTTAAAAAAAATTATCTAACATTCCATTAGATTTTTACGAATCGAGTAAATAACTCTGCATGTACACACTAAAAATTGTCTTATCTATTTATAAAGACGGCCTAATATACGAGTAAATGTATAGTCTAAACTAATAATAACCATGAACCTGTTAATTGAAAAGCATTGGGTTTGAATCTTCAAACTGTACCAAAGAGTTAGTGAAATTATGTCTGTGATAGACTGCTGTATGATTGCTAATAGTAGCTAGAAGACCGTTACAAAAAGTCTGCGTAATATTGGTATGTGAAAATATGTTAAACTAAAATGAGAAAGAAAGAAAGAAGAAATAAGATAAAGTTGCGCAGAGGCTTTATAGACAAAATTATTTCCTTCCATTGTTACTTCATGCATTGTAACAGTCTAGAAAAATTACGCGGATAACAGAAGTGATGTATGTTTTATAATACTTGTTAATGTTACTAACGTATGCTTTAACTAGCATTGTGAATAATAATAAAGAAAAATACAAAATTATAATTGTTTTATTAATATCACAAGAAATCTCACAATTTTATATAAATATTAAATTAAATAAAACATAATTTGCACAGTTACTTGTCTTCGTAGACAATTTGACGTAAAAATAATCACAATGATGTTCAAATGTAAGTAAAATAATACGAATTTCATTCAATAAGCGAATGAAAGTGATTAAAAATTGTTGAGAGTAATAAATATCTACTAGAAGCAAAGTTTTCTTCAATGTTTAAAGGGACTAATTTAAAAAACTACATTACTAAACCTTTCAAAATGTTTGATATTATATAATCAAATGTTTGATATGTGGCACGGCAGTGCCTCCGACAAGTCGGGCGCGAAGCAAAAACTGTCGTACCATCCTTTTCAGAAACCATTTCGCCGCATTTTTAGGTCCCTATTCGCGAACCTCTAGATAAGACCAGGACGTAGAAATATTGGTCAAATACATAAAACCCAAAATTTGAACTCAGCACTTTTTAGAAAGGCAATAAATGGGTTTATTTTTTTACCACTGAAATACCCAGTTGAACCCGGACAGATGGCATCACTCGTCGGTTTTAGTAGACTACCCTTTTAGTAGATATTTATTCTCACTAACACAAATAGAATCAACCATAATACCATACATAATCGTTAATAAATTTATCTATTTTTTTTATTTAATTGGCCTGTGGTTGCTCCTCCGGTTCGGCATCTCGAAGTCGTTCCTTCTCTCTGAGGTTCAGTTCTATGAGGTTGTCCAGTTCAGGACTCAGAAGCACTGAGAGTCCTGCTGTTGTAGGCACCTGGTAGGAAAAGCCTTAGAGAGAATAATTACTTACTAAATTCCTGTCCCACTCTGTGGATTTCGTTTAAAACTGTCGTTTCGTTAAACCCTTTACCGAGCATAGAGTAATATACACGGTGAAATTTTAGTGGTTGTTTTCCCGTGGCAGAACGATATTTAGTAATACTATAGAATCATGCAAATAAATCATTGAAAAAAAAAATATTTTCAAATTATCAACATAAGAATTTTCCAATTCGGGAACGAGAGAAGCTATCTTATAAGATATGACGTAATCAGGAGTACCTCAACGGCAACGGCGAGCAGTAGCATGCCGCATGCAATCGATGCTTAAAGCTAAAGAAGCTCTACACCCTACGTAGTAAAGCGGTTCGAACGTGCTTTTGAGTTTATTTTATTTATTTATTTTAGATGGCCAGGATTTACATTTTTAACATAGGATAATAATAATAACAATTAAGAAATCACTTATAGATCCTCACAGATAAAAGTTTGGTTATACCTTTTTTAAAACTGACATTTATTTATTTTAATAAAAAAGCTGCATAAATCTATTGTGCTACTAAGATAGAATCATTTTACTGCGGGAAAACAACCACTAAAAGTTCACGGTGTATATCCATCAAAATCTCGACCTTAATTAAAATGTTCAACATGCTATGCCTGATAGAGGGTTTACCTGCAGTATACTATTTTTATTTATTTATTTGTTCATTCAAAATCCACAGCTCTTAATTCTTTGTAAATTCCAATGCCTTTGGACCTTATTTTGAGCGAATAAAGTTCAAATTATAGTGGCAATATGGTCGCCATCACCAGTTAAAGGGTTGAAAGGGAGGTAAACTGGACACAACCTTTCAGGCGCTTCCTGTACGTCTAAGGGTAGTAGCACACATATCAACTCGGAAAGGGATCGTCTTGAGAAGAAGCGATTACGTTACGATTCCGATTAGTAGGTATGCGTCGCAGTAAGGAGTTTCATACAAAGAATACTGAAAGTAGTTGATTTATCATACAGTTTCTAGAGCCACTTGCATACCACTCTTTCAGATTCTTTTACGATTTGATATGTGTGCTGCGACCTTTATGGGGATGCGTTGTAATACTGTCCTGTCAGTGTCTCATATCAGATCAGTTTATGAGAAAGAAAAGTATCATCAAGTTTTCTTAGTTGTATTCAGATTCATTAGAAAATTGAACTATTGTGTGAGTTTCGAGGAAGGTCTTGCAGTCCTTAATGTAGAGATTTCAAATATATACTAAAAAAACATACCTCAGCAAACACAGGTTTTGAGCAATCCCATCGTTCGATATGATTCTCTATTATCTTCAGGCACGATATCGTTTTAGGTATTATTCTGCTCAATATACTAGAAAAAAAATACAGACTTTATTAATGAATCAAATACCTAATGTGTATTTAAGTTACGATATGATACTAGAGCTTGAGAAAGGTCACAGTCCACGCGATCAACATTTGCAGCAGAAAGAGTCGCGGGCAGAAGCTAGTTCATCTAATTTAAAAAAGTATGTAAAATTTTCGTATGTTTATATATCTATGACATTATATTAAATTTAGACTTTAATATGTCAATGTATCTGTGAAAAATAATTAAATAAATCTATACTAATATTATAAAGCTGAAGAGTTTGTTTGTTTGTTTGTTTGTTTGAACGCGTTAATCTCAGGAACTACTGGTTCGATTTGAAAAAATCTTTTTGCATTGTATAGACCATTTATCGAGGAAGGCTTTAGGCTATATAACATCTCGCTGCGACCAATAGGAGCAAATATACAATGGAAAATGTGTAAAAAACGGGGGAAACGCGAACGAAGTCGCCGGCACAGCTAGTATAACATAAAAGAAAACTCCTTACTCAAAGAGCGGTATGCAAGTGGTCTCCAAGAACTGGATCTCTAGTTCGGGGATGACGCACTTGTCTCTGTCCATGATGATGGGCGGGAGATCCCCTCGGCTCTTCTCCACGTCCCCTTGCTTGAAGAACTCGGTTAACACAGCTGCCTAGTAGTGTCAGTGTTGTTACTATACATATTGAATAGCATTGGATCTAAGATAGAACCTTGTGCAACGACAGTACAATTTTTTTTTTAAATAATTCATTGCAACCACCGCATGCTTTTAACGCTATTTGATTTTCTTCTTTAAATAACAATAAAGGATAACAGTCTGCCTAGACCAAAATAAAGATTTTATTGAGAGTTACCTAACTGCATCAAATGCTTTATAACAATCACTACCTACATGTTCAAGTCACAAAATAAATAAATGATTAGTCCTAATGTTAAAATACCACTTTTATATTCAGTTTGCAAAATGTTGCCTATTGGGCCTATTTAAAAATGTAAGAAATATATTGGACACACCTTTGTAAAGTTTGCTATCAGTTCATGACGTTTTAGAATGAGAATCCAGACGCAACTCCATTTCCACAGATGTAGGTTTCGCCTACTTAGGTATATTTTCGTGGTGTTAACCCGTTGTACCGCATACTTACAGCGGTCTTCTTGACGCTGCCCCAGTCCTTGAGCTGGTCGCTGAGGTCGGCTGCATTCATCAGCAGGGATTGCAAAGCCGCGGAGTGCGCGCGGTTGCCCTTTTGGTAGTCGTACGATATCGCCTTGAAGTCGTTGAGATTCCTGCAATCGTCAGTCCCTTTAACCAACACTATAGTCCAGTCAAATTAGGTAAAAATCTCGGAATTCGAGATACCCAGCTGTAAGTCTGTAAATACTTAGATATTGACACCCTAAAAGTGGTCTCAAAACCTACATATTGTAGGGTGTACGTAATGTTGTGTACACCTATTATTGGCTTATATACTAGATTAGTTACCATATAATGTATCTTCTGTCAAGTTGTGTATATATACTGTTGGTGTACCTTTTACCAAATAAATAAATAAATAAACTATTAAATTTTCAAGGTCAAATGTCACAAATATCAGTTTTATGAACTTTTGAGCGAAACGGGAAGTTTTATCATAAAAGTGTGTAGGAGAAAATTA
Organism: Maruca vitrata; assembly: GCA_039566165.1. Taxonomy (NCBI): domain Eukaryota; kingdom Metazoa; phylum Arthropoda; class Insecta; order Lepidoptera; family Crambidae; genus Maruca; species Maruca vitrata. The sequence goes on along the minus strand of CM076914.1, from coordinate 2,751,012 downwards.
CTTATCTCCTATTTATCTATAAAAATTGTCTGTACGTTTTATTTCTAAGATTCACCATTTCAGAGATACAGCGATGCAAATAGTTGAAAAAGTTGTATTTTCAAAAGCTTCCAGGCCCACGTGCTATTGTGCTAGACAGTTAAAATTTTCACGAATGATGTATTTTATTAGCCTCTATAACATCTAATACTAGAAAAAGCTTAAAACCAATGTTTAAGTGGGTTCTCATACAAAAACTATGGTTTTTTTTTCTCTCACTTGGCCGGTTTTTAACGTGGTTACCCCAGTAAACCTATTCCAGACGACACCTTTTATACATGAAGAACACGTTGTTTATAAGGAAGCCTAGTTAAATAATTGTTATGTGTTGTTTTCAGTATTCAGAAGATTTAAGATTTCTGCGTTTCATTAAATTAAATTTGGTTAATATGGATCTTCACGTTCATAATCGAGTTAGATTGACAGTTAACATTTTTAAAATGTATTTTTTTTCAGTTATACTTCAAACAGAAATTCTAATAATTGGTTATTTCGTACTTTTTGACCCATAATAAGCAGCTTAAATGTACTGAAACGTATATGTGTAGTACTAAAAACAACATAAAACAATTATTTAACTAGGCTTCCATATAAACAACGTGTTCTTCACGTATAAAAGGTGTCGTCTGGAATAGGTTTACTGGGGTAACCACGTTAAAAACCGGCCAAGTGTGAGAAAAAAAAACCATAGTTTTGTATAAGAACCCACTTAAACATTTAGGTTTTAAGCTTTTTCTAGTATTAGATGTTATAGAGGCTACTGAAATACATCAGTTGTGAAAATTTAAACTGTCTAGCACAATCGCACGGGGGTCTGGAAGCTTTTGAAAATACAACTTTTTCAACTATTTGCATCGCTGTATCTCTGAAATGGTGAATCTTAGGAATAAAACGTAGAGACAATTTTTATAGATAATTAGATGATAAGCAATTTTCTCCTACACACTTTTATGATAAAACTTGCCGTTTCGCTCAAAAGTTCATAAAACTGATATTTGTGACATTTGACATTGAAAATTTAATAGTTGCGTACACCCTACCATATGTAGGTTTTGAGACCACTTTTAGGGTGTCAATATCTAAGTATTTACAGACTTACAGCTGGGTATCTCGAATTCCGAGATTCTTACCTAATTTAAGCTTAAATGACTGGGCTACTATACTTTCATAAAATATATTACTACACTATATGTATTCTTTTATTGGTTTTCAATTTGAATATTGTTTTATGTAATTGAGATTGATATTGGAGTGCTAATATTGTTTCTACTACGCAAGGCGTTAAAATCTTCTGCAGATCGTGTGATATAGTTATCATCGATGAATGGTTGTGTTGATTTGACGTCCTTCATTCTACAATCAGTGGCGTAACTACAAGGTTGTAGAGCCGACATAATGCCGGCCTTAGGGCAACTTCTGAGTTCACGGATTCCCTAGTTCCCTAGTCACATTTTTTGAGCTGCACAAAAAGAATGCCACGGGCCCCAGTTGGTATAGTTATGGTACGCGACTAACTAGGTCGATAATTTTTGTCTCTTGTGTCCTGCTATTGCCATGAAATCAATATCCATCCTTTTTTCTTAGGGTTCAAAATTGATGATTACCTAAATGAAGAAATGAGTCTCTGAATAGTATTGTCTATTTTTATTTGCGCGAGCACTACACATTTGAAATAAAACTAATTTTACGGATTAAACTCGCGTGTATTGGTATTCTAAACATTATTTAGAGATCCGACGTTTCGAGCTCTTTACAGCGCTCGTAGTCACGGTTAAAGAGCTCGAAACGTCGGATCTCTAAATAATGTTTAGAATACCAATACACGCGAGTTTAATTAGTTTTATTTCAAAAGAGTCTCTGAATGTTAACTAACTTGAAGTAGTTAGCCAAGTCGGAGGCCAGTATGTAGTCTCGTAGCAGCATAATAGCTCGGTCGTAATCTCGCCGAGGCAGAGCCTCAAGCAGGTCGCAGCCTTCCGTATTCAAGATGCACATGGCCTGTGCTAGGTGGTGGCGCTCCATCACGCTGCCTTCGCTCGAGTATAGGGCTGCTAAGGTCGTTTCTGGCAATGGGAATTTGGAGATTGGGACTACACACCATACATATAAACATAAAATCACGCCTTTTTTCCCGAGGGGTAGGCACAGATCACGGGACTACAATGTATTGTATGTTGTACAACATTGAAAACAGGGCACCAGAACATAATTATGATTGTGGCATCCAGATATATTAATTTTGGAACGGTAGTACGGGAAACGATGAAATTTATGTGATTTGCCATCGTGTCGATGAGGAGATTTTTGTTGTTTATTTATTTATTTATTCAAACGATGGTCACATACTGGCTTACAGTTTCCCAAAGCGCCAGTATTGTGTCAAACTTAATACTAAATTATATGTCAGATAGAAATAATTTTAACAATGTCAATGTTAGTTCGGTCAGTAATAATAAAAATTTAGTCAGAATAGTCGTCTTCACATTAAAAAATTAATAACACACAACAACATATACAAGTCAATAAAATAAAAATAAATTAAATTAAATGGCAATTAAGTTTTAAAGATTGAAGTAAGTCATGTATTGCAATTATAATTAACATATTCAAAAGCTTTCGTAATTAATGATTGTTGGGTGAACCAACTGATGAATGAATTGTGTACGAGCAAAACACAATTTTGATGTAGTGAAGTCAAAGATTAAGAGGCCTCAAGACAGTGTTTCCTCCATAAACACTGTATTTAATGTGACCATTTCATAGAAAGTCTAACTTATTTGACAACAAGACTTTGAAACAACTTACGCCCTTGTATGTGAAAGCTGTTAGTTGTGCCACGGTGATCCAAGTCATGCACTAGTCCCGCTATTAGGTACATCAACGCCTGTAAATCGCTGCAATAAACGGAACTTTGCTATTATCTACACATCTATAATCAGCAACATGATACCTATTTTTCTTTACTAATATAAGGCTGCCCTCCCACTTCTGAGCCGATTTTATTTGCAATCAGTGCGTTCCATTTTTCTCCGACAAAAATCGGTTAACGAATATCGGACGTGGAAAGGAAGACTTAAACTTGTAGCTACACTGGTAAAAATAAAGCTTGACACGAAATAAAGAAAACATTTAATGATCACCTATAGAAAACACACATACAGGTATAATGATAAATGGGTTCTGGCTCAGCATGTGCTGTTATTCTTGCAGAACCGAACATAAAATTAACGACATTTGGAACAATTCATATGTACCATCATTCGACGCTTTAACGGTGAAGGAAAACATCGTGAGGAAACCAGCACACCTGAGAGATTTTTCAACGGTGTGTGAAGCCATGTCAGAGGCCTACGGGCGCCGGGCGGTCTAAACTCTGACACCAGGTTGTTCATCAACCATACGATAAGAAGAAGAAGAAGAAGATTTGGAACACGTAGAAAATGTTTACAGAAATCACAACTTACTTGAAGTACCCCTGCGAGACCAGCTTGAAGTTGGTGAGCGCGGCGTAGGCCCACTGCGCGACGTTGAACGCGTGCAGCCAGTTGTGGTAGGGCACGTCGCGGTAGCCCTTCTTAACGTAGAGTATGAAGCGGGCCAGCTTCGGCTTCTTTAGGTTGAACCTGCGATGGTGGATGGTGCTGATAGCAAAATACTCTGATACAAGCAAACTACTCTTGTGCCCATGGGCATGGGTTTACTTCACTTTCTATATCCTCTGAGTTTCCCCACTAAAAGTAAAAGAATGTGTTTTTCCCCTATTACCAGTTGAGATGACACGTGGCCGTAGCCCTTCTTCATGTAGAGTATTTAAAGTAATAGTCTTTATGGCAAACTGCTGGCTCGTGCATGGCTAATGAAGTATTGGCCTCAGAGTTACGGCCCGGTATCATGTTATACGAAACATTTTTCACACATTAAATGTTTCGCGATCTTTGATGTATTCACGATTAATATGGGAAAAATTTTAAACTCGATTGATATTTTCTAAGCTGATTTTGGCTAAATATGGGTGGACGACTGGCGACTCAAAGGAAAATGTTAAAAAATCCTATCCAAGGCCAAGCACACTTTGGGTCGTTGGACAACCAGATTAAGCACGGTAATATAAATTTAAAATTTGACAAAAATCGCATTCATGAACCCGCCTGAACGGGGACTTGAACCACTGGTCTTCAGTCATCGCGTCTGCTGCTCAATATCTAAAGACCGGTGATTCAAGTCCCCGTTCAGGCGGGGACAGAAATAAAATTTTAAAAATACATTACAGGTTTAAAAAAAACCGTAAATAAGGTAAATACTAACTTCTTATCGAAGCCGAGGTCGCAGAACATCTTGAACGCGTAGCAGGGCAGCTCGCGGAGCGGCAGCGCGCGCGGGTTGAAGTGCAGACTACTTGCATGCGGGTGCCCGTGGAACCCCGTGCACTCCAGCAGCCGCGCCACCTCCGAGTCGCCCACCTGCAGCCAGGGGTTGAGAAAACGCCTTGGTAGTATTGTCTCGCTCTTTCATTTCCCTCTCACCCTCTATATCTCTTTCCTCACCCTCTATCTCTTTTTCTTCCTCACTCTTTCTTCCCTCTCACCCTCTATATTTCTTTCTTCCTCTCTCTCTCTCCTCCCTCTCACCCTCTATCTATCTTTCTTCCTCACTCTTTCTCTCTCTCCTCCCTCTCACCCTCTATGTATCTTTTCTTCCTCTCTCTCTTTCTCTCCTCCCTCTCACCCTTTATCTATCTTTCTTCCCTCTCACCCTCTATCTCTTTCTTCCTCTCTCTCTCTCCTCCCTCTCACCCTTTTTCTATCTTTCTTCCCTCTCACCCTCTATCTCTTTCTTCCTCTCTCTCTCTCTCCTCCCTCTCACCCTCTATCTATCTTTCTTCCTCACTCTTTCTCCCTCTCATCTTCTATCGCTCTTTCTTCCTCTGCCTCTCCCCCTCTCTCTGTCTATCTCCCGTATTAGCTCGCAAAACGGGAGCGCGCGCGGGTTGAAGTGTAAACTGCTCGCGTGCCCGTGGAACCCCGTGCACTCCAGCAGGCGCGCCACCTCCGAGTCGCCCACTTGCAGCCATAGGGTTAGGAAAAATGAGGGGTGCCAAACCATAACGTTTCAAGTGCCAGAAAATGAAATTTTCAGGAGATATATAAAAACTTTTTTTGTTTACACATACAACGTTTTACTACAATAAAACGTATTTCAGTTCGAGTGGCACTTAAAACGTTATGTTTTGGCACCCCTCAAATCTGCTTCTTGGTAATATCGTCCCGCTCTAGCCACACTCTCTCTCCCTTTCTCCCTCCGTTTGTCTATCTATCTCTCTTTCAATCACTTCCTATCTCTGTTTATATTTCTCCCTACGACACCCTCTATCGCCTATCTATCTATGTATCGCCCTCTCTCTCTCTCTTACTGTCAATGTAAGAAAGAAACAGCATTTGCAGCACTTGTGCTTTCCGAATCCGAATGTCAGAAATACGTGAAGAGGGGGGTTAGAATGCGCACTGCTGCTTAAAACTACGCCTTCGTGGTGTGCCCTATCTAATACCAATGAGAGTGAGTGATACACATTTCTCACTTTTAGGCATAGTGTCTCTGAAAACATTTTAGCGATAACTTAGAAATTAAATACTTCCAATGCCAGTTTTTGGTAGAGTACAATCCTCGTTCATTCTCCATGATCCATTGCACGATATGCACAATGATTATTTATGCCTATGATAAAATCACTAATTATGTATGTGACATAAAAACTGAGCGATATACTCGACTAGCTCCAACCACCACCAGTAAATGTATACGTCAACTAAATATTTGTCTTTATGGGTCTACACGCGTTATTAGGAGTAGCAAATTACATAGCTACTTACTGCCCGACGTTTCGACGTTCGCACGCGACCACGATTGGTGTAACCCAGTCGAAACGTCGGGCAGTAAGTAGCTATGTAATTTGCTACTCCTAATAACGCGTGTAGACCCATAAAGACAAATATTTAGTGTAATGGAACGCGAAAGTCTAAAATCTCAAATGTATACGTCACCTTCATATGGTACATGACCAGCTCGTTAGCCAGCGTGTTCCGTATGTGCGCCTCCTGGATCTTGTGGTAGACCACCGAGTGCATGATGCAGACGCCGCAGTAGATGCTGAAGGCCAACGCCATTTCTTCGTCCATTGCGTCGAAGTACGGGTCGCCTATCTTGTTGATTAACTGACCGACGCCTATAATGCCCGTCTGCTCCCGTATCGGGAAGCAAAGGACTGCTCTGGAGAATGGAAATGGAATAGAAGATTTTGTTAAAGTGGACTATACAAGGTAAGTCGTAGGACTCGTCTATGAAACGCTCTCGTTTGGAGATAAAAAGTTAGTGGATTCCATTTTATTGTTTTCTTCTTAAGAAGTCAACGAAATAGAAGATTTTATTAAAGTGGAGTAGACGTGTGACATCTCTATGGAACGCTATCTTTCAGAGATTAAAAGTTTCGTTTTTTAAGAAGACAACCCAAGATAAGATTATCATAGTCACGATATGAGTTCAAATCTACCAACAACGTTTTTGATTTTATTATGGCACTACACACACACAGTCCGGAGGCATAGACAAAGTAACAAAATCGAAACGATAACGAAGTTCGAAAAGAACAAAATGTATGGGATTGACGTTAGATTGACCACATGATTTATCGCGTCTAATGTCAATCCCTTACATTTTATTCTTTTCGAACTTAGTTATCGTTTCGATATTGTTACTTTGTCTACGGGGCCTGTACTGTGTGGTCTGTTTGTACCAGCACGGATTATGGCATTAGTGGAACTCGCTTTATTACCTATGTGGCCGCGTTGTTAACTAGGCCCTTATCTTATACTGTCACTACCCACGATTTCTGGCAATCATCATAGTATGGTCCAGCGATTCGGAAAATATACCTGACTGTAAAATATAACATACACCTTAGGACTAAGACTTTAATACTCACTTGCAATCCACTCCTGGAGGCGCGTCGATCTCCGGGTCAAAGGAAGGGTGTTCTTTAGCTGCCTTCGAGTTTACCAATTGACCCGTTTGTATTACGTGACCAGCGATCCCCTGGTTCATTGGGTACCTACGCTCTTCCTTTCCATTTTTGGAATCCTTTAAATAGGTAAATAATAGTTTGATCTTATAAGGGTTTAGCTTCTATAAGTGGGTAAACTTTGAAAGCTAACTCTCCTTACCAGTTAACTCCTTACCAGGAATATACCACGCGAACAATAACAGAAAGAAAAAGTCAGCAAATAACAAACTGCTAAAATTGGCCTAGATACCATGACTAAGCAATTTAGTAAAATACTACTGGATACTAGCAAACTTATTGCTTTCCTGTTATGTAAATAGATCCACACCATACAGTCTTAATAAGATCACGACTTTCCTTCACCAAAATACTAGCAGTTTTGCGGAGTGCCAGTCTCTAGTACCTAATGACGTCAGGCTTTGTAGATTCTAGTATTTGCCTTAATCTATACTAATATTATAAAGCTGAAGAGTTTGTTTATTTGTTTGAACGCGCTAATCTCAGGAACTAAGTACTGGTTAGAATTGAAACTTTTATCGAGAAAGGCTTTTAGGCTACATTACATCTCGCTGCGACTAATAAGAGCAAGGAAACAATGTAAAAAACGTTGGTAAACGCGGACGAAGTCGTTGGCACAGCCAGTGAGGACATAATGTTTGACTGGCTCGGTGGAACAGTGGTAGTGACCCTGGCTGGCGGTTCCAAGAGTCGTGGGTTCGATTCCCACTCGGGACAAATATTTGTGTGATGAACATCGGTGTTTGTTCCGTGTCTGGGTGTAATTATGTATTTAAGTATGTATTTAAAAATATATATGTATGTATATCAGTCTCTGACGCCCATAGTACAAACTCTGCTTAGTTTGGGGTCAGGTGACCATGTGTGGAAATGTCCCAGATTTTTATTATTTTATATTATTTATTACAAGACCATAGCTACCTTCCAATGAGCGTAAACCAACTCCATACGATCAACATCTACTAGCATCACGGAGCAGTGCTCTGCTTTGATCAGCTGTTTCGCTTGATCCATCGCTATGTTCAGTAATGTGTCCAGAGACGCCACCTGCAAATAAAGGTGGGAAGACCCAAATTTTCGTATGCCTATATTGGGTGTAAAGACTTTTCTACCACTAAACAACTAGGTATGTTTTATTCCTTAATTACTTTAACCTTTATATTCTTAATTACATCTATTTGTATCAGTTGTGTGTAACTTTTATTAAAGTACGTGTCACTAAAAAAACGAGTAAATTATTTATCCTTATTCTCTAACCAACATTAGGTAAGTATCATCATCATCATCAGCCCATATACGTCCCCACTGCTGGGGCACGGGCCTACCCCAAACTAGGGCGATGAGGCCTTAGTCGACCACGCTGGCCAAGTTTTAGGGGTGAGAGCCATCCGCTCCCCCGCAAGCCCGGTGATGATGACAAGGCTCCTCCAAGCCATCATCGTTCGTCAGTTAGGAAAAAAAAAAGCTGGCCAAGTGCGGGTTGGTCGACTAAACAACCTTTGAATTCCTTCTTAGGTGTGCAGGTTTCCTCACGATGTTTTCCTTCACCGTCAAATAATCGGCCTTATGCCGACTGTGCCTGTACCTACTATTGCATCTCTACGTAAATGTCGGTTTATATTTAATACCTTTTCCAGGGTGAGTGACTTACTTGAGTGAAGAGACGCTTAGCTACACGCAGCAGTTGCTGGCATTTCTGTTTCAAAGTGCATTCGTACTCAAATCGGATAGTCTTTTTCAAAGTCGGCCAAGCAAACCTAAAAAGAGAATATTCATGGAAAAAAAAATTAAGTCTTACGTTGATACAGATCAAACACAATATCGATTTCTTTTCGGTGATATTTCTAATCTTAACGAACGACAGGAATAGGGCAAAATAATCCCAATCCCTCAAAAAGACACCGTGAATAATACGCCTGATTCGCACGAAAGCCGAAATCCGCATGACAGTAAGACACACACGAGACTCCGCACGTCAATACCGCGAAGATCAGAGGGCCTACCATGAGTTGGCTATCGTAAACTTACGTACGTTAAAAACCTATCGAGTTGTTTTTTTCTTCTGGCCGATTGTAGTTCTTCGCGTAACCACCAGCCGGCGCTGTACATGTTTTTCATAGACATATTTACGTAGTCGATATCGAGCGCGTAAGTTTTAAACTCATGGTAGCCCCACAGAACTCAAAGGTTCTACGACAGGACATAGAGTGTTGGTACTTACAGAAAGCACTCATGTATGAAAATGGCAACATGCTCCTCTTGCACCTTAGCTGCGACGACGCATACGATCAACGAGAATGGCTTGTCCGCAATCGGGAATAGTATGACGCGCCGCTTTTGGTTGTCCTTCGGGACGAACTGGAAGAATTACAGCGTGTTCACACCTAGCGACTTTTGGGCGATTTCGATCGCAGCGATTTCGCGCGGTTACGCCTCATCCAACCTACCCGCTAGGCGCATGCGCCGCATTCTACAGCGTAGGTCCGTTCATGTTGGAATAGGCGAGACGACTAAAAAAATATAATTAGTCCGTTATTTAGATTATTTAAAAATATTGTACCTACTCGTATTTTTTATTTTCTTTCACAAACAAGAAATTATGAAGATATAGTGCTTGGAAGTTTCGTATGACGCACAAGATATCACAAGCCCCCACTCCAGAAGTTTGATAAGCTATAATTTTGTCATTTTTCAATCAATTGAAAAACAAAAAAATACGTGTCCCAAATTTTTGTATAAACTAACTTACGGACTAAATAGAATAATAAGATTTTGACCCAGTCGTCACGCCTATTATGAACGCAGATCGCGGCGAATTTTTAATCGCGGCGATATCGCAGCGAACGCGTGCGCGCACGCTGTGAGCTCGCGGCGAAATCGCCCAAAAATCGCTAGGTGTGAACAGGCACTAACGGATACATGCCTGTGCAATGTATCAAGTTTATCCAGACATTGCTGTACATAATTGGTTCTTTACTAGAATTAGAGTGAAACTGACAGTTCTTTCGCTGGGCTAGGTAATCGAGCTCGGGGACCATGGTCCAATTTAGGTATCATCTTGGTACAAGGGAACAGCAAACGCAAAATTTTGTGTGGACGGAGGGATGAATTTTTGTTACTGTCACTTTAAGCTTTGTGTTCCTTCTTCCTTATATTTTAGTTGATTTAGAAGGGGGAATTCAGTTTGACTAGAATCAAAGCTAAGTATGTTCTAGGAAGAAAGCAGCTGGTGGAAAACGCTTCAAAACTCTACTCACGGGGGCGACAAGTGTTTGGAAGTCTGGTCCGAAGTTTTGCAAATGATCCGACTGTTCTGTGAGCGACTTCAACACGTCAGTCAATCTCGGTGTCATCTGCAATTAGTTGATTTTTATTTATGGAGGGATTTTCAAGATAAATGCTACATAGGCACGTCGTACGCTATTTTGGTTCCTATTACAACGGTTTGTTACATTTATTTATTTACTAGGTTTCACATACGAGTACAATCGATCGCCATCAGTAAGTAGGTAGCCATAACCCAGTAGGTCGGCTAAAGATAGTCATACCTTGCCTATAGATGTTATGGTAGCATTCTGGTCTGAAAAGGGCGTTTTAGTTAAACTACCAAATGCTAGGGAAGTGTATGGGAATCATTCGAAGTCAAATATGTTATTACGTTTATCTTATGTTTCCGATGCAGTGCAGACGCTCCAACCGCTTCTATCGATGCCTCCATGCGATCGCTATTTACCACCACTTGTAATGCAAATTCAGCTTCGCATTCTTCGGCAAGCTAAAAAATTATTAACGATGAGCTAGAAATATATTATTGTAGATATTGAGACTTCGTTGGGAGTAGACGAAGTCAACTAACCAAACAGTCTGTTGGGGGCATCATCATACCCATGCTAGGTCTTACCATTAAACCTGTAGCCTGAAAAAATCATAGGTCACTTTTTAACCGACTGCACTAAAAAGAATACTTCACGCGAACGGAGTCGCGGGTGGAAAACTAGTGAACTAGAATTGAATAATAATAATAATAATCCTTTTTCGAGGAATTCATAAATACGTGTATGTAAAACTTACGTAAATGTTTATTTTATTTTGTATTTGAGCACAAGCTTCGTCGTTCAAACTCATTATTAAATCCAAAATCTTTCCTGGGTCACTGTTCTGGATACTCCCTCGCCTTCCTTTCTTTGAAGTCATGGCAAAGGTGGTTATTTAATTTACTTTGTTACCGAGTAATAAATAAGACTCTTGGTGTTTTATTGACAATCAACAAAATCATTGTTTTGACAACGTTTCATCATTTCGTTTTGCCGCCATTGTGTGTTTTTAAATGCTTTGTCATGAAGTGCAGTGGTGATCTCTGATTGGTAGTTTATTTGTCAAACAGTTTCATTTAGTGCACGTAACGTCACATAATGGATTTCTAAAAATAAATGAAAGTCCGGAATGAAGAATGTTTCAACCAAAATGTAATTGTATATTACAATTATATAAATTCAATTATCTTGTAATATTTTTAAAAACGGATTACAATAGAAATGTTCAATAAAAATATATTTATCCAAATCAACTTAAAATGTTACGTGAAACGAAACACGAATTAAATTATCTGTAAATTATTTCGGTTGGCTGTCAGTTGAACAAACCAAAACAGCTGATTGAAAAGCGCTTGTAATTTTTCTTTCGGATTAAGATCTATGTTTTTTCTAAATTGTTATTAGTCTTCACTATGGCTGAAATACAAACTCTCATTGAAATGGGTTTCTCGAAAGAGCGAGCGTAAGTATTAGATAAGTTGTGTATTGGATCGTGTGAAGGTTATGTGCTGAGTTTGTGATTTCGGTTTTAGGGAGAAAGCGCTGGCAGTAACTAACTATAAGGGTGTAGAGCCGGCTATGGAGTGGCTGCTGGCCCATGCCGACGACCCGGCGATGGACGCTGGGCAGGCTTTGGGGTCGGGCTCCTCGTCAAACGTGCCGAACGTAGCGGAGACGCCGCCCGTGGCTCAAGAGCCCACAGAGGAGGCGTCGGGGGCAGAGGCGAAATCCTTCAAATGCGACGAATGCGGCAAACTGTTTAAGAACCAGGATGAAATGGAGTTTCATGCGGCAAAGACCAATCACAGCAGTTTCTCTGAATCTACTGAGGAGAAGAAGCCGTTGACTGAGGAGGAGAAGAGGGCTCAATTGGCGCTATTAGAGGAGCGAATGAAACAGAAACGAAAAGAGCGGGAGGAACGAGAAAAGGTACAAATAGTACTTACATTTTTTGTTGTAATGAGAACACGGAAATTTACATTTTATCATACTGTATTTTATGAAATGTTCTGAAGAATTATGTATATAAGGTTTTTGGTAAGTGGTGACTTCAAAGGTAGCTAGAACACATAATCATAACTTTACAATGATGCATGGTCCAATGAGATTGTCAAAACTGTTTTTGCTTATTCATTGTAATGAATATGTAAGTTACTTTCTTATCTAAATGACACAGCCATATACATTGTATTAATTATTATCTGCTAAAGCTAAAAAGTATCTCTTTCACATTATTAGTTATTTTTATAGATTTCTCATAGGTTGGCATATGTCTGTCTCACTATATGTGAGGGAACAATATATTATACTGGATTGTGAATTTTATTGGGCAGTTTATTTATTTATTATTGATTATACAGCAGGATTACAATAGGATGGTCATTGGGGCAGAAAGACACTCCTTGAGTGTAGGCCACATACTGGAAAGCGCAAAACACATACAAAATGGTCACCTACCAGATGGACCAACAGCCTGGTAGAAATGCTAGGTTTTGTAAGATGCAAGTGACCGTAGACTAGCTACGCTGGAACATTTTGGAAGAGGCCTATGTTCAGCAGTGAACAGCAATAGGCTGAAATGGTGATGACTAGTAGTAATTTAAACACAATCTTTAGCAAGGGGTGAGAGCCATCTGCTCCCCCATAAGTCCGGTGATAAGTCAGTTAAAAAAACAATCTGCAGTGCTCAGTTTCTTCATCACACATTCATTATCATTTTCAGTCAGAGGCACTAGAGAAGGAGCGTCTCCGCATCAAGTCCGGCAAGGACATGCAGGACGCGCGCCTGCGTCTCCAGGAGCAGGAGATGATGAAGTTGGTGGAGCAACGCCGGAGGGAAAAGGTCGAGGACCAGAAGGCGCGGGAGAGGGTCCGAGCGCAAATCGAGGCCGACAAACAGGCTAGGAAGTGAGTGTGTTGAAGCTGCGTTTCTTATATTGACTTTAATTTTAGTATATGTATTTCTAAGTATATTTGTGTACCCCCTGTGATTCTGATACCCATAACACAGGTGCTTAAGCCACGGGGTCAATGTATGTGATGTTGTGAAATATTTATTTACTAGCTGTGCCAGCGACTTCGTTCGCGTTTTCCCCGTTTTTTCCATTGTATCTTTGCTCCTATTGGTCGCAGCGTGATGTTATATAGCCTAAAGCCTTCCTCGATAAATGCTCTATACAACGCAAAAAGATTTTTTCAAATCGAACCAGTAGTTCCTGAGATTAGCGCGTTCAAACAAACAAACAAACAAACTCTTCAGCTTTATAATATTAGTATAGATTTAATTTCGGTACACAAACAGATTATGATCAAGACAATGGCATAATTTATAAAACTAACTTACATACCATAATCTATAAATAGTGCACACAACATGCTTGTGTATTAGAACAATAAAATACAATTTAGTAATCTTTGAAGCCAATGCTATGTTATTTAGTGGTGGGTTCGTACAAATTCCCTTAGACCAAGACAATTATATTTCGCTTATATCCCAACAATATTGCTTTATGAAAAGTCATCATTTTCGACTTTAATTTCCACGTGATGATATGCTGTCGCGACGGGCACATAATATGAGGTTCAGTTAGTTGCTCAACCAACTCAACCCCTTTTTTTCCCTAACTGACATACGATGATGGCTTGGAGTAGCCTCGTCATCATCACCGGACTTGCGGGAGAGCTGATGGCTCCCACCCCTACGATGATGGCTTGGAGTAGCCTCGTCATCATCACCGGACTTGCGGGGGAGTGGATGGCTTTCACCCCTAAAGTTAGTACTAGTGTCGCTGCCTACTCAACACCCCATCTTCCCCCCTAGACTAGCGGCGTCCGGCCAGCCCCCGCCGGCCCCGGCGCCGGCCGCGCCCGCCGCCGCCGCGCCGGCGCCGGGCCCGCGCGCGCAGTACGAGCAGGCGCGCATACAGATCCGCCTGCCCGACGGGAAGGCGCTCGCGCACACCTTCGGCGCTAAGGAGCAGCTGGCTGCCGTCAGGTGAGCGAGCGTTCAAGCTCAGGTCGTTGCTTGAAATGCCATGCGAGAGGTCGCCAGTTCAAACCCCGCCAGTTACCAATGTGTTTTTGAAATTCATATGTACCATCATTCGACACTTTAACGGTGAAGGAAAACATTGTGAGGAAACCAGCACACCTGAGAAATTTTTCAATGGTGTGTGAAGCCATGCCAGAGGCCTACGGGCGGTTTAAAAACTCTGACACCAGGTTGTTCGTCAACCATACGATAAGAAGAAGAGTATTACGTAACGCAATTTTTGAAGATTTTTGACGCTGGCCTAGTGCGGTTTGGTCGACAAAGTACTCTACTACGACTATAGATGTGCAGGTTTCCTCGCAATGTTTTTCCGTCACTGTTAAAGTATCGAATGATCGTACATACAAATTTCTAAATACATTGTTACTTGGCAGGCCATCGGCTACTTAACCACTCGGCTATGGACGCTTTTTAGAATAGGATAATCACCGGTTACTTCATTCCTAACCACCGGATTTCCTTCAATATTGATGCTTCTGTATAGTGGTCGACTGGCTCGTTGGTCTATTTGTAGCGAGTGCTGTATTAGGACCGAGAGGTCCCCGGTTCGAGTCCGGGGTCGGGCAAAGTTTTGTGAGTTTTTATGTAATGAAATTACTCAGCCCGGAGTTAGGAAGTTGGCGATTGAACGCCCGTGCCTCGGAAAGCACGTTAAGCCGGTGGTCCTGCGCCCGATCTCTCATCGGTCATGTCGGATTGCCGTCTCACCGAATTATGAGAGTAAGAGAATAGAGAGTGCACTTGTGTTTGCGCGCAAACTTGTGCACTATAATATGTCCTGCGCACTTGGTTGATCTCAAATGAGATCGACCGCCATGGCTGAAATCGGTCGGACGCCTTAAAGTGGTCAAAAAGATCAGATAGAGATTAGATAAGAAACCCTTGTTTTCAAAGGATCCCCTTGATCTCTTTTATGTAATAGCTGGCAATGGGGTATGATGCGGGCCAAACCACTGCAATGGTTTACCAGTTTCAAATGCAACCAATAGATGGCGCTGTCTAACAACTTCATAACAATATCGATATTAGTATGTAAACCCACATTTCGCTATCAAAGTTAGACTCTACGAAAACTTGGCATTTCATGGGACCTACTTAAGAATTACGCTACTCAACAGCAGACTTTTTAGGAACCCTTACGACTGTTCCACTTTTAGGGTTTTGATTAGGGGCCTGAAAGTACTTCCCATAGTTTTCATGAATTAAAATTCCAAGGTTAATCAATTGATATAAAAATAATGCAAAATAAAAATAGTCACATATATATTTTTTCAAAATTATGTGAAGAAAAGATGTACCTAATCATAATATTTTTCTCGTTCCAGATTATATTTACAAATGAATGCTCAGGAGTATGCCCAACAAGAAAATTTCAAGCTGATGACAACATTCCCAAAGAAAATTTTCACAACTGAGGATTATGAGAAACCATTGGAATTGTTGGGTAAGTCTTGAAATATTTTAGTGTTAGTAAGTTAGTAAAAGTAGAACATAGTACAGTAGAAATGAGTCAAGATTTGTTTCAGAATTTATTATTATAACAGTCCAAACATAGATTCTAATGTACGATAGAACCTGCTGACCTACATTTTTCTGATTCATTGGTTTGTATGTAGGTCTCACTAATATGAGTAGGTACCTTTCATAACGCAGTAAGAACGCATTGTGTACATATTTCAGTGCAGGCGACTGTACCTACCTATATCTACCTCTCATGCAGAGCATGAAAGTTTGGGGTCAGATGAACATGTGATGTTTTTTTTTTATTTCAGGTCTGGTCCCGTCCGCAGTCATCATAGTGTCAAAGGGTCAATAAATGGTTCTTAGTATTTGATACGCCCTGTGGAAGGGCGGTGAATCTTTAATATTCATCGTATTGGAATGTGGCACAAAGATATTAAATTAATGTAATGTTTGAATTAATACCTTGAAGACTCAATGGGAATAAAGTCTGTGTATGTAATATTGTTTTTTTATAACCCCCAGTCGTTATTACGTTTCATTTAAAACTTGCATTCAAATTATATCAAAAGGTATTAAATAAAATCGCAAACAATTTGATTTCCAAAATTGTGTAATAGCCATGTAGAAATATTTGTCCATCAACCAATATCAAGTTATATTAGAACACAAAAAAATTTAAACACTATGATTGCTTATAAATAATCCGGCTTAGATATTGTTTATCTAATTCATTCAGTTTAAGGGTCGTCACCTCTAGGAATTAGGATTAGTGATGATTAGATAATAAACCTAATTACCATCACCAAGTTCAAACCAACGTATTCGATTAAAATTTTATGTTTATGTGTTTTACAAGTTAAATACATGTTTATGTATATTTAGTCATTTACGCCGATTATTTTGTCAGAAATCATAAATATAAAAAAAAAACCCTTAAGTTAGTATAAAGGCACAAAACATACAAAGCATTATGTTTTACATTATTTATTTATTTTAGGCCTCTGGTTTTCCTACGAGGAAAATTCGTTTATACTAATAATTACCTTAGCTTAAATAAATACAAAACAAGCAAATTCACCCTGTTGTATGTTGAAGCGTTAGTTAATTGGACGTACTAGGATCGGACGTTCCATTTGTTTTATTAAGTACCTACTAGCTTTCCGCCCGCAGAGTTCGTCCGCGTGGAAACCCTATTCCCGCGGGAACTCCGGTATAAAAAGTAGCCTATGTGTTATTCTCGGTCTTCAGCTACCTGCATACCAAATTTCATCGTTATCGGTTCAGTAGTATTTGCTTGAAAGAGTAAGAAACACATATGGATGTTTGTTACTCTTTCAAGCAAATACCTACATACAAACCTTCACGTTTATAATATTAGTAGGACTAGCTAAAACTTATAGCTTAATTTCTAGTAGATACTTTACTGAAAAACAAGAATTAGTAAAAATCTCAACAAGCTATCTACAACTAAAAAAATTTGTGTTATTTGTAATATCAAAATAACGAGTTTTTGTATGAATGTCTGTCTGTCTGTCTGTTTGTTCCCGCTAATCTCCGAAGCGATGAATTGATGTTTTTTTTAAATAGATAGAGGGATTCCAGAGAACGGTTTTTATGTATAACTAGTATCCCGCCCCCGCTTCGCTTCGGGTAATCCTTCCTTAGCGGATACCATCGTCATAATTGGACTGTGTGTTGATAGATCACTATGTCAGTGACCTTTCAGTTATGTATTTTTTATATTTTGTATATATATTTAGATATACCAGAAGTGAAGCGAAGTCCGGTCACTAGTTTAATATATTTAAATAGATATGACGATTGACGGAATGTTTTCCACACTCCGTCAGTCGTAAATAATGTATGATTTAATGTTCACTGTATGTATTTGCATTTAATGACAAGTTCAAGATATTTCAAATGTTGAAAGTTGTTTTTGCTATAGTTATGATTTATTTACTTACATTTACATGAGCTATTGACTAATCACATACTGTATGTAGGTACTTTGATAATGAGTCTTCATTTCAAATTAATAATCATACAATTTTACCAATATGAAAATATAAGAACGCTCGCATAAATGGTTCTGTCATTATTTACTATTAATTTTATTGAGTTCGTTGCCTTTTTTTAATGTGTAACAAGAATATATTTTATTATTTAGCTATTACATTATTTTATAAACCTATGGAGGGATTACAGTTGTAAAATATAATTTCATAAATAGCTAATTCAACTTAAGAGGAATTCACAAAAAAGAAAAAATACATTGCAGGTATATAATTTGGTACCATATTTCAGTACTTCAAATATGAGCAAGTTCTAAAATTATGCATAATAGTTATAATAATTCTGTTTACTAGATTAATGCAAATCTACGATACTCAATAACGAGGACTAATTAAAATTATAAATTATATTTAAAATCATAAAGATGATTAGAAAGCCAGATATTATTTATTTCATAATGAAAAATAAATGACGGAGCAATAACAAAAAAAGTACAATTTAGGTGATCTTATCGCTGTTATTGCTTTTCCCCAGAACCCACAGAAAAGCAGTTTTGAAAACACATTGCATTTTCCATATTAATGGATACTGGATTGATGCATAACATTCAAAAAATTCCTTTTATGTAGGTATATGGGACAGTGGTAATTATGCTCATAAAACATAGTTCTGTATTAGCCTGATACAATTTCACATTTATATTTTAACTATCATTGCTACTAGTCTACAATGTAAACCATCTCAACCAGGATATTAGTTTATACATTTCAACATAGGTTTTTTTCAATGGCCACTTATTATGAGGATATAGGACACCCTGATTCACATCACAGTTAGTAATTATATTCAAATCATTATTAATCGCCATAATACCATCACAATTGGTAAGTTGAAGATTTTTATCAAGACAAATACGAATTTCTATTATGTAGCTTTTACCATCTTCATGTCTACATTCGATAGCAGGGTTGATACCTAAAGCGCTTTTCACACTATTATAAATGAATGTGATTGGATATTCTTTGCTATCGTCTGGTACAATTCCGTTTTTGGCTAATATGGGGCCCATGTTATATTTCTCAAACCAGTTGAGCCCTGATGAAAAGTATTTGTACTCTGAATTTAGCGCCTCCAAGACGGCAGCACAAGTCCCATGTTTGGTCCACTCATGTGCCCAGAAGGAGTATTTCTCTGTTTCTGTGAAACAAAACATCACTCATTATTGTAATTTCCACTGGCATGTAAAATAAAAGTATGTTAAATTACATATGAAGATACACAAATACAATATTATTATAAAAATTAAATAACAAAGAAACATGGCAATGTCTCAGTTGTTGCTGCCTTGCCTGAGTCTAAAACAGCACTGGTTTTCAGCCATTCCAAGTCTTTATAGGTCTTGGACAAGTATGATAGGTTTAGAGGCTAGTAGGTATATTGATACAAATAAGTAAAATAATGTGGTTACATTACTCATAAAACCACATAATAAATTCATGGCTAACTTTCCACAAGCTGATAAATCTATACATGCTGTCAACACTATACACAACAACTTAGATTTGCAACATTATTAAGTGGCACATATTTTTAATATGTTATCAAATAAATAGGTCATAATATCAAGTAACAATGTTACAATATTTGAGAATGATAACTCAGTTGTTTTAACTGGTTTTAAGTAGTTTCTGACTGATAAATGAAGCCATTTGCCACTCTATGCAATTTCACTGATATTTGACACTTTATCCAACCAGTTCTGAAGCTTCCTACTACTCACAACTTACTGATCTATTCATAGATACAAAAGTAGAGTCAAAAGTACTCACCTCCTTCAATATTGGGCCAAGTCTCTGTTAGGTCAGTCTCAATGGGCCTGACTTGTTCCGGGTCAAAATGCCAGGTCCTGTTACAGAACCCCGGACCCTTGGTGTGGAATTTAGTGGGCCAGATGCCGTGCACGGCCCAAGAGTCCGCTTTTTTAGGCATATTGCAAGTGTGTGAGGGATGTTGGTGGACCCACTCCTTACATACAGTCTCTGGCCATTGTTGAGTATATATCAGTACATCCCAATCGTTGTTCGTACCAAATTTTGATAAAGCATTATCCACGCTACAAATTAGAACAACAAAATTAATGTAAATATATTGCATTTATCCTATGTGTACAAGGTAAAATACATTAAAATTACTTACCTCATACAAAGCACAATGATTGAAAATAATAATTTATTCATTATGTTAAACTGTTCCTCATTAACAATTAAAATAAACTAGAATAAACATAAAATGTGAACCTATTTATGTCTGATGTCTATGTTATGTACCACACATAAGTACGTAGGTGATTTTGGTTGTCACTTGTCATTGTCACTGTCACTGTCAAAGTTTTTTTTATTTACCCCATCAAGGTAAGGCAAAGGGATCTAGCCGTACAGCCTAGTCTTTAGTATGTCAGTCATGGACGTAATAAAATAGGATTCTACACTGCCATGGATCTACTATTTGTGGAATGCATATGTCACCGTAAAATTGCAAATAAGGTTAGATTGCAATATATCTCGCGAGATTGTGAACTGTCGAATAATTGTGAACCATAACATGATGCTTACAATTTATCGTTTAATTATTCATCTGATTGCAATCTATCGAAGTGAAACTAATAAATTGCGATCTTAAATATGTCACTTGTCAATGATGTCAATGCCTGATTGGTCAGTTATAGGCATAGCCTATAGCCGACCAATCAGGGACAGCCTTAGGACAGCCGTCCGAAGGCTGTCCCTGATTGGTCGGCCTTAAAGTCAACCGTGAACTATAGTTCACAATTATTCGACAGTTCACAATCTCGCGAGATAGATTGCAATTCATCCTTATTTGCAATTTTACGGTGACACATATAAGAGATGGAATGGTAATAATGGACGGTTAACTTATTAGTATGTTGTAGGTATGTACGGCGTGCGCATGAGTCTTTATCCATATAAAGTGCAGATATTCAAAATTGCGATACCAGTCTTTGACTTTAATTTTATTTAAAGAGAGTAAATTTTTATACTTACATTGCTGGCTGAGCGATCCAAAGTCGAAGTTGGCCTCCGACGTCAAAGAACGCCAAGTCTTCCGGTCTTGTCAGTTCCGCCCGCGCGAGCACGGTCAACGCTTTCAAGTCCTTGGCGGCTTCGTCCTTCCAGAGATACCTCATAGAGGCAGCAATTATTTATTTAAATAGCTTATAGATAGGTATACCTCGTAAAATATGCTATTTTTATTAGGAAGTGAAAGTCACGAACATTAATCTGGGTATGAATTTGATATGTTGTTGAAGGCGGTGCCGTCTATATTTTATGCAGTTTTCCTCAAAAATTTATTTGGCACCGCCTTCAACAACATATCAAATTCATACCCAGATTAATGTTCGTATTATATTATTTTGTAATTTTTAGTGAGTCGGGTTTTTGAAGGCGGTTTTTTTTTTGTTTACAATTTTTTTTCATCCTTTTTAGTGTTACATTTTTTAGCACCCTATTAGTTCAGCTCACCTATAATTCTACTGATATTATAACTAGTAGTCTTAATATGTATACATACAGTATTGAAAGAATTATCCTTTTACTCCAAACAATTAAGGAGTTGACCTTCCATCATCAGCTCAACATTATAACATTATGATTACAAGAAGCAATGCCAATATAACTTCAGAAAATATGTGAAACGTGGTACATGTGCCTATAAAATTTAAGGGTTGCCCTCTATTTCTCCTGGATCCCATAATCAGATCCTAGATTGGACCCTATTAGTTCAGCTCACCTATAATTCTAGTGGTATTATAACTAGTAGTATTAATGTGTACACAGATTTGAAAGAATTATCCCTTTACTCCCAACTATTAAGGATTTGACCTTCCATCATCAGCTCAGCATCATAAAATTATGATTGCCAGAAGCAAATGCCAATGTAACTTCAGAAAATATGTAAAACGCGGTACATGTGCCTATAAAATTTGAGGGTTGCCCTCGATTTCTCCTGGATCCCATCATCAGATCCTAGACCGGTCAACCTAATAGTTTAGCTCACCTGTAATGCTACTGATATTATAACTTGTAGTCTTAATATGTATACAGTATTGAAATAATTATTCTTTTACTCATAACTATTAAGGAGTTGACCTTCCATCATCAGCTCAGCATCATAAGATTATGATAGCCAGAAGCAAATGCCAATATGACTTCAGATAATATGCAAAACGCGGTACATGTCCCTATAAAATTTGAAGGTTGCCCTCGATTTCTCCTGGATCCCATCATCAGATCCGAGACTGGTGAAAATGGGACCACCTCGGAAGTAAACTCTATCCAACCAAAAAAAAATTTTTGAAATCCGTCTATAATTGACGAAAATATCGGTGAACATACATAAAAAAAAAAAAAAAAAAAAAAAATATTATACATACAGACGAATTGAGAACCTCCTCCTTTTTTTGAAGTCGGTTAAAAACAAGGCTAACTCATATAATATGTGTATTGTAGGTAGGTATGTGTCATTATTATATTTCTACTAATTCTTAACAGAACGATTAACCAATAATTATAACTTCCACATCTAATCAAATTAAGTTAAGTCCTTAGTGTGTGTTATTTATTAATTTTTATAGTCTAGTCTGGATCGTACCTGACAGCGGGCACCAACCCCATTTTTTCCAGCATTCACCGTTCTCAGTTAACCTCATTTTTTTGCGTCATTCGGTCCGATGCCTCAAGAAAAAAGTTATCGCGTGCGTCACGAAGCGATGCATCACAGAGCAGATGCAATATGGGCCTACAATTAGCGCTAGTGGCCAACCCTAGTTAAGAAAAAGTTTAACGTTTGCCGGGAAAATGGAGTTCTGGCGCCAAGGAACTGATACGGTTCACCTGTGTGTTTGTAGAATATTAAAATAATACTGAGTGCATGAACTATTTATTGTAGGTACATTTTATACTTAAAGGATTTAAGGACAGAAGATATAATGCATCTATTTTGGGGTTCAAGCCACTGCCAAATTCAAAAAATCTTCGATTTCGTGGGACTAGGACCTATCTGTCTAAGTATCCTGTGCTAAAGTTTATAAGTTTTAAAAAAATATACGTACCTAAAAGATATGAGAATTTACTAGACACTTTCTCACTTTAATATCATAATCTTCTACTGAAGTAATTGATAAAACTGGAATTTACTAGGATCTTACTCACTTTAATATTGGTCTACTACTAATCTACTTCTATATGTAGTAGTTGACAAATTACACAGTTTTAAAAGTTCAAAATGAACAAGTTACAAGTAGGTATAAGCAATTGAAATGCGGGACTCATCCAATAGCCGGACAGTCCGTCAAAGTGAAAGCGTGGGGAATGGAGCAAACATCGCAAAATTCAATAAACTCCACAGAGACATCTAACACAGGCTATAGCCATACCTAGGTATTCTATCGTCTGCGGGGTTGTCCCCTCCGTAGGGTTTTGGGATTCCATAATTGGAGGGTTGCGTTGGGTGGGAAATATTCGTAGATTGCGTTTTAAGCTGGCAATAATAAATATAATCGGGCATTTTTATTGCAGCAATATTACATTACGTTCGTAGATTATTGTAACCCTCTAGGTATTTCTCTTTACAACTAGGTAGGTAGTTAAGTACTTTGATAATATTGTGCTAGGTACCTATTTTGGTTATGTAAGAAAGTAGCTAGTAATTTTAATCAGTCGAAATCAGCTAACTGCATAGAATATTACAATGTTAGGTAGTATAGGTACAATCATAGTGTAATAATGAGAAGGATACAAGAGGCCCCAATGTGGATAAACAAAAATATTTTAATTATTTTAATCTAGATACTAAATTTCATCTTAAAATTTTAAAGCGTACAGTGTGCCTAGGAGTGTGCACGCTACGCCACAATCATTGAAGTGCACAAGTGTGTGCACGAACAGAGGTGCACTCTCTATTCCTTCACTCTCATAGTTCACAATAACCGTAGACTCCACAAAAGTACTTAATTTTTCCGAGCACTCCACCCAAGAATACAACTCAATCCATTTTATGACTATTCAAGGGCATAAAAACATCCCCCAGCAACTAAGTAGCCCTAAGTCGCCCTCCTAGACCCTCTTTGAGAGGATCGTCTGGGCAGTGACGTCACAGGCGTAGGGCGGCACCTTGGGGAAGGTCAGGGGTTCGACGCCGTCTGTGAAGTCGAGCCGCCGGGCCTACGTAACTGTAGACTTATATTGCTTTGGGGGATTGTAAATTCGTAAGTGGAATTTGCTTGAGCGTTTCCAGTTGATTCGTTTAACAGCGTTTTGCGAACGATTTTAGGTACTTTGTCATGACTTTTGAAATGTTGGGAGTTGTTGTTAAGTGTGCGTTGTTGCGTATGTAATTCTTATTTGGTTTGGCAAAAAGTAAGTTAATGTCTACCCAGATAATTTGTTAATGTTCTTTTATTGTTTTCTATAATATTAAAAAAGAGACCGCCTTCAATACCCGCAGGTGGTTTATTTTATTAAAAAAAGTATATCATTTCAAATATACCTATCCTTTAATGGCTTGAAATTTAAGAGAGATCAAGCTCATCTCTTTAAACGAAATTTGTAAATTTATGTCTGTTTAAATATTAAGTTTTTATTTCTTGTGTGTAAAGCAACTAACTAACAAAAAAATTATTGAATGACGAAATGTTAAAAGTATATTTATGTATTCACTGTGGATTCTGATATTCGTAATAGAAGTGTTTAAGCTATGCAAGCAATCATCCTATGTCAGTTATCATCATCAGCCCATATACGTCCCACTGCTGGGTCACAGGCCTACCCTAAACTAGGTCGATAAGGCCTTTGTCGACCACGCTTGCCAAGTGCGGGTTGGTCGACTACATCTTGTCTACTTTCATCGTATGTCAGTTTTTTTTTCCTAACTGACTAACGATGATGGCTTGGAGGAGCCTTGTCATCATCACCGGGCTTGCAAGTCCAGTGACGATGACGAGGCTACTCCAAGCCATCATCGTATGTAACTTAGAAAAAATAAAAACTTCTACTTATTGTCCGTTTCCTAGCCTAGCTGATACCCCGAACCACACCCTCGGTGCATCGCAGATTACTAATAACGGCCATTAGCGCGGCTGCTATAAGCGCAAAAACGTCTTCCGTTGCGCCGCCCGCGCGTGACGCTTTTTTGTGAGGATTGCGGGCACACGCCTAGTAGTATGTTTTCACACTTGGCTTTGTGATCTAGGGGCAGGTGTGAAGAACCTGTGTTTCTTTCGGGACCGATCTTTGATTTTAAACGGGGTCACTTATCATCATCATCAGCCCATATACGTCCCCACTGCTGGGCCTACCACACTGGCCACAAGAATTTCTTCTTTGGTGTGCAGGTTTCTTCACGATGTTTTCCTTCATCGTTAAAGCGTCGAATAATCGTACATATGAACTTCTAATATTAAATAACACAGTGGTACGTGGGGGTTTGAAATGGCGACCTCTCGCATGGCAAGCAACGACCTTAACCACTCGGCCATCGACGCTTATCAATGGGGTCAATATCTGTATTGTATAGAGGGTCAATACAGGGTCTGCACCGTATTGTAGCTTGAGTTGCCATTGGCAGTTGGGAGTGCGCTGAGTAGTATGGTTTCACACTTGGCTTTGTGATCTAGGTGCAGGTGTGAATCTTTAATTTTACATGGGGTCAATATCTATGTTGAATACAGGGTCAATACAGGGCACCTCTTTTATTTGTGGAGCAAGTGTGAAGGACCTGTGTTGTGACATTTCGGGAAGGTACTATGATTTAAAACGGGGTCTATAGAGGGAGAAGAGACGAATCTGGGGTAGCAGTAGTAGTTGGCAGTGCTGAGTTGTTTGGTCTCACATACTTGGCTCTGTTATCTAAGGGCACCTGCCTTTTTACACCTGTAAAGAACCTATTTTGTGGCTTTCAGGACGGAACTACGGTTTTAAATGGAGTCAAAATTATTTACATGTTGAATTTATGAATACAGGGTATTTAGTACCTACGTATAAAGTAGAAAGATAGGTTTAGTGATTTAATAAAGTTTTTATTTTGCCTGTGAACATACACAAATATTTTTAAAATGGCAGTAAACTTAAATGTCGTCATCCAAATAAACGGTAAAGAGTGACTTAAAGCCACAACACACCACAATTAATTGGTAACGGCAAACAATAACATCACACTTAAGTATTAAATAGCTTTTTCAGTATACCTTAATAACTTGGAGCGTAGAGCGGAAAAAATAAAACACCAGTAATTCTTAAACAGTTTTCAAATAAACTGCAGTACTAAAGTATTATTCTATCGACGTCATACTTACTACAATAAATAATAAAACAGAATTAAGTCGGCAAGCGGGGCATATCAACCGCTAGTATTTTAATTGAACTATATAAAAGTACTTAACCAATGACCAGGGGCGGGCAATAAAAACTATACTTGCATGTGGAATTAACTGTTGCACGGAACAAGGGGCCATTTCAACGCAGGCAGGAAAATAAACTAGCACAACAATAGGTTAATAACCGAATAGAAAGGTACCTACAATACTATAAACATATAGGGAACTTATCCCTCAAAAATCTTTAAATTTATGAGTTTACACGTAGTTCATTAAAATAAAAGTATACCTATACCATTGTTAGTTGAGCATATCGTCATCTCTATAAGTAAAAAACACGAAGCTTTTACTTTTTTTGGGCCAAAAATTAAGTTTTACGGCGAAAATTCACTGTACCTACGGCAACAAAATCAGCGCAAGAACTACCTCGAAGCAAAAAAATAATAAGTAAAAATAACATAATAAATAGAAGCATATAATATTGTTTGTAATGTAATAATGGCTTCAGTAGAAATGAGGAGGGGACAGAATCTGTCCGCCCGCCGTCTCAGACTGGGCCCCACGTTGGGCGCCAGTACTAACGGGTGTTTCTGTTCACGGAATAAGTTCGACAATAATGAGACCGCATAAATATAAAAATAAGTCTTTGTCATCGTCCTACCCTTACTAATACCTATTATAAATGCGTAAGTGTGACATGGAAAT
This sequence comes from Maruca vitrata, assembly GCA_039566165.1. NCBI lineage: Eukaryota > Metazoa > Arthropoda > Insecta > Lepidoptera > Crambidae > Maruca > Maruca vitrata. The sequence goes on along the minus strand of CM076914.1, from coordinate 2,723,962 downwards.
TGCGAAAATGGGTGCATTGCTTATGGATGACACAAGATGGCGCTACGGGTACTTTAAAACAAATGAAAAAAAATGTGGCCGTGTGTGGCTAGCGGCCATAGCAGCGAAAAAAAGGTAAATTAAATTAACAAACGAAAGCTATCGTTCATTAGAGTGTACCTTAAGCACATTACGAGTAATAGTAATACTCGTGTATTGACTAACAAGTACAAACCGGATAAAGTATTACTCATACCCTTTCTCTTCTCAAGTCATGACCATTTGTGTATCTACGAATAATCTTTGCGGCTACGCAAATACCTAATGGGGATTAAATATGCGTCATACTTATCTACACTATCGAAAGGGTCAGTGTGGAAATGAAATTAACTCACCTAAGTTGTTGTCTTTTTTTTCCTAACTGCAATACTATGATGGTTTGGAGTAGCCTCGTCATCACCAGACTTGCGGAGCAGCTCACACTCTATTCTGATTATCTGAAGTAGTCTTTGATCAATTAAGCACCGCCTTGGACCGCATGGTACCGGATTCTAGTCCCGGCTGCTGATTTTTGTGACTAATGTGTACGAAGTCTTTTGGTGTTCGATAATAATAATCGGCCAGCCGTATTTTGTGTTATATTCTGCAGATAATTTTACTTTTGTAGAATGAGTGCATTATTATAATCACTATTTATTAACATAAGAAAACCCTGTTAATTAGCCTAACATTTTAAGAAATTTGTCGCAATGTAGACACTTATTATTATCAATTTATACGCTGTGGATTTAAAATAATGTTTAAAAATAATACTGGGTACTATATGAGTATTGAACTTCAGTCACTGTAGATTTGTTAGGCAACACAGGTAGCTTTATAAATTAGGTTTATCTTAATATTGACCTCGACGTTTACATCAAAAGCACGGATGATTCGGTAAAGTTGCTTTGAGAAACATTTACTTTCAATTAATTTCAACAACTTATCCTAAGGGTGAAGGGCCTCTTGTTTCTAGAAAACGATTTCATAATTAAATAGGTAGACGCAAGGGGATAATAGAAGTCTCAAGACGTTATAGAATTATACATTAAACGGACATAAAACAGAAAACCAGGTTTACGTATGAGATGTCTGACTATTAGAACTAAAGTCTGTAATCATCATCATCATCAGTCACCTAAACTAGGGCGATAAGGCCTTAGTCAACCACGCCAAGTGCGGGTTAGTTGACTACTCAACCTTAGAATTTCTTCGTCGGTGCGCGCACACCTACGAGTATCTTCACGATGTTTTTATTTTCCGTTAAGACATCCAATAATAATACATTTATGAATTTCAAATTTGAAAAACATATTGGTACTTGGCGAATTGTGAACTGGCGACCTCTCGCATGGCAAGCAAAGACTTGAACCACTCGGCCATCGGGTTCAAGGGTTTTTTCCTAACTGACATACGATGATGGCTTGGAGTAGTCTCGTCATCATCACCGGACTTGCGGGGGAGCGGATGGCTCTTACCCCTAAATTCTTAAGGCTAAAAACGGGACCCTATTACTAAGACTTTGCTATCTGTCATCAGGATGTTTTTCAAGAACTGCGATAGCTTTACGGTTGAAATTAACAGAATTTATCTATTTCTTTACGTAATGCGTACGAATCACAACATAACATAAAGCAAAGTCACTTCCCGCGTCTGTCTGTATGTATGTATGCTTAAAACTACGCAACTGATTTTTTTAATAGACAGAGGGATTCAAAGGGAAGGTTTTTATGTATAATTATACCCGAAGCAAAGCGAATGAGGGTCACTAGTAGTAAATTTAAAAAAAATTTGCTCTCATACATCGAAATCTTGTTATGGTACAAAAACCTTCGAGGCCTGAATTGACCTGTTATTTCCAAATTTTCTGGCCAATTGCCTTTACTGATAGATAGAGTTCAAAATTGCCTAAATCTTATTGTTGGTCATAAAGCCAGATCTTCGTGTCTTGCTTGTCGTCAATAGGCAGGAACTCAAGAATTTCCTTGTAATGTTAGGTACACTGAATTCATATCGACTGGCTCGGTGGAACAGTGGTTAGTGACCCTGGCTGGCGGTTCCAAGAGTCGTTGGTTCGATTAACACTCGGGATAAATATTTGTGTGATGAACATCGGTGTTTATTGCGTGTGTGGGTGTGATAATGTATTTAAGGACATGTATTTATAAATATTCTAGTGGTCCCGGTGAACTTCAAACCTACACTGGACTATGATGAACAATTCAAACCCAAAATTAGCCAAATCGGCCCAGCCGTTCTTGAGTTTTAGCGAGACAAACGAATAGCAATTAATTTTTATTTATATAGATATGTATGTATGTATATCAGTCTCTGACTTACAAGCTCTGCTTACTTTGGGGTCAGATGACCGTGTGTGGAAATGTCCCAGATATGTATGCGAATTCATCCGTCAAAATCACGCGCCATGTTTCACGCTATCATTTAAAAATTGTAAACAAAAAAAAAACCGCCTTCAAAAACCCGACTCACAAAAAATTACAAAATAATATAATACGAACATTTATAATCATCTGGGTATGAATTTTATATGTTTTTGAAGGCGGTGCCGTTTATATTTCAAACAGACAAGCACAGAGTGCTTCTTTTTCCTCAAAATTTTGATTGGCACCGCCTTCAAAAACATATAAAATTCATACCCAGATGATTATAAATGTTCGTATTATATTATTTTGTAATTTTTAGTGAGTCGGGTTTTTGAAGGCGGTTTTTTTTTGTTTACAATTTTTTTTCATACTTTTTAGTGTTAAATTTTTTGTTACCCTATTAGTTCAGCTCACCTGTAATACTACTGATATTATAACTAGTAGTCTTAATATGTATACAGTATTGAAAGAATTATCCTTTTACTCCAAACAATTAAGGAGTTGACCTTCCATCATCAGCTCAGCATCATAACATTATGATTGCAAGAAGCAATGCCAATATCACTTCAGAAAATATATAAAACGCGGTACATGTGCCTATAAAATTTGAGGGTTGCTCTCGATTTATCCTGGATCCCATCATCAGATCCTAGACTGGTCACCCTATTAGTTCAGCTCACCTATAATGCTACTGATATTATAACTAGTAGTCTTAATATGTATACAGTATTGAAAGAATTATCCTTTTACTCCTAAGTATTAAGGAGTTGACCTTCCATCATCAGCTCAGCATCATAAGATTATGATTTCCAGAAGCAAATGCTAATATAACTTCAGATAATATGCAAAACGCGGTACATGTCCCTATAAAATTTGCGGGTTGCCCTCGATTTCTCCTGGATCCCATCATCAGATCCTAGACTGGTCACCCTTTTAGTTCAGCTCACCTATAATGCTACTGATATTATAACTAGTAGTCTTAATAATACAGTATTGAAAGAATTATCCTTTTACTCCTAAGTATTAAGGAGTTGACCTTCCATCATCAGCTCAGCATCAATAAATTTGAGGGTTGCCCTCGATTTCTCCTGGATCCCATCATCAGATCCGGGACTGGTGAAAATGGGACCACCTCGGAAGTGAACTGTATCCAACCAAAAAAAAATTTTTGAAATCCGTCTATAATTGACGGAAATATCGGTGAACATACATAAAAAAAAAAAAAAAAAAAAAAAAAAAAAAATATTATACATACAGACGAATTGAGAACCTCCTCCTTTTTTTGAAGTCGGTTAAAAATAGAACGCGTCTCTGCCCCGTGACGTCACGAACTCGACGGAAGCTCTTGCGCGCCGATCCGCTGACTCAGCAGGAATGTCGGGTAGCCTCTACAGGCATAGACTATGGTTTATAACCTCAAAAAGTTTAAAAAACGAAACCTTTAACGGGTACGTAGAAATGTGGTCTCCGATGAAACGGTCAGTGTGGAAATGAAATTGACTCACCATAGTCTTTTTTTTTCATACGATGATGGCTTGGAGTAGCCTCGTCATCATCACCGGATTTGCGGGGGAGCGGATGGCTCTCGCACTCTCTCAGAAATATGAATAAGAGATAAAGATAGAAATGCACTGGTTTAAAACTATTTAATGTTAAAAAAAATAAAAATTATTCTACGTAGAAAAGTGGTATATAGGATGTAACAAGAGCCTGTATGAAGGTATGTATGTTACAAAAATGGTCAAGGTAGAGTCGCAACCTCTGAGAAAGTATTATAGCAGAGAAGATGTAGTCCGATTTCTGTGCTGAATTATTTTCAAAGAATCAGTAATGGAACTACTTTAGATCTTGTTTGCATGTCTTATCTTAGCCAAAATAAAACATTTGTTGGTTTAGCAAAGATTATACAAATCAGAATGAATAGGTATGAACTACACGTGGATTCAACTTTTGGTAAATCTGATAAGGATATTCTATTTCTGACTTTTTGTAGCACTTGAAAATATCACTTAAGTATGGGCCACTTTCCATTAGCCAACAAAAATCGATAATCGATTCTCCAATCGAGACATCTTCAGAATCGGTAAGTAACAGACAGGCACTGTAATTTTTTTAAAAATAATAATGCAAAGTCATAGACACATAGCGGGTATATTCAACTTTTTTAGAACTCTAATATTGCGTTACAAACGTGCCGATTCTAAGTAACTGCAGGTTGGTAATCATCATCCGCCAATATTGACTCTGTGATGCAGAGATTTCAGTAGGACTTTGACCTGTTACACGTGTTGTGACGTAGGTGGACATTTCACTCTTTCTTTCTTTATATTTGTGGGGGTAACGACCAGTACAGCCGCGGTGGTAGATATGGAGCATGAGCATAATATCTTGGTTACACTTGCTGTACGCTTGTGTTAGTGGATATGATAACAAAAATAAGAATTTAAAGAGACTGGTAAATGCTGTACTTGTATTTATAAAGTTTTGTTGGTGTGTAATCTTTTTAACATGATAGGGGAACTTACTATGTATTTGGATTTTGTTCACTTATTTTTACTTTTTATCACTCGACGCGAAAACGACGGGGTATTTATTATTATGATATGTCTGTTTGTGTATATGTATTATCGTAGCCCTAGAACAATAGTAAATGGCTGTAGCTGTTGGAGTAGATCGAAATTGTTATCAGATAAGCCTTGAGCAAAAATTCTTTCGCGTTCCAATACTTGTATTTAGGTAAAAAGATAAGGACCAAAGGTCTGGTTACCAGGTGCCACATCAGATTAAGGTACCACAGATTAAGAGCAAATGAAATTGGTGGACCCAGGTAGAGTCCTTCTCCCTGGTGATGGCCATTCTTCGGTGGCGACCACTGTCAGACACTAACTGGGTCATCAGCCGCGGTTACACGCGCGCGGCAACTAACGGCACCATGCAATAGTATTTGTGTGGATTTTTCAGGACCAAACAATATAGGTAATAGGAGTAGTTACAAAGAATTGTTATATTTTTTTTCTTTTTTCGGATGAAGAACTTTCGGGATGTTCACATTGCACCTGATGGTAAGTGGTCGTTAGGTCCACAAATGAGGTCGACGGGCATTGGACCATTTTGAGCCATTTCACGCCTGAAGAATAAAGACTAATTTAATTTATTTTTTGGATAGACGCATACTTACTTTGATAATAAATTGTAAGGTGACAATAATTATTACATTTATGTATAACTATTAAAACTTAACGATGTTCTTATGGTTTCTTGCTATCTTGCTTTCGGAGACGTGGGGAGGGTTTATCTACACAAATGATTAATCTCTAAGTTTTGATAGCTGTTTCCTTGAGCTATCCTACCTTGCTTGCTGACAAAAAAATAATGTAAAAATGCATTGTTCAATATGTTTCTAAACGCAATTCTCGAGACTAAATAATCCGAATCCACTAATTATCTTTCTTGTTTTTTTGCATATTTGTCAAGAAACTGTATTAATAAAAGAAAAAAAATATAAAATTTATAAATTGCAGGTTAAAATTTGCCGGGACCACTAGTTCTGTATGTCTGGTACCTATCACTAGAGGGGTGAGAGCCATCCACTCCCCCGCAAGTCCGCTGATGATGACAAGGCTACTTCAAGCAATCATCGCATGGCAGTTGGAAAAAGAACTACAGTCTAGTGACTAGACAAAGTCGATGCATAATCTAAAATGCATAATCATATCAAAGTTAATAATATGCAGGGCATGCGTTTGCGCAGTCCTTCAGCGCCTCTCACAATGCGTAATGCATGCCAACGATAACTCTCGCCGAAAGCGACCGTTCCAAGCATTGTCTTTGGGTTTAGCGATACGATTTATTACCGGGATTTGCTTATGGAAAAAAAAAGTTATGTGTACAAATAGGTATGATCATGAGCGGATTAGGGGGGAGGAGGCAAATCAGATTTTAGGTTCTAGGAAAACCAATTTGTTTGTTATGTTATTCATGGACTTAGTGTAGATGACATCCTCTGGGGTGAGAGCCATCAGCTTCCCCGTAAGTCCGGTAATGATGATGAGGCTACTCCAAGCCATCACGCCTACGGGTATGATTATGCTATTTTAATGACTCACTATATGCTAAAATAAAACAATAGGTACTTGGTTTTCGTTCTCTTTATTAGACACTAGCTTTCCGCCCGCGACTTCTTTCTTTGTCACGGAAACACGGAATAAAAAGTTCTACTAAGCTACCTTACCAATACCAATTTAAAAAAATGATCATCATTTATTGTGTTATGATCATTGTTATATTATTAACACGATATTTTTTTTATAAATGTAGTTAGATTTTTCATTTATTTTAAAAATATAGATAAGTAAGTGTGTTCACTAATTTAATTTCAAAAATATTAACTTTCTCAGTATGTTTAATAGCTTTTTTTGTATCTTATTTAGAGGCTTCTTTTCACACTATATGTTTATAATTTATGTATTTACTGATATATTTCTGTAGATACCGATAGTATACTATGTTGATAAAAATTGATTGAAAAAAATTATCTTCATTACCATTGTCTTACGATTTAATTCCTCTTTATTTGTTTACGTTATTCACAGGAGTAGGTACTTATTTGAGTAGCCACTTAACACTAACTATGAAATGCCCATAAAAAAATTTACTACTTTTCACAGGCCTATCTCCCATCATTATTAATAAAAAAATGACAAATGAAATTATAATATTACGTCGTTATGATGTTTATCACTCTGTTAATGGTTGGTTTCTTTGAACCCTGCATAAATTGTAACGTAGTATCAGAATGGATGTCGTATATCAAAACTGTGAGGACATTATTGTGTCCACTTTACCTGGCTGATTACCATACAAACGATTAGCCGTCTGCTTGTGCCTTGCTGCCATCTGGTGATGTAAATGCGTACATGCCCTTAGAAAATAGTAAATGAAGATTTATTTTGAAGATTTCATAGTGTATTTTTTTAATTTGTTGTACATTAGCAGTGTAGATGGAATTGCTCGGAGCTATGGAGATCAAATAATAATCTAGGCTATCTATCCCAGAATGACGTTAGGTGACAAATAAAATAATACTCTGCAATTAGACCAGATAATAATAATACAGGTAGGGAATTAAATGAAGGCACATAATCATTAATTATATAATATTTAATATTCTCCTTAACAATAGACTGTGGCTAATATTTCTTACAATTAAATTACTCAGTAGTTTTAATACTCAAATTGTTTACCAATAACATGACAAATTTGGTGTAACAGACACGGTATACCGCGGTAGGTACACTTCGTACAATTATGGCGAAATATCTTCCTTATAGGTACCTAACTATAATTATAAATATAATTATAAGTAGGTACTACATTATATTTTCCTTATAACTATTTAACTATTTATCCCGAAAATTGTCAAAAACTGCAGGCCACAAGACACCTCGTCGAATCGTCCGCGCCAATTCTCGTCCGCGTCGCACTCTCTCCGCGTCGATAACTAAAAAAAAAAGCGAAAAAAAAATCAACTCACACAAGCTATAATAAACCGATCGTACGCAGAGCTCACGGCTTTCTTCGCGATTTTTTTATCAACAATAAACGGGTTTTGAGTGACGCATCTTCGGTTTAAATTTAGCAATTTGGGTCGTTGACCTTTCTCGGGAGTTACTTACGCGTTTTTCCGACCCGACGAGAGCTGTGTTATGGTGGTGAAATGTATAATTAGGGCGTAGTTCGGCAAGACCGAGGTTTTTCTAGCGTTGCAAAAAGAAAACATCGATATGAGCGGCCATATTTGCAAATGTAGTGATTGTATGTTTTTATTCTGTGAAAAAATGTCTGATGTCTGATCACCGGTAAACCCAAAAAGTGTTTGTAGTTATTTTTCTTTTAGGTTATCTACCTACTGATTTCCTATTAATGGCTTTTCCATGAATTTTAAGCCACATTATACTGTTTGAAAGGTGATTCGAACCCACGTCTTCTGGGATATCGCGGCCATATAGTCCAGTCAAAATAGACATTTAACCTAGGAAAAATTCGCATAGAGCTGAAAATTGGCATGAATGTAGGGAACACTATTACAAATAATATGTCAAAAGTCCCCATCGATCCCACGTCTGCAAAAAAAAATAATCAAGGTCAAATGTCACAAATATCAGTTTTATGCACTTTTGAGCGAAACGGTAAGTTTAATCATAAAAGTATGTATGACAAAATTACTTATCACGTAATTATCTATAAAAAATGTCTAAACACTTTGTTCCTAAGATTCACCATTTCAGAAATATAGCGGTGCACAAAGTTGAAAAAGTTGTATTTTCAAACGCTTCCAGGCCCCCATGTGATTGTGCTAGACAGTTAAAATTTTAACGAATGATGTATCTCAGTTGCCTCTATAATATCTAATACTAGAAAGAACATGAAACCAACGTGTAAAGTGGGTTCTCATACAAAACCTATGTTTTTTTTTCTCACACTTGGGCGGTTTTTAACGTGGTTACCCTAGTGAACCTATGCCAGGTCATATATCGATCAAAAACGATATCAACAGATGAATGCATATTATGTAAAATATGAATTTTCTAATGATTAAAACCACGATATCTCGCGAATGGTGAGTCGGAAAAGAAAAAATGACTGGACCAATTTTGTAGAAAATTGTATGATCTACAACTTTTGTTTGACCTATTTTTACGATAATACTTACTGTTTTCGAGAAAAATGGAAAAATCCTTAATTTTATACTTTTGACCTTGAATAAAATTTTTTGCAGAAGTAGGATTGATGGGGATTTTTGATATTTCGTTTATTATGATATATTTAACGTCTCTGGCAATTTTCAGCTCTATGCGAATTTTGTCTAAGTTAGCACTTATTTTTGTCTATTTTGACTGGACTATAACTTTTCATTTACATCAGAGCTCAATTCAGCACTATGTGACTAAAAATAACCTAGAATATTTAGGCTTTTCTCGTGTGACCTTTCCGTGACCTAAATAGGCGGATCAGACTAACTTCTCATCTTGGTTCAACATTCAAGCAATTTTAATGTTAGCTCTAAATTAAGCACAATACAAATCATCTAGGACGGCTTGCCTTTCCGTAGCCTAATAGACCGATTACACCAATTTCTCAACATGTAATTTGAATGTTTGCTCTTGAATTAAATACATGCAACTTACTTACTAGGACAGCTTGGCTAATTAAGAATTAACAATATACAGCATTAAAAGTTGCATTTATGCGTTGTGCAAATTTTAAAGGGAAAGTATCGGCCCAAACCACTTTCCAATTTTGGATAGATCGAGGTCGATCCATTATACCAGTTCATACGTCACTGACGACTCACGACTTACACCTTGCACCCTGTTATGTAAAGGTGCATATAGTGGGTATATGCCCTGGGCTTTACAGCTTCGCCAAGGAGCAGCTGCCATTTTCCAACGGATCACAGAAGACAGGGAATCCCGCACATTACCTTTTATTAAAAAGCCAAGATTGAGGCCAGGTAACGCATTCTAGAGTGGAGACCACGTCTCGGCAAACGTAGTGCAGGCCACCCTCAGGCCAGGTGGAGTGACGATCTGCGCAGGACGGCGAAGTAGGGCATGTAAATATTTTCCTCAAATACATTTACCATTTTCGTTACAGGTCCCCTATACAATTTTTAGGGTAGGTCAAATTGGATTTGCGGTGTTTGCAGTCTCGTCTGAGGGACTAATGGAGCTCTGATGCTATGACTTCTTCTACCTACTAAAGATCTACCCAGACCTGGTCCAAGCCATCACATGGTGTAACCTCAAGATTGGCTTGTACATAGCGCAACGGCGATGATGATCAGCCTTTGTCAGCTACTGCAACTGGAATCAAATTTAAGATATTACTGGCACACAGTATTTAAAAATTATTGATTTGTCCTTTGCTGCATTCTAAAGTGATTTCTAAAGCCAATTTTGGCATATGTAGCCTCCAATCTAGGGCACGTCATCTAGAGTATACTCATATTGTATCAAATCTCGAAATACATCAGTAACATTTGGCAAATAGCTCGATAAATGCCCCATTTCAGCGGCCTATTTATCGTCCAATCATGTGCTCCAAATACTTTAGTCGTGTATATAGATTAGGATTTATTTCTATGACGTAACGTTGTTTCGATCTGTACCTACCATCTTTCATATTAATAGAGTTTTCTGTTTGATAGCCGGGTAAGTTTGTTTGGTGGTTGAATCCACGATTTAGCAAATCTGGCATTCTATATGCCAGATATTTGATATGGAGATAATGATGATAGAGCAATTGTCATCTGATATATGCAGTAGTGTAATGGGACTAAATAAAATTGTAACAATGGTCACATCTGATGTGTCATATCACCTATGTATGTAACAGAGGCTCATGGGTATACATATCATATAGGTTCTTAATAAGTAGACATAGAAACATGGGACATGAGACACGATATTGAAATATGCACAACACAACCACATGGATTTTTATCCTGAATGCATATCAAATCTACAACAACTCTTACCCATATATCCTCGCAAATAGGTAGTTGAAAATCGCTAGGGTTTCAAAACTTACTATCTCACTAGTAGAATGTATTTCGTAGTACCTTACCTAGTAGTGATCACGCTGTTTGGCGACGAGTCTTGACTTTTAAAGGAGCTTCTCCTATGAAAGTCAACCATGATCAGTTGCTGTGACAAATATTTTCTTTACATTTGCTTTACTTTGATATCAGGCGATTTACTTCACTTTGATACCAGGATAAAAGTCGTCGATGACTGAGTGGTTAGGAGACCCCGCCACGTACCACTGTGCTTTTTAAAATTTTTAAATTCAAATGTACGATCATTTGATACTTTGACGGTGAAGGAAAACATCGTGAGGAAACCTGCACACCTACGAAGAAATTCTTAGTAGTAGTTAAGTCAACCAACCCGCACTTGGCCAGCGTGGTTGATTAGGGCTTACGGCCATAGTTTGGGGTAGGCCTGTGCCCCAGCAATGGGGACGTATACAGGGCTGGTGATGATGATGTATGCTATACCAGGCTCAGTGGCGTAACTACAGGGTGGCAAGTCGGCAAAATGCCACGGGCCCCCACCCGGTAGGGGGCCCCAGCCGAAAGGTGTCCCCGGTCATAGGAGAATCTCATCTGCCAACCCACATACACATTAAGATAAAAAAAAAGAACGGGGTGTGCACGGGGCCCCAACCGATGAATTTTGCCAGCGCGGTTGACTAAGCCCTTACCGCCATAGTCAAGGGTAGGCCCGTGCCCCAGCAGTGGGGACGTATATGGGCTTCAATCAAAGTGAAAAGAGTGCTACCTAACGAATTGATATATTGCAAATTTTCCTGACTGATGAGAACTCATCACCTCAAGGTGGAAGTCAGCATCGGAAATACGAAGCGCTAAAATCTGTCTAAATATAGAGCGGCATCGTCACGCCCCAAATCGCGAATATACACTTTTCTGCGAACGGACGATGAACCGTTCTTCAGTGTCCGTAGGTTTGCTGATGGTTTGATGAAGAACCGGGACATTGCTACTGTCTTATCAGCCATATTGATGCGGGACCGACCTACAGGTGCCTTAACGTGTGATAAGACAGGTACTTAGTCTTCAATTTGGCACTTCTTCTTAATTTCATGCAGGGCCCTGCTAAAACATCCTATGAAGAATCTGGACAAGACCGTTGGGAATCTAAGTCAGGGTTTCATAGAATAGTAAGCTCGTCATACTCAGATGCTTTTATTTCTCTAACTGACATACGATGATGGCTTGGAGTAGCCTCGTCATCATTACCGGACTTGCGGGGGAGCGGATGGCTCTCACCCCTAACTCATCATAAGCAACTCTTACATTTCGTATTGGGTATGAAACTGCTCTCTCTTTTAGTGACGCGCTTCATTTTGTTCCAGTTATAGAATGAGCTTAACTTTACCAGTCACGGTATTAAGCGAAATCATGAGATGTCCCGAACGTCGGAACTCCATGACAATTATAAAAGTGCATCTTAAAAAAGTTTTAAAATTTACGTAAAATTTACATAAAAGTGTGGAAATCTCACTTATGATTAAAGATTATTAGTTTACTAATAAATAATAATATAGGTAAACATCATTTGTATTGATATTTAGTTATATTTGTTTTAGAATTATCCGTTTCTATTCTCGGTGTAACCGAGTACAAAAAGATTAACTAACATTATTATTTGTAATGAAAATCATTATGTCAATCATTAATACACCTAAAAGCTTTGAAAAGGCAAAATTACTTGGCTGCGCATCGACTAAATAAAAAATAAATTCAACAGTTTGATAAAACTTGCAGTAATTCTTACGCTTTTTTTTCTTAAAATTAGCTAAGAATGCTATTTAACACTGTCTTGTCATCAGTACCTATGTCATAGATAAACTTCGATATAATCCAGTACAAAAATGATGTCAGTTGTCCACGATTTAATGAGGCGAATCGTTATCATAGTTTATTTGTGCGCTACGAAGTGCCGGCAACACAATTGATTCTCTGTGTGGGTGTCAACTCTTGCGCAGGACGACCAAAGCATTAATTAGGATAACCTTTGGATATGGCATATTTGTTTCTTACACTTTTAGGAGTGATCCTAAAAGGGAAGATCTTCCGCCGAGCTAGGTGATCGTGCTCGGGGACCATGGTCCGATTACCGTCGTGGTTTTTGCACTATATATAGTTAGTGGCCCGAATAACTTTGAAGTGAGATGTAGGTTCCATACTAACTACATATTGTTGTGGAGATGGTATGTCAGCGCCATCTGTTGGATGATGTGCAAAATTCTTTCTCGGATGTCGCCACATACTTACCCCTATTTGTTTTTAAATATCTAATGACATAAAGTTAATCTGATTCTTTCTTGACTATTGATTGAGCCTTTACATCATTTCGAATTTAAAAGGCTGTGCGTTGAACGAGTAGTCAAAGAAATAGAGAAGTGGCGTGCATTTGGGGATGCATATTTCCAGTAGTTGACAGAGATGGGCTGATGATGATGATGCGTTGAACAAGTACCTTACACTGAACACGATATCAGGTCGACGTATGTGATGCTGTCGGATGATGAAACATATTACAGGTGTTAGGTTGCACATTTGTTTGTCAAAACATTAAGTACTACTGTAGTATTCAGCGTATAAGAAGCCTAGAACGAACAAACAGAATACCTATACGCTGTAAGGTACCCAATTTGTTGTATTGTCCAAAATCGCCGTCATTTGAGTTTAAAAAAAATCTAAATTAAAAGTTATTTCCGCCACGGTTAGGCATGTAACATTTTTGGCAGCACACGCCTCAGCTATTTAATAAACGCGTGCATTTACCATCCGCGCGACATAAATATCTCCATAAACTTGAATGGGGATTTAGTGAACGCTTTTGTGGGTATTTTAATTTTTTTTTGTTTCACAACTCACGATTTACCGACTTTGAATGATGACTTTTAAAAATACTTCCTACGCGCTATTAACTCTTTGTCTATTTGCATACTTTTATTTTATTTCCGCATTGAGACACAAAAATAATATATAAAGTTGCTATCATCTTTACGTAGGTAGTGTATTTCTAAAAAGTCTGTGGAATTAACAAATAAAATATTTCATCATTATAATTATTGTCAAAGGACAGATAATATTTTTTTAGAAAACATGTTAAACATATAATTGAGTCTCGTGTGATCGTCACTCATCCTATCATAAGATTCTTATGTTGAGACAAATTAAAATACCTGCAAACAGGTAACCTACAACGATCTAGCCATATCAAACAATTAGGTACCTACGTACACGGGCACCACTAATTTATTGCAAACAATCAAACGCAAACCCCGTTAAGCGTCCCAATGCCCAGTCCGCTAACAAGCGCGCATTCTTAGTTCCCGCGTAAATTCGCGGACGTCCGCCATTATACCGCGTCCAACGAGACGCGCGCCGCGGCACGAGTCGATGAACCCTCCTGTGCGAAATTGGCAAACGGGCTGTGGCAGGCCGAGTCCGGCGCCTGCCACCAACACACCAGCACAGCGAACGAACCCACCAGCGCCACATCCATCGCTCGCTCCGAACGCAACCAGACTTCTACGCAGCCACAAAACCAGTAGTCTAAGACGAACAAAACAAAACACTCCCAACACAAGCATCCAAACTGGCTCTCAGTCCAGGACCCGTCTCAGATACAAGGTCGCCTCGCCCGACGCCCACTTCTATAAATACACGCAGACATGCAAAAATGTGATACATAAACATTTATGTGCCCTAATATGTGCGGCTGTTGTATGTAAAATTTGATTCGATTCGCCTCCCGTACGGATTGATGGTTCGTCTGTGTTTTATGTTAACACTCCTGCCTAAACTCACCTTCGAAGTGATCCTTTTCATTATGAAAGTCCTTAGCAACCAATGCTTTTTTAATTTGCCAGGTTAGTAATTAAAACTTTCACTTATTCATTAACTCAGTAACTTTCATGTTTAATGTAAAAACAAAATAGTTTATTGGTAACGGGCTAGCACTGTCTTGATTTAATATATTCAATTTCTGACCTAAATTTATTTTAGGCAAAGTATGGTAGATGTATTGAACGACTCAACCTAGTTGTTACCAAATTTTAATTATGTAAGATTTTAGACTTTCGCGTTCTATTACACTAAAATTTGTCTTTATGGGTCTACATGCGATATTAGGAGTAGCAAATTACATAGCACTTACTGCCCGACGTTTCGACTGGGTTACACCACTCGTGGTCGCGAGCGAACTGACCACGAATTATGGTGCTAAAAGCATAGAAGTTTATAGGACCGGTACCAACCTCCTTAGAATTTTGTAGTAGAGAATATTGCCCGGCAATTTTCCTTAAGGATCGGGTATCATAATGGGTCACAAAAACGGGGTAACGGTTTTTTGGTCACCCCAAAAGCCAGTCGCATTCCCCAGACGGGGTCGGGAGTCTGGACCTAACTTTGAAATAAAAGGACCAGTCATTTCATCCGACTACCTAGCATTCCTAAGAAACCAGTTTAAGATATCGATTCTGAGCTAACACAATAATTTATTAAGGCAAAGAATATAGTTTTAAATTATATTATTGTTAAGACCTCGTCAATACAAAAGTGGTGGCTTTTTAGATTAAGTTTTTAAAGTCAAAAATACTTACATTCCTGTCTGGATTTAAATTAAAAGGCAAGGAATCGCACAAGCTTGCAAATGTAGACAAGGTACAAATCGGACTTCCAGCTTCCAAGGATATGCCCTGTTCCCTTATCTTCCTCTCTTCATGACTATATACCTTCAAAGATGTAGGACTCGTAATTACTTCTCGTAATGTTATTTTCAATTAATATTTATCAGTCTGTTCAGAAGGGCAATAAAATAAATCATTCGCTCTATAAACGTGAGGATATAATTGTGTTTTTCTGGAATATTCCCAGTAGATATAGGTTGATACGGTTGATGAGCGGCCGAATATTAAAACGAAAATAAATTGAATACCTATCTGATCTAAAGACGATGAAGATGGTTCATAAAATTCAAAACTGAGTACAAATTTTGGTATCTACACTCCCAGGATTATAGACTTGTGTAAAACAAAACCTTGCAAATATATTTTGAATTTAGAATCTAGGCAGTCATGGAGTAGACTAGACTTACCGAACCTCAAACGACTAAATTCAAAACTGACACACCTATAAAAACTTTTTTATAATAACCTAAGTATTCGGTTAGTAAGAACCAAGAAGCAACGGCATACAGAAATAAGTGAAACGGAGTAATAGCAAGCGTCCGTAAGTCGGCGATCGGCGGCAAACTACTAATTGCATTAATTAACTTACCTTGGAAAGTTTGGAGTTACGAGCTACGTCGGACATAAAAACTGAAATCATAATGCTCTGTTGGCCGCTAGACACATTCTTCCGACACTCTTTACGTCCACACACTTCCCCGCACGAGATGTTTTCATCTTTTTTGCTGGATCGTTGGTGCAAATGCAATTAGACATTAGTGTCCGTCGTTGAAGAAAAATGCATGAAGAAACCTAGATACAGTACGATCAGTAAACTCGTATTAGAGTTAATAATCACTATTGACTCCAAACTGAATAGGGTGAATCAATTTTGGGACGTAATGTAGTTCGTAAAAAAAGACAAGCATGAGTTGGTCCCCCGCCTTGTGGTTTCAGGATTTTTTCTCTGCAAAATGTATCTATGTAATAAGAATTGCTTGTGTCTTTGCATAAATTTAAGTTATAAAATGATTTTAACTGGATACTCATTGATATTTTCCCACTTTACCGAGAAAAAACGTTATTAGTTAACAATAGTAAGTTATCGTATAAAGGGTGACGGTTTTTTCTCTATTTTTTGAGATACGGGATACAAATTTGGTTTGTCTCTATTCAGGCACACTCACTCAAAGATCAGAGGTCGTTTCGACTGAAGTGGTAGAAGAATTAGCAAATCAAGTACCGGAAGATTATTGAACTTAAACCTTGAAACTACTTGCTATAATTCTTTCCTTACAAATGGTATAATTGACTTGCTGTGCCAACGACTTCGTCCGTGTTTTCCCCTGTTTTTTACACATTTTCCACTATTTCTTCTCTCTTATTGGTTGCAGCGTGATGTTATATAGCGTAAAGCCATCCTCAATACATGTTCTATCCAACACACGAATTTTTCAATTTGAACCAGTAGTTCCTGAGATTAGCGCGTTCAAACAAAGAAAATCTTTGGCTTTATAATATTATTAGTTTAGAATTATAGATGAGTTAGAATACTGAAAGTGTCCGGGATATTTACCATGTTGTTTTGTTTTAATGATCTCCCGATATTTCGGCACTGTTGCAAGCGCCATGATCACGGGTGAACTGTCGAATATCAGTTTTCTAATGTGTGTAACCATGACAGTTTAAAATTATAGATAAGTTGTTCGAAGTCATAGGTGGCTCGCCATGAAGGGGGCGTTAACAGAAGACATGCTTATATTGTTGTTCCTTTTGGGCCTTTTAGAAGGATTGCGTGGGCAAGCAACAGGTAGAAGACCCTTGAGGCTGCTTTAAAGGGTAATTGGTTGCACCAGAATAGATATTCATTCCAGGTGCACAAATATGAAAATTCATACACACACTTGTGCACAATAATAAAATTATATCCTTGTTGCAAGCGCTTGGCTAACCTCCATTGAGGTTGGCCGCCATAACCGAAATCGGTTGGGAACCTTATCAAAATTGTTGCACGCTTACAATACTTTTATGTAGACTTAAACATTAACTTTAGAATTCAATAATTAACAAAATATAAGAACCATATAAGCGGTACAGCCATTTTTGTTATTTTCTGATTTCGGATTTAGGAAGTAGTCATGATTACAAGAGAAATGTACGAAAAAGTCATATTACACACACTTAACCAAAACAAAGTGGTAGAGCCATTTATCATCATCATCATCATCATCAGCCCATATACGTCCCCACTGCTGGGGCACGGGACTACCCTAAACTAGGGCGATAAGGCCTTAGTCGACCACGCTGGCCAAGTGCGGGTTGGTAGACTACACAACCTAAGAATTCTTAGGTGTGCAGGTTTCCTCACGATGTTTTCCCTCACCGTTAAAGCGTCGAATGATGGTACATATGAATTTCAAATTTGAAAAGCACATTGGTACCTGGCGGGGTTTGAACTGGCGACCTCTCGCATGGCAAGCAACGACCTTAACCACTCGGCCATCGACGCTATTTATGCGAAAGATTAATTATTTATTTAAAAACTAAAAAAGTTATAGATTTGATTGTGGATTGGATTCCCAGTTTTAGGGGTAACAGCCATCCGCCCCCCGCAAGCTCCGGTGATGATGACGAGGCTACTCCAAGCCATCATTGTAAGGAAAAAAGAACCAGTTAAAACTCCTAAATCGGACCATAACCGTCTGTTTACCTACAACCACTCGCTCCTCTTTCTGACCGTTGTCACGGAGTGATCCTGATTGGCCATAATTGTCTCTCTTTGGCACGCGACAGGACGCACAAGGTCGCCGGGTGAACGATCGGACAAACAAACGAACACGCCAACTGGGTTCTCAGCTTATGGTCGAAACACGACAAATGGGTCTGGAAAATATATAACTTCAATCATGGTTACACATTAGAAGAGTAGCTAGGAAACTGAGGGCGAGGCTGAAATATTGATAGCTCATTGAATAAATAAATATTATTTAATAAGCTCCCAATTTAGACCGTGACCACAGCGCTGTAAAGCTGCTCAAAACGTCGGGTCTCTAAATAAAAATGTTTAGAATAAAACACGCGAGTATAATCTGTAATATTAGTTTTATTTCAAACAAATATTACACTACATCACATACATTGATCTGATTCCTTAGTAAGTTCATAGCTTAAGCACTTGTGTTACAGATAACAGAATCAACAGCGGATACATAAATGTATTTAAATATATGTATTTAATAACACACCCAGACACGGAATAAAATATATGTCGCGAGCGGGAATCGAACCAATGACTCTTGGAACCGCACGTAGTGAACCTGGGTCACTGTTTCACTGTGTGACTCTACCATCAATTCGGAACGCCATTTCCACCGAGAAGACAGCATAAAGATGGAACCTTATCATAATAAGGCGTCAAATTGAGATCAGCCAAGTGCGCAGGACATATTATAGTGCACAACTCTCATAGTTCGGTGAGACAGTAATCCGACATGACCGCTAAGAGATCGGGCGCAGAACCACCGGCTTAACGTGCTTTCCGAAACAACCGCTAACTTCTTAAATCCGGGCTGAGTAATTACTTTTTTTTTAAATACTAAAAACTCACACAAATTTTGCTCGCACTCAAACCGGGGACCTCTCGGTCCTTACTCAGCGCTTGCCACCAATAGACCAACGAGAAAAGACGGAACCTTAGACTTTAAAGAAACAATCGACACACGTGCCTACTGCTCATCTCATTTGCTGTAATTACCTTCAATGAACTAGCCTTCGGCCGTCTTCGAGGAACGGGACCAGCGAAGGGACTCTCAAGGGCGAGGTAGGGTTGCCACCATTCATAATTCGTAAAATATTTGGGTCAGCTCTACACATTTTCTGATCCCAAACTAAGCAGAGCAGAGCATACTATGGGTATCAGAGACTGATATACAAACTGAGATATTTATAAATACCCACTTAAATACATATTAAAGCCTAGACAAGGAACAGACACAAATATTCACATCACATAAAACACTATGTGATTAATTTATTTACTTGACGTGCAAAAGTATTTCATGAAAATCTATTTGCAGAATAAAAAAAAAAAAAAAACATTTAATTTTGTGAACATTAAAAATAGAGTATGTATACCTATACCTATGTTTACTTCTAAAAACTATACTATTTTAAGGATAAATTCATGCACTTCTATTGAAGTATCTTTTATTTAGAATCCACATGATATAAATAACGAATAGTGTGATTTTGGCCTTGAAAATTTCGAAAACTACTTTAATAAATCAAAAGTTCCCGTATAGTCCAGTCAAATTAGGAAAAAATCTCGGAATTCGAGATACCCAGCTGTAAGTCTGTAAATACTTGTATATTGACGTCCTAAAAGTTGTCTCAAAACCTACATATTGTAGGGTGTACGCAACTATAAAATTTTCAAGGTCAAACGTCACAAATATCAGTTTTATGAACTTTTGAGCGAAACGGGAAGTTTTATCATAAAAGTGTGTAGCGAAAAATTTCTTATCTTCTATTTATCTATAAAAGTTGTCTGTACGTTTTATTCCTAAGATTCACCATTTCAGAGATACAGCGATGCAAATAGTTGAAAAAGTTGTATTTTCAAAAGCTTCCAGGCCCACGTGCGATTGTGCTAGACAGTTAAAATTTTCACGAATGATGTATTTTAGTAGCCTCTATAACATCTAATCCTAGAAAAAGCTTAAAACCAATGTTTAAGTGGGTTCTCATACAAAAACTATGGCTTTTTTTTCTCACACTTGGCCGGTTTTTAACGTGGTTACCCCAGTAAACCTATTCCAGACGATACCTTTTATACATGAAGAACACGTTGTTTATAAGGAAGCCTAGTTAAATAATTGTTTTGTGTTGTTTTCAGTATTCAGAAGATTCAAGATTTCTGCGTTTCATTATATAAAATTTGGTTAATATGGATCTTCACGTTCATAATCGAGTTAGATGGACAGTTAACATTTTTAAAATGTATTTTTTTTCAGTAATACTTCAAACAGAAATTCTAATAATTGGTTATTCCGTACTTTTTGACCCATAATAAGCAGTTTAAATGTACTGAAACGTATATGTATAATACTAAAAACAACATAAAACAATTATTTAACTAGGCTTCCATATAAACAACGTGTTCTTCACGTATAAAAGGTGTCGTTTGAAATAGGTTTACTGGGGTAACCACGTTAAAAACCGGCCAAGTGTGAGAAAAAAAAAACTATAGTTTTTGTATGAGAACCCACTTAATCTTTGGTTTAAAGCTTTTTCTAGTATTAGATGTTAAAGAGACTACTGAAATACATCAGTTGTGAAAATTTTAACTGTCTAGCACAATCGCACGGGGGTCTGGAAGCTTTTGAAAATACAACTTTTTCAACTATTTGCATCGCTGTATCTCTGAAATGATGAATCTTAGGAATAAAACGTAGAGACAATTTTTATAGATAATTAGATGATAAGCAATTTTCTTCTACACACTTTTATGATAAAACTTCCCGTTTCGCTCAAAAGTTCATAAAACTGATATTTGTGACATTTGACCTTGAAAATTTAATAGTTGCGTACACCCTACCATATGTAGGTTTTGAGACCACTTTTAGGGTGTCAGTATCTAAGTATTTACAGACTTACAGCTGGGTATCTCGAATTCCGAGATTCTTACCTAATTTAAGCTTAAATGACTGGACTAGTAATCGACGAGCGTGCATGAAGAGGTTGATGAAAGTGGATGAAGCGAAAGAGATGGAAGTGACCTCTGGGAAAAAGGCGTGATTGTTTTTATGTATATTTTATGGTGGCAACTGCCTCGTTGGTCTATTGGTAGCAAGTGCTGCTTAGGACCGAGAGGTCCCCGGTTCGAGTCCGGGGTCGGGCAAAATTTGTGTGAGTTTTTCTGTAATGAAATTACTCAGCCCGGATTTAGGAAGTTAGCGGTTGTACACCCGTGCCTCGGAAAGCACGTTAAGCCGGTGGTCCTGCGCCCGATCTCTCATCGGTCATGTCGGATTGCCGTCTCACCGAATTATGAAAATAAGGGAATAGAGAGTGCACTTGTGTTTGGGGGCACACTTGTGCACTATAATATGTCCTGCGCACTTGGCTGATCTCAATTGAGATCGGCCGTCATGGCTGAAATCGGTTGGACGCCTTATTAGTATTTTATGGTATGGTTATATAACCTGTAGTTCGGTTGGCAACCCTACTCCCAAGGGCGAGGGTGAACGCTAATTATCTCATAAACTAGAATGTCAATTACATTTTGCAGGCGTAACGCACACCTTATCTTGATCTGATCCGAGTGGTAAGAAGCTTAAAAAAATGTGTTACGGATATCAGTATCAACTTAACTATATTTAATAACATACCAATACACATAGCGAACACCGATGATCGTCACAAAAATATTTGACCCCGGTGTGAATCGGACCCACTAATTACTGTTCCATGGGCAGTAGTCAAGAAATCAGTCTTTTAGTTATTGAAACCTGTCTGTGTACCCAAAAATTAAGAGATTTTGCAAAATCCATCTACTAAAGAGTTCAAACGGGATGGCAACATCCTGGCAAAAGTACACAGCAGGATGTACTTGATAAAAAGTTTTACCAATTTGAGTCTTCATTACTATCTAAAATGGAAACTCTCATACGCTCTGAAATTGAATCCTTACAAAGCGATATAAAACTTATCCCGCAGCTGGTAAAATCAGTTGAATTCTTATCAGCCCGTTACGATGAGGTTAACTCCGAGGTGATACAACTAAAATCAGAAACGGCTACGCTTCGCGAGGAGAACGTCAAACTCACTGCCTGTGTCAAGGAT
Organism: Maruca vitrata; assembly: GCA_039566165.1. Lineage (NCBI taxonomy): Eukaryota > Metazoa > Arthropoda > Insecta > Lepidoptera > Crambidae > Maruca > Maruca vitrata. Next base: position 2,701,451 of record CM076914.1, on the reverse strand, counting down.
CTGTCTCAAAAAATGAACACCATCGAGCAACAGGCGAGGGAATGCAATCTCGAGATACAGTGTCTGCCTGAACATCCTCGAGAAAATCTTGTGAACACTGTTTTGCAATTGGGTAGAGTGTTATCTTGTCCTATTGAGGAGAAGGACATATTATCGTGTACAAGAGTCGCCAAAAACAACCCGAAGTCATCGAGACCGAGATCTGTTATCGTTAAGCTACCCTCTCCTCGTATACGCGACAATATTCTTGCCTCTTGTCTAAAATATAATAAAGCTCATACCAAAGATAAATTAAACAGTTCACTTTTGGGTTTGGCTGGTGATAGAGTGCAATTATATTTGAGCGAGCATCTTTCACCTACTAACCGTTCTCTGCACGCGCAAGCCCGTATTTTAAGAAAGGAAGAAAACTTCAAATTTCTTTGGGTTCGCAACGGTCGTGTTCTGATGAGGAGGAATGATGACACGCCTGCAGTTTGGATCCGCGATAATGAGTCACTTCTGGCACTTAAATCTAAAAAGTAACGCTCTCTGTCTCTCTCTTTGTATATTTGTAATGTAAAAACTGCGTTTTTATCCGTAAAGAATTTATTTTTAGTCAATTAACCATTTACTACCAAAATGTTCGTAGTATTCGAGGAAAGCTGCAAAGTTTGTACCTTTCTAGTCTGAACTGTAACTTTGATATTGTTGTGATGACGGAGACATGGCTGGACGGCGGTGTGGTCGACGCTGAGATACTTAATAATAATTATCGCATTTATCGTAGAGATCGTGACAGCACATCTTCTACAAAGAAGACGGGCGGTGGAGTCCTTATTGCCGTAGCCAAACGACTTCACTCACAACGACTATCTCATTTGGAGAGTGTATCCGAGGACTTGTGGATCTCTGTTACTGGTTTGGATGGACGTTCGCAATCATTCACGATATGTGCATTGTATTTGCCACCACCAATATGTCTAGACAATTTGAATACCTCACTCGATAACATTTCTCGTGGCCTTTCCACACTAGACACCAACAATATCATGATCATAGGAGATTTTAATCTGAGTGGTTTTGAGTGGACTCCTTGCACGAGTCGATCTCAATCGGGTACGGCCATGTCTCTGAAACCAAGAAACTGTTGTCTCGAGCGGGCATTATCTGATTTTGTGTCGTTGCACGGTCTTACACAATACAATAACGTCTCTAATCATAATAATAGAATACTTGATCTGGTACTTTCATCCTGTGGGTATGTGAACACGAGAGCTATTGACGATCCATTAGTGCACCTTGATGTCCATCATCCGGCATTGAGCGTCTCTATCGATTTTTCACTTCTTCGTTATTTAAAAAAATTGTAAACAAAAAAAAAAACGCCTTCAAAAACCCGACTCACTAAAAATTACAAAATAACATAACGAACATTAATCTGGGTATGAATTTGATATGTTGTTGAAGGCGGTGCCGTTTATATTTCATGCAGTTTTCCTCAAAAATTTAATTGGCACCGCCTTCAACAACATATCAAATTCATACCCAGATTAATGTTCGTTATGTTATTTTGTAATTTTTAGTGAGTCGGGTTTTTGAAGGCGGTTTTTTTTTTGTTTACAATTTTTTTCATACTTTTTAGTGTTACATTTTTTTACACCCTATTAGTTCAGCTCACCTATAATTCTGCTGATATTACAACTAGTAGTATCAATATGTACACAGATTTGAAAGAATTATCCCTTTACTCCCAACTATTAAGGAGTTGACCTTCCATCATCAGCTCAGCATCATAACCATCATAACATTATGATTGCCAGAAGCAAATGCCAATATAACTTCAGAAAATATGTAAAACGCGGTACATGTGCCTATAAAATTTGAGGGTTGCCCTCGATTACTCCTGGACCCCATCATCAGTTCCTAGACTGGTCAACCTAATAGTTTAGCTCACCTGTAATGCTCCTGATATTATAACTAGTTAGTCTCAATATGTATACAGTATTGAAATAATTTTTCTTTTACTCATAACTACTAAGGAGTTGACCTTCCATCATCAGCTCAGCATCATAAGATTATGATTGCCAGAAGCAAATGCCAATATGACTTCAGATAATATGCAAAACGCGGTACATGTCCCTATAAAATTTGAAGGTTGCCCTCGATTTCTCCAGGATCCCATCATCAGTTCCGAGACTGGTGAAAATGGGACCACCTCGGAAGTGAACTCTATCCAACCAAAAAAAAATTTTTGAAATCCGTCTATAATTGACGGAAATATCGGTGAACATACATAAAAAAAAAAAAAAAAAAAAAATTATACATACAGACGAATTGAGAACCTCCTCCTTTTTTTGAAGTCGGTTAAAAAGAGATCTGTTTCTAAATTAAACTTTCACTTGGCGAATTATTCTAATATTAATATGGATTTGGCTACCATTGATTGGGACGACGAACTTAAGAATACTACTTCGGTCGACGGCATGGTTGAATTATTCTACACTCTACTTAACTCAATAATTGATAAACATGTCCCCAAAATACCTTGTAAACCAAATAAATACCCTAATTGGGTAAAAAAACCTTATCAAACTTATTAAGGAAAAAGAAAAACTTCATAAAAAAGTAAAATTATATAATAATCCTGTGGATAGGTATGATTACAGTGAAGCTAGATCGAGATGTCATGTGGTAATTGGCAAATGCTATGCAATTTATTTAAAAAGAATCGAGGAATCGCTAGTAGCAAATAGCTACGTGGTCTTCAGTTAACAAATTGCCACTTAATCCAGACAAATGTAAGCATATTAAATTCACGAGGAAGCGTTGTCCTCTGACAACCGTTTACTCGATAAACTCTCAAACATTGGAAGAAGTTACGGTCATCCGAGATTTAGGGGTCATCTTGGACAGCAAACTTTCTTTTACTAATCATTTCGATCATATTATTTCAAAATCTTATAAAATTCTTGGTTTCATTTGGCGAAATTGTAAACATTTTAAAAATTCCATTGCTCTAAAAATTGTGTATTTCGCATTGGTACGCAGCACTTTAGAATATTGCTCGAGTATTTGGAACCCAAAATATAAGTGTCATAGTGATCGTTTGGAAAAGGTGCAGAAGAAGTTTTTATTTTTCCTGTGTTTGCATCAAGGCAAAAATATGAGTTGGTCAGTTATGAGGATAGACTGAACTTTTTTAAGATCTCCTCACTACAAAACCGTCGATGGGTAGCTGATCAAGTATTGTTATTCAAAATATTAAATAACCTTATCGACTGTCCTAAATTAGTCAGCCAAATAAATTTCAAAATTCCTCGGCCAAATTCTAGAATCATTAACTTCAAACCCTTTTCATTAAAAAAATGTAAGACTAATTTGGGCACTCATAGTGTTTTTTACAGAATGTGCAACGACTACAACAATGCTTGTACGTCTATTAATTTGTATGGCCCCACTTCGACAATGTTTAAAAAAATGTTATATTTAATTATTTCCTGATTGTGTGTGTATATTCTTTGTAGCAATAATTAATTGTTATTAACGTCGTTTTAATATTTATTTATTATTTATATATATCCTTTTTATTGTTTTTGTAGTTATGTAAATTTTCACATGCTGTTGCTATTGCTGCCAGATTAACTGTTTTTTTTGTATACGCAAGTTGTGTTTGCCTGTAAGTGTTTTTTCACTAAATTTATAATTTTTAGGCTAATGTTGTTAATTTTATGTTGTGGTGATAAAAATGTTGGCAGACCTTATAAATAAATAAATAAATAAATAAATAAAAAGTCGCAGACCCCACTAGTTCGTAAATAAGTTAGAATGTGTTTATGTAAAGTAGTCCGCCACTGGGCCAGAGTTCGGCCAAGGGCGGGTGAACGATTCGCCGACCGCTGCGTGAACCGCCGCCCTTTGAAGGACCTATCGTGTTCTTCGTTTGACGGCACTTAGATACGACTCCGAGACTAGATCGAATTGAAACGCGTATTTTTAGATGCTAAAGCGTATTCTTTACGTTCGTAGAGAAGGTACTTTAATTGAAAGTTTTTCCTTTTACATTTAAAGTAGTTCGGTTTATTTTTTAATATAATTGTTTTATAGCAACCGATGTCTGCTGTTTTCAATAAAGCAAAGTCGCTTCCCGCGTCTGTCTGTATACACCGTGAAATTTTAGTGGTTGTTTTTCCGCACTAAAATGATTCTATCTTACTAGTACAAAAGATGTGTGCAGTTCTTTTTTGGTAAAATCAATAAATGCCGGTTTTACGAAAGGTTTAACCGTAACTCGAAAACACGTTCGAACCGCTTTATGACTTAGGGTGTAGAGCTTCTTCAGCTTTAAGCATCGATTTCATGCGGCAAGCAGTACCTGAATACGTCACATCTTCAAAAACAACGATAGCTTCTCTCGATTTCGAGTTGGAAAATTATTATTCTGAAAAAACGAAAAAAAAAAATTTTTTTTTCGATGAATAATTTGCATGATTCGATAGTATTACTAAAGGCAAGTCGTTCTGCCACGGGAAAACAACCACTAAAATTTCACGGTGTATATGTATTTATGTATGTATGCTTAAATTTTTAAAACTATGCAACGGATTTTGATGGACTTTTTTTAGAAGATAGTGATTACCTGAAGCGAAGCGAGGCCGGGTCACTAGTTATTATTATAAACCATTGTTTTAAAGCAATATGTATTTCTTGAACTACATATCACTTGCTTGATAAATTAAATCTTAAAAGCCCAATTAATGTATGTATGCCTGTGGACAGCGATCTGGGACATATTTTTTATTTATAAGAATGTATTAATTTAGTTAGTTATATATATGTAAAGATTTTTGTAATATACTTTGTAATATGTATGTAATATTATTTATGGATGAAAACCCTATTAGGTAAACCGTGTAGTTTTATAAGAGCAGAATGTAGAGGCAAAAAGCAGAGCGACATAACTATGATTAAGTTTTGTAGAGATAGAAGTTGTGACAAGTGTTTATAGTTAACACTACATCGTAGGAGAATTGAAGATCTGGTCAAAATATCGAACAACATGGATGCGATGCGATCGGAACAGAATCAATCGCTGGGAATCACTGAGGACAATGTGCAATAGTGCTCGTCTTTCGTCTGATATGATGAATGCAGGCGCTGGAGGCTCGGACTAAGAGGTTTAGCTCCTCTTTTCTGCCACGTCGTATTAAGGCATGGAATATCCTTCCAGCTCATGTTTTCCCTCCCTCCTATGATCCCGGGCTCTTCAGGCGGGACGTGAAACGGCATTTAAGCAGGCCTTCAGAGTGAGTGTGACAGGCTCAATATGTATGCCTGTCGACCTCATATGTGGATCTCACTATCGCTTACCAGCCGGAGGGGTGTGGTCATCTTGTGAGAATGTATAAAAAAAAGAAAATCTTATTACATTTTTCTTCAAGCAAAAATTAAAATTCAGATGAAATTATAAAAACAAACAGTGTTTAAAATCAATACTCAAAGACAATATCTTGGTTCCAAAAGCTAGGTACAAGGCTATACATAATTATGAGAATTCCCAAATATTTACGCCTTACCAACAATACCGATAAATTTCGAACCTCATAATTTCAGCCTAACATCTGACACGTTTACCTACTCTATACCTTCTTTGTTCTTAAGGGATCAATAACAGGACCGCTATGTAACCAAGGGCGATAATAAGGACGATATCACACTTTAACTGTAGGCATCGATGCTCCAGATATTGCGTAAGACAAAGAAAAAACAACGATGGCAAGAAAAACGCGCGTTACTGGGAACTAAGTGAGGGTAGCAGATGTTTCGTAAGGCGGAAACTGGGATAGGCTAAGAAGTTAAGAAGTGGAGGTCCCGTTGGGATTGACTCTATAGTTTTAAATTACAGAATACGCATCTATGTGTCGGCTATCGGTTAAAGCTGTTTGAGGATCAAGAGGTTAAATGTGAGTAAGGAAAAGGTCTGAATAACATTGGCAGAGGTGTGGAAAAGGGAATGGTTCCCTATAGAAAATAAATTGGATTCGACTGGCACGGTGGAGCAATGGTTAGAGACCCTGACTACGGTTCCAGTTTCGGTTTGTTCCTTGTCTGGGTGTAAATATCTATACTAATCTATACTAATATTATAAAGCTGAAGAGTTTGTTTGTTTGTTTGTTTGAACGCGCTAATCTCAGGAACTACTGGTTCGATTTGAAAAAATCTTTTTGCGTTGTATAGACCATTTATCGAGGAAGGCTTTAGGCTATATAACATCACGCTGCGACCAATAGGAGCAAAGATACAATGGAAAATGTGTGAAAAACGGGGGGAACGCGAACGAAGTCGCTGGCACAGCTAGTGTTTCATATATGTGTATATCAGTCTCTGACACACATATTACTAGCTCTGCTTAGTTTGGGGTCAGGTGGCAGTGTGTGGAGATGTATCAAATATTTAATATTTAAGTTATCATTTTTGAACTGAAATAGCTGCTTAAGGACCGAGAGGTCCTCGGTTGGAGGTCGGGGTTGGGCCAAAATTGTGCGAGTTTTTCTGTATGTACTCAGCCCGGAGTTAGGAAGTCGGCAGTTGAACGCCCGTGTCTTGGAAAGCACGTTAAGCCGGTGGTCCTGCGGCCGATATTTCATTTGCCATGTCGGATTGCCGTCTCACCGAATTATGAGAGTAAGGGAATAAAGAGTGCACTTGTTCACTATAATATATCCTGCGCACTTGGCTGATCTCAATTGAGATTGGCCGCCTTGGGTGAAATCGGTCGGACGCCTTTTTTTTTTATACAGAAAAACGTTTCATTTTTATTCCATATCCGACGAATTTCAATGGTTACCTATTTTTGATTGTCGTAATCCTAAGAAGCTCAAGCTCCCTAACTACAAACTAAACATATCACCCATTCAAGGTCGCTATAGTTCCTCCATACCAATCGCAAGTCTAGATTTCCCAGACAGCTGTTTATTTTATCCGTCAACGCGGAAAGTTAGAAACCAATTTAGGTCGTTTATTTTTAGTGTGCCTATTGCTACTTAGTATTATTGACATTGTTTATTTGACTGGGGAAAATGGTGGAACAGTGTAGGTTATCGATGGAAATTATTTTGATATTTTCGTTGCTGCAGGTATTAAAAATCTTAAAAAAGACTTAGTTCAAAATGTAAAATGAGGCTGCTTTCCCATATCAGCTGATCGATACCTCGATATAGATTTGTTTCTATTGTACAACATACAACAAGGTAGTTTCAAACCATGTCAACCAAATTGTAACCCTACTTGTTGTATTAAAATACTCATTTATTAACGGCGAAGCGAAGTTCCTACTATAAAGAGATGAATGAATATTTCAACAATCTAATAAGTATTTAGGTAAAAGAAGTATGTAAACTGACATCTAGTTTTAATGTTAATACATAAATCTGTGTCTTTATTCTGCGGTTTATCTAGAGAGCGCTACAATAGCGATAAAATCGCCTTAATTGTAATATTTTTTATTGTAACGCCACTTTTGTATATTTTTTTTGTTTTAGATACAATAAAGAATAGGATAGTAAATATCTATGCCTAGGTTACCACGATATCCAAGTGCGGGTTGGACGACTACACAACCTAAAAATTTCTTTGAAGGTTTTCTCAAAATATTTTCCTTCACCGTTGAAACGTGAAATAATCGTATTTTTTTTTATTTAGCCTGTTCTGTCCTGCTGGGCAAAGGCCTCCCCTAACTCACTCCAGAGCTGTCGATTTTCGGCCAAGACCCACCAGTTCCTCTCATGGGCATCTAGGTCATCTCGCCATCTCTTCTTCGGCCTACCTCTTTGTCGATTACCGTCGAGTGGTTCATATGAATTTCAAATTTGAAAAACACAGTTTGAACTGGCAACCTGTCGCATGGCAAGCAACGACCTTAAAAACTCGGCCATCGACGCTCTTAAATGTAATTATATTAAATAAACTCTACCTATTACTTTCAACTTCATGTATACCTTCATACTACATTTTGTGTAGCGCTATCAAGTTAAGGTTATTTGGTTAGTGCTGCGTGGATACTATCGAGACCTAAGTGACTTTTCCTGTTCCATAAACATCAATTACCTATCATGAACAATAAATTACCTACTCTACATAAACAGAAGCGACAATACCTATACAGGTACCTTGCAATATTCTTATATAATATTATAAATTATACCTTTTATATTATAAACTAGTTGTGCTAGCGACTTCGTCCCCTGTTTCTTAGCTCCTATTGATAGCTCTATGGTGTTATATAGCCTAAACCCTTCTTCGATAAACAGTCTTTCTAACTACTTTTTTTTTTTTATTCGAACTAGTAGTTCCCGACATTAGCGCGTTTAAACAACCAAACCATTCAGCTTTATAATATTAAGTATAGATGGGAAGTAACTGTCTATTCGTCTGACTGTCGTACGTTCACGCCAAAACTACTGTATCGATTTTAATGAAATTTGCTTCAGAGATAGTCTAAAGACTGAGAAAGAAGATAGGCTAAAAGTTAATAGCTACGAAGCAGGTACATAATTCATCATCATCATCAGCCCAGACCACCAGCGTAACCACTGCTGGGGCACGGGCCTTCCCTAAACTAGGGCGTTCAAGCCTTACTTAACCACACTGGGCAAGTGCTGGTTTAGTATTTAATCAATTATGTTATCTAAACTTCCAAATAAGACGTATGATTAAATACACCTTGACCACATGCTATTTGCGTAATGAATATTGCACCATATTCCTAATTGCCATAATATTCTCCGTAATGAATCTAAATATACCAACATCCAGTCATAAACCTACATACAAATGCCATGATTCATGATGAAGATTCGTCCGATATTATTCATATCATCGATACGAAACGTAACGACGTACTAGAGTCTAGTTACAATTACGATGAATTAGTTGTGTGCCGCAAAATTCTGTTATTAAGGATAATATGATTCGAAACAACGCGTATGCTAAATTTAATGATATTCCTGGGATTTTCATAAGAAAATGCGTTGGACATAATAATTAAACAAAATAATACAGAATGTCAGCAATATTTACAACAATATCGTGTAAAATAAAGAGCTCGTACAAAAAAATATTTCTCTTCCAACTCCCTGTGCATGTTTTATGTACTTATTCATTAATTATGTAACCCCACTTTGCTCACAATTTCCGTGTTTAATCATTCTACTAAACATATCTGCACGTGATCTAATATTTTATTCTTTTTTTTGGAATTTTTGGTCAACTACTAGGGTCTTAAAACCAAGCCTTTATGTTGATAGTTCGAAACTTTGCATTTGCATTTGCTACCCTAACAGTGCTGGCCAGTGAAAGTGCACTTACCTAACTTAAAAAAAAAACACATTCTCTCGTTGAACGTCTAACATCATAGTTTAAAAAATAACTCACAATAAGAAAAACTTTTACGACTAAACCTTTTTTATACCGCTACGTCTAAGAAAAACCTTTTTAATACCGCTGTGTATATCCAGTTCGACCTTGATTCATTAGGCTGCCTATAAACGTTGCTAGGCCTAATTCTTGTTGCCATGTAACGTAGGTCCTTGAAGAATACCTAGACAGTAGGGTCACCAGGCTGACCTAGAGAACTGAGGAGACTATTTTATTGGGGCATTAGTCGAATGATATAGTGTCCTGTGTCCTATTAATGGGAGCTATGACTTTGCGGGAATGGAAGATTTTGTACTGAATAACAACTTTGGATGAATAGGTTAGTTTCCATCTGTATTTCATTTGTTCTTTTAAGTGTTATATGGAGCTCTTGCGGCTAATTTAAAATAAAATTTTCCAACATTGTTTTTTATTTGATGATAACAAAAGTTCTGATTAAAGTGTAATTTTTTTTAACAAATTCGAAGTGATTTTTTGGAAACTATACTTATAAATGAAATATATTAAAAACATAATTTTTTAAATGTATTTATTTGTTTTATGCGTTTTTGAAATAAAATATGTATGGATTACACTTATGAAAATAAACATCTATACTCAATAATTACTCATTTGATAAAGGCGAGTATATTGGTTTGAACAATAAACCCGCCATCTTTTCCGAATACGAAAATACGCGACCTAAATTAAATAGCCCGTAAGAACCCAATATACAGTGTTACTACGCGAAGAATACTGTTGTGTATGTGTTGGTGCCACGGGCCTATATTGAGCTCTATGTATCCAGGCCGGGGTCCCACGAGGTATGGACCCCGGTCTCTTGGGACCCCACGAGGGGTCCATGTTGGCTGGGCAGGGATACAGTTAGATATGCTATTGGTCGCCTGATCGGTAATGCCTGTCTTAATTCCATCTGTCATTATGTAGCTTAATCAAGTCATAATTTGTGTCACAGACAAACGCGATGTAAATGTCCACATAAATACATTACAGATTGGTACCAGTTATCATTTGTCTCAACTTACTACTACTTATTCATTTGGATAAATTAGATTTTGATGATTTTATGAAGTTGCGGTCGTTATTGTGACCATGATTCTACAACCTAGAGTCAGGCGTCAAATTGGCTGTCTGTAGGCTATTTTAACTAATTAATATTAGCAAATACAAATTCAGAATGTCTTAATTTTATTTAACAATAGTTATTTGGTAGTGAGCGATTATTATACTTTACAAATACATGTTTAAAATAAAGTCATTTTAGTTACACTATCTTTATCTCAAGAGCGGCTTAACAGTTTTGGATGAAAATTTGAGGGGAAGTAGCTTTGATCCAGGAGACAGAAATAGTTTAATTTTAACCGACTTTGCTATTTAGGTGAACGATGTTATTGGTTAGAAAGAAAAAAATAAAGAAAATTAGAATATTGCGCAAAAATTTGCCGAGACCATAAATAGGAAAGTAATTTAAAAATTAACCCCTATTTGCCTTGGCCACAGCGTCATGCGTGAATGCCTGCACCGATTTTACTTAATTTTTGATAGGAGATAGGCATGCCAAATAATGGAGGCAATTAATTTTCTACGCGATAATTCGCCGGGACCATAAATAGGTGATACAAAAATTAATTTCTATTTGCGGCGTCACGAGTGAACGCAATAGAGATGAAACGGATAGCAGTTTGGCCGGATACCGGATACCGGATATTCGGCCTACCACCTGGCCGGATAGCCGGATATCCGGCCGCCGAATATCCGGCGGAACTTAGCCGTTTGGTGCAGCAGAAAAATTGTTTTTACCATAATTTGCCCTTAGTACAGTATGAGTACTAATTAATTAATTTTCTACTTTAAACAATACCTAATAATTCAAGATTGCAGATTTATGCATATTCCATGCATAAATCTGCAATCTTGAATTTTTTAACAACTTATGAAAAAAGGCTTAAACATATACTAAAATGTGAAATAAAAATGAAAATCGGTTCACAAACGAAGGATTTATAAGGAATTAAAGTTAATTTTCTATCTCTTTCTTACAAAACGGAGTTTTTTATAGATCGCGTATGGCCGTAGTGTAATTGTGACGTCATCTGCCGTATCGGATTTCTCTGTCCACCCGGGAACTTTAAACAGCTATATCTCGCTTGTCGTTAAAGTAAATTGAAAAATAGAATTACATTCATATTTCTTCGATATTAAAGATTGATTTCTATAATAAAAAAGAATGTGTGCATATTCCCCATCACGTTCTTAAGTCTTACTAAATAAAGTAAATATCTTTTTTTTTTTGGCCGGATGTCTATCCGGCCGAATAGTAGTTATCCGGTATTCGGCCGGATAGTATTAAGGCCGCCGGATAGGCCGGATACCGGATAGTTACCGGATATCCGTTTCATCTCTAGAACGCAACCAATTTCACAAATTCTTTTTTTTTGTCTTTACGTCGAAATCCTAATTCAGAAGTTTCAAATAAAAAAATACAGCCCTTAAAGTTAAAAAATGGCAGTATGTAATTCGCCGGGACAAATAGTTGTGAATAAAATAACCTATTTCAATTCTGGATGTGTCGCCGTGAGTCACGGGCTGGTGCCGAAGGTCGGAGGCAATCACTCCATTGTTATCTCGCCTTGATGGGTTATGGGGTCATGGTCAAGGTAGGTTCGCCATTTGGCAAATTCGCCAGAGTTTTTGCAATACTCTGTGAACGCTATGTTTTTAAAACACAAATCAATTGTACAAAAAGAGTAGTTACCCTAATATTAATATCTGAGGTACTTTTTGTTCTCTGAGGAGATTCCAATTATTGTTCTCAACTGTAGTCTTTTGAGAAAACGAGTAATGATTTTTTTTTGAATTCCTTTCTTTTAATTTGTTTTATTTTACAAGCCATAACATATACCTAAATCCTAAACACAAAAAACATAGAATCATCCAAATATATGGAAATTAGGTCGGAAATCGTAAGGTTACATAATTTTTTTTACAATTTATATTTATATAAATGTATTATTCTTATACTAATTTAAAAGATATAATAAAATGCGTTTAAAACATTTTTTGCCCGTAACAGTGTACTTATTGAGAGGAAGTTTAGCGCGAAAGATATTTTGTTCAGTATTAGCTACGTAGCTACCCTATATCCCGGTACAAGAATAGTTAGGTCTCAGACCAACGCTACGAATAATAAGACCATTAGGTATCTCCTATTTTCATTTAGAGTGGTGTCTGGGCCGCATACAAAAGCGTTTATCATAATAAATTTATTTCTCTATCTTATTACATAGCTTCTATCCATTTTTGCGAGAAGTCGATTTTCGCGAAAACCTTTCCTTGTCAGTTAAAAGGCAAAGACATTTGCAGGGTTAAGAAACTATTTAAACATGGATACCAGGTACCTGGTATCTGATACCTGGTCCATACACCCGTGCCTATATTGAAATGGTTAGATATTTAATTCAAAATCTGTTTGCAAGATTTTCATTAAGTACAGCCTTAATGAGTCAGAAAATATGTTTCAATGTTTTACTCGTAGATAGATACAACTTTCTTATCGGGATATTTGTTTGTATGCAAATATTCTGTTGCAAGCATCGTAACACTTTAGGATTTAGAATACCTACTGGTAGATAAAATATAAAGCGTAAATAAAAAATTAAACAAATTTGTCCCTAATACGTTTAACTTTTAAATTTAAATGTTAATTTAGGCAGACTGAACAACCGTATTACATACACAATACACGTGTCGCAATTTTCGTAAGCTGTGCTATTTACTAATTTATACTGTAATCCTTTCTTCGAAATCATAGGGTTGCTAACCTAACCTAACTCCTGTAGAAACTGTTAACAGCTTTATTGAGGTACATTTTAATCTTGGGCTCGCGACCTCTCAAGGTCGCCGGAGGGCGCCCCGAGTAAGGGTGAGGACCGAGGAGGGGATTTTTCTATTATTTCTAACCTCGAGACGTCCCCGAGGTCGTCTAAGATTCCCGCGAATCCAACGCGTGTCGCGAACGCGGCCATATTGGATTTGGTCTCTGGGAGTTTTCGTACGGTTGACCTGGATTTTGTGCGGGTTTAAATCTATAAATTGTAATTAAAATTTAACGGATCGCTGTCTGTACATGGATGATATAAAAACAATATTATAGAAGACCTTTATCATCACAACAGTCCCCAAAACAATGATTTTATAAATTATTCTCTGTTTTTGTGCGTTTACAGTACAAGCTCATCTCAAAAAGGGCTTATGCGATCAAGACGTAGTTTTCAGTGTGGCTACCATGAGTTTAAAACTTACGCACTCGATATCGCCTACGTGAATATGTCTATGAAAAACTTGTACAGCGCCGCTGGTGGTTACGCGAAGAACTAAATCGGCCATATGAAAAAAACAACTCGATAGGTTTTTAACGTACGTATGTTTTCGATAGCCAACTCATGGTAGGCCCTCAGTAATATTTTGTAGCAAGCATACCTACCCTACATCTAACAGGGACCGGGCTCAGTTATGGGCTCATGATGCAGCTATATTAGTGTTTGTTTAGTGAATTTAAATAATTGTAATTATAATAAAATATAACTACTATATAGTATAAAGCAAAGTCGCTCCCGCGTCTGTTTGTCCCTATGTAGGTATGCTTAAATCTTTAAAACTACATACAACGGTTTTAATTTGGTTTTTTTTAATAGATAGAGGGATTAAGAAGGAAGGTTTTTCTGTATAATACACCCGAAGCGAAGCGAGGGCAGGTTACTAGTAGTTAATAAGACAACAATGGTAATGAGTACGAACCTTTGTGCAGTCTGCTCATCTTTGCTGCTATGAATCTTTATTTCATTCTTGGCTTTTCGTGATTTTTCTTCAGACAATTTTTTTTTTACTTAACCCTAGAAAGATAAACTTATTTTTTTGTACAGAAAAGATAAACAGGCGCCTCAAAATTTTAAGTACCGAGTTATTTACATATATTAAAATAAAAATACTTTTTTTTAAAAGTATAAATTAAATGTTACATTATTATCAAATAAAAAAAACACTAATAGGAATTATTATTTGTTTATTTTAAGGAATCATGTTACATTTTCAAAAAACGTAACAAAATCTAGAAATTGTTTGTAGTGCTAACAATTTTTAAGTTTTTCTATGAATAGCTAACTTTTTATAACCTTTTTTGTTACTAACTAATAAATTATAATATTATGAAACTCAAATCAGAAAAAAACTGAAAAAATCACAACTCATATGCATTTGATGCAAACATCTTTTTTATGTTCTCTACATACGGTATTTTTACATTTCGTACTAGTCATTTTGGTCATTTTCTTATTTTTTTGTGGTAGAAATGTTAAAATAATGCCGCATTCTAGTTGGAGGATCTTCATAAGCTTCTTGAAGAAGTTCTAGACTAGCATGTGGTACTTATGGTAGTCTTTTATATATTTTCTCTCAAAATTCTTCACAAAAGAAAAAAATAAGCAATTTCGCTTTATTCCAACCATTTTCATTGCGCCATGGTATTAAAACGTTCCTAATAACCATTACAATTAATTTAGTAACAATTAAAAAACTTTAAATTTACCTTGAATACAAAATAATAGGTAATAATAAATGTGCGAAAGTTACACAAAAGATAAACTTGCGCCTCTCGAGCGCAACGCAATGTGCATAGCGGCGAAACTAAAGTACCTGCCGGACAGCAGCGGTCGTCCCTCGGCCGGGTTGATTGACGTATGAGTTGGTTTGAAAACACAAGTGTAAACTATTGCGGGTTAAAAAAATACAGCGACATATCTGTTTCGCGGGCGCCTCTGAGGCGCAGTTTATCTTTCTAGGGTTAACCAGTATCATCCCACTGCTGGGCAAAGGTCTCCTCCAAACCTGTCCATCGCTCTCTATCCAAGGCCAGCACTTCCCAGCTCCTTGATATCTGGGCCAAATCGTCACACCATCTTTTTTTGGGCCATCTTAGACATGGCAAATTTTTTTTCAATAAAATTCAAACATGCATATAGTACCTTCACGTCAAAAAAAAACTTTCAAAATAAATTCTAAAAAAGACCCATTCCCTTTTCGTTAGTTGGGAAAAAAGTGTAAAGTAAAGTGCCGCTGTAAAAGCTCAAGCAATCATGTTTTTAATGGTAATAATAAATTACCTAACTGATATTTCTCGAAATTATCATTAACTACGAAATAGATTTGCCAAAGTTCTGAAACAATAATTAGGTTGGGAGTTTCGGAATTGTTCAATTCAGAATTTCAAATTAGATATTACAATAATAAAACTGTCTAGACTGTAGAGGTAACCATTATATTTATGTCAGAGGGACAGCTGTGAGAATATTAATCAATATTTTATTCAAAGGGATGAAAACTGAGTCATTACGTAGTCATTAAGACGTGCTAGCATTATATTATGTCAATAACTGTTATAAATATAAGATTTTAGACTTTCGCGTTCCATTACACTAAATATTTGTCTTTATGGGTCTACACGTCGGGCAGTAAGTAGCTATGTAATTTGCTACTCCTAATAACGCGTAATATAATCCATAAAGACAAATATTTAACTGTTATAACTCCCTAAAACTTGTAACTAATCATCATTTAAGTTTTCTAATTTCAACATTATGTAATTGCTTAATTACTTTTACATAAATTCTCCAATGAAAGAAATAATCTATCACAGGCTTCCTATTCAGGCATCTCAGTTATCAACCTATCATTATCATAATATAATCAACTACTCACACGTCTCCCAATAAAAAAAAACAATAAGATCGAGAATATTTTTCTATCTAGTGTCTACTTTATTGTAATCTTGAAGAATTATCATAGGCTCCCCAAAAGGTCTACCTAAGTTATCACCTATCATCCTCAATATGAAATATCATTAACTGCTTACACGTCTCCCAAATTAAAAAAAATACTTTCATAAGTCTATATCTCATTTTTATTTCCAGTCAATTGCTGCTGACCATCGTTTCCATAACGTTAGCCAACTATTGCCGCCATATTACCGTTATGCCGTTCTGTCGCTGGGTGATTATAATTTAGTGTAAGGTTCAGCCAAGGTTGTGGACTCGCAAAAACCGAAACCGCTCAAGGTTGCCAACCGCTGGCGCGCAGTGTGGCAACTCCGCAATACTTATTTGATGGCGCAACCGTTTGGTGGCAATCTTTATCGTGTGACGTATTGAATAATAAGGTTGTATGATGTCAAAATTATACACCTCTGATCTGATAGAAAATCGAGAAAGACAAAAAATAAGGAGGATTCCAAAATAGGAAATTAGCGATAGAGATTTGGTAAACAAAATTGTGTGTTTATAATATTTTTATTTCCTCGTTTTGCTTCGGGTACATTACACATAAAAACCTTCCTCTTTAATACCTCTATCTATTAAACAATAACCATCAAAATCCGTTGTGAAGTTTTAAAGATTTAGGCATACCTACATACACACAGACAGACGCGGAAAGCGAGCGAGTGTTTTATATTATGTAGTGATAACACAATGATGATCACTGTGGAAGGGCCTTAATGTGCAAAAGTAAGCCTGCCTGTTAAATGTATAATTGTAAGCCGGTAGCTAGCTGTGTATTCGCTGCTTTACCAAACAATGTCTCCTATAAACTTTTAATTTAAAACTTTTATATGGCATCTTTCAGGTACAATTATAGCCGTTGAGGTCAGGTGCTGATATAATTGAATGTTACCAAAAAACAACATAAACACGTGTTTCTGTTCCTTGTTTTAAACTTTTAGTTGCAACATTCACTTTTTTTAGACAAAGTTTCAGTCCCTTTAATTCGTTAGAATTGAGACTTTTGAAATATCCTGGCACACAAAGATTGCGTAAGGAAATTCTGGATTTGTCGTATAATCAAAACAAGTGTTTCAGTTTGCTTTCTACGGAATAAATTGAAATAAAGGCACTACTAATAATATAAACTGCATACACTTATACTAAGTAAAAATATTTAAAACTCTACAATATTAACAATTGAAAAATATCCCGTATCTACTAACAATATTTACTATTATTGTCTTTTTTACTGTGAGCCGTCTGTCTATGTTTAATACAAAGGACGTATCTTGATCAAAATTAGCATAAACATCCGATATTACAGTTGCTTAATTATTTATTAATAAGCTCGGAAATACGACCTTCAGCTTGTATAAACTTTGCATTCATATATGGCTTTTAAGTCGCGTTATCTTTTCATTCGATATTCAGTTATTCATTGTCTACTTATTTAAAACTTTGTCTATACTGAGTAAGAAAGCAACCAATTTGTTCTATTTGAAGAAAAAATTAAAGTAGGTACCCACTAATAAAGTCGTACGAGAATTTTATCACAAAATATATTACTTACTCAAGCGCAGTCGACTAAAATAGTCTTTGTCCTTTCCATAACTACCTTTAATCTATATAATTTTTTTTTCAATAAGTTCAGTAGTTTAGGCGTATTAGTAAGAGAAGGCAGAGACGTAGTTTTTATACAGTGAAAGAAAAAAAGTAATTGACCAAACATGATAAATATATAATATCACTAGTGACCTGCCCTGGCTTTGCTTCGGGTATATTATATATAAAAACCTGCTTCTTAAATCCCTCTATCTATTAAAAAAAACCCGCAACCAATTCCGTTGTGTAATTTTTAAGATTTAAGCATACATAAGGACAGATAGATGCGTGAGGCGTCTTTGTTTTATACTATGTAGTGATTATTGTCATCATGGATGAATGGCACAAAAAAATGCAAAAAGTGCAAAAGGTGCAACAGATGAAAATAGACAACAATATACAAGACAGGAATTAAAAGTAATATAGCAAAGAGTACCCCACGGTCCGCAAAATGTGGACAAGGAGTCTACTTTACCTTTATCAGCGCTGCAATCCTTGTATTAACAGTTCCTTCCATCCGGATAAGCGTGGTGTTCAGAAAAAAGGTTTGTTACCTCTGTCAAGTCCACTCTAATGCGTCATAGGGGTCGTCAACTCTACAAGACAGGAATTGAAAATAATATGGCTCGGTCTGCCAAAATGTCTACATTACTTTTAGCAGCGCTGCAGTCCTGGTACAGTTCCTTCCGTATAAGTGTGTTGCTCAGAAAAAAGGTTTGCAACCACTGTCAAGTCCACTCTAATGCGTCATAAGGGTCGTCTACGCTTGTCAATGCGAACACAAAGGCAACTCGGAATGGGATGCAGTCGCTTAACTCACAATGCACAATCGCAGCCATGAGAATGCCGTTTGACGCCGAATCTTTACGATGACGTGTGATGACAGGAGTCACGCATGGCTGACGGAATGACATTTGAAAACCTGCATCACTCATATTCGGAATGTTCTTATGATCGGAAGTCATTGACGAGATGTATCGTTGAATTGTTTCTCCATTTCATTTGGTATTGGCACTGAATGAGAGGTTGTTGGAGAGATATATTGGCAGAAAAAAAAGACGTGTGTGGCACTCGGAGACTGCCGCGGTAAAGCTATTGCATAGCATCGTCCGATTTTGGAGTTTCGTAGAGTCGTACAATACGTCATATCGCACGCACACAAACACCGTGCCGAAGTCTACCGAACTGAAACGACGTTAGACGATTGTGAGGTTTTTATCGTTACGGAATTTCTTGGTTCAGTCGCCGCGCTCAAAGCCCGTGAAAAGCTATGCAATAGCTTAAAAAAAGTATGAATGGACATTTTGATTTGATTTCAGGGGCTCGAGTCTACCGTAAACTGGGGCGATCAGGCCTTACATAGGGATGTACGTACATGTAAGACTTTAATATAGAGAAATGAACAATAAAACACCGCTAGTATCGGTAGAGACGTAGAGATATTTATTCTTTAATTAAATTTCATTTTAGGTACTTTACGCGCCTAATTCGAGCCCTGAAAATGGTTGGAAAAACTAACCAATAACACCCAGAAAAGCTAATACAAGAAAATCTTACGAATCCACAGCTACTGTAGGTATACAAAGCCCATAACGATATGTTGTTATGTAAAATATGTTAATACAAATACGACAATAGGTATAATCTCATCTAAATTCAGTACAAACTATTGTACCTACCTACCCGCTTGTAATCAAGTACCTAGGCGTCATTAACCGCAGTGTCAATACCATATACCTATTAAATGCGCATATGGATAATATTCTATAAATAGACAGACGATTCTTTGACCGTTTAAAATATAATTAAGTGATGTAGGTACTAGACAAACAATTATAAAACAATAATATTAGGTACATACCTGATTCAGTCGCCACAGTGATGAATTTAAAAAAATACTCTCGACTTCTGGGAGGAGAATTTTCTTGTCTTCAACAAGAACGGTGATGATGACAAGGCCATTGCATACCACGATTCTTGTTGCAAAGAATAATAGAATAGAATACGATTCTTGTTGCAAAGACATTATGTTACAATTGCGCCATTTAGCCATTTTTTTCCGATGATGGATTGGAGTAGCCTCGTCATCATCACCGGACTTGCGGGGGAGCAGATGACTCTCACCCCTGAACCATTTATCCATATAAATGATTGAGGACTATCTTATATCTTAATTATGTTTGGAGCTAAAGCGATTGTAGTTAAACATATATGATATATCAATATAATTTAACTCTTTATAAATAAATATAACAATATTAAAAAACAATTTAATAATTTTGACTGAGACACTTTTGATAGAGCCTCTAGTATCTTGTGGCATGGCAAGAATCGTAACGTCGTCGACAAATATTTGTGTGATGAACATTGGTGTTTGTTCTGGGTGTGCTAATTTTATGTAAGTAGGCATATTATGTGCTGTTTTTCTAATATCCGTAAGTGATAATGCAACTAAGTACGGTATCTAATCATTAGTGTTGTAGACAACTCAGTCCAGCCAAAATCAGTAGTGTAGGAAACCAACATATTTTTTTTCTTTTTTTTTAATTTTGTAAAAAGAATATTAGGACGTTGTGCCAGTAAAATGAGGTAGGCGATCAGAGGCCTGTGAGGGCACCTCAGCGAGAGGTGGACGATTCCTTTATGACTTTGACATTAGCGCAGTCCGAGGTCGCGCGATAGGCGGCGCCGGACGGGCGCTTTTGTTTTTTTTTTACTTACGGCCTGCGATTTTGTCTGAGTGCAGCCACAGAGCGATTTGGAAAAAAATTAAGACGCAATCGGGGAAATAGTAGCCGATGATTATGCAGGGATCACACTAACTCTTATAAAGCCAATTTTGACAGTGAATCACTGCACTGTATTAGCGCGCGATGAGAGCATAAAAAAAATCATTGAGGGGTTAAAGTGCAAAGAAGTAGCAAAGTAAATTTTAAATTACTGCCTTATTATAACGCAAGATACTCTTTTTTTTAGCGCGATTTGGATGTTTACGTTTAATAGATCGTTATCCTCAAGTATCTATCTAATTTATGTTTAAGTAAATGTAACATTGTACGGGAGGAATTTAGGTATGTTATGTTAAGTACTATTGGGTTTTTTTAATGGATAGGACTCTAGGCATTGGGGAAACCGACTTTAACCAAGTATGTTTAAATTGTTTCCCTAGGCATTACAGATATTGGCATTACACCATGTAAATTGTTCGAAATGAAGCAATAATGAAATGTAAAAGCTATGCATATTGTCAATTAGGGCTGGGAGTGAATGCAGGGCGCCACCTCCCTCCCCCACTCTTGACGCGACTGCGCCACCTTGATGCACTTTATTGATTCTTTTGCCTCAGCAAAAAAGCTTATTATTAAAAAAAAAACTTTGTATACACACTTCGTCTTGAGGCTTTTTATTGATTCCCTTGCCACGTTAAAAAAAAACGCTTAACAACTGAAAGTTATAAATTGTATTTTTTCCCTCCAACTATGTTTTACCTCAAAGCTTTCATTGATTTCTTTGGAAAAAAAATTAGTAGATCGAATTTAGTCCTTTTTTTGGCCTTGGATATCACAAAATAAAAATGAATGAAAATGAAATTAAAACCAGGCTTTATGGCGCTCAAATAGAACATTCTAGTGATGTTCATTGTTCATATTACAGTTAATAATTATCAAAATAAATTATCATTTTTTGACTACAAACTAATCTGTTTTTTTTGCAAATTTAATATTAAAGGGCTTTAAATTGTTCATTTCGTACCCTTTTTCAAAGTAAGGAACTTTAACAAGCCTTCTAAATTCATTGACTACGAAATAGACTTGTTTTAGGTACCTATAGATCTTCTTGGCCTTTTGTTTATTGACTTAATTGAAACAATTTTCTCTGAAAAACACACGCATTTAGGTAACGCAACAAACAATCGGTATTCATGAAAAAAAAACAATTATTTGAGTAGAAAGAGCGGCAAACATTTGCAATAGCGTTTTATTTTTTCAGTAATATCGATTAATGATATCAATCGATGAAATCATCATTAAATAATAGACACGACATGGCAATAAAATGACACACACGATGTCAGATGGTCTGCGAGGGACGCTGTAGATGAACCTACATATAAATATTATGAAGTTTACACAAATGTTTGTATATGTACACCACCTTAACCTAGAGGTTACAATCCAAAAAGTCAATGACACATGACACATAAATAAAAACAATCAACACATGGAAATATTTATCACAATACAAAATAAAATGTTACACATATCAGGTAAGTATATAGTTTATAGAGTCCACAGAATTACCATTAGTTATAATTTAAAAATAATGTTCAAATTAATTCCAGACGTAATTACTTTCTCTATGGATAAAGGTCCTTTAGCCAAAAGCCTTGCGAAATAAGTTTTAAAATTCAACCTTGTATATATCACTATGTGTGTAGGTAATTAATTACTCAGCTGTATAACATTAACCGGCACTTGTTGAATTAAATAATTTTAATGATAAATCAGTAGACAACAATAAAACACAGTACACATAAATTAAATCAGCAAAAAACACGTTTAAGTACAAACAATAAAATCGAAGTTCATAATGGCCAATAAAACTTTCTAAACCGCAGCGGAAAATGTTGAAATTTCGCAACTGAAGTGGTAGAACGGTGGCTAAATATATCGGCTCTGTAGGAGGAAAACGGAGCCCAAATAGAGCTAAAAAGATGTTCATCGTCCCCTTTGTGAATTGCCTCTGATTCACGACGGGGCATAGACAAAAAAGTTTAGAAACGACCGAGTCTTGACGCTAATAAAATACTTAGAGCGAACTGGGGCGATGCGACGGAAAATGTCTAAGACAGTTTTGATGCTCATATGTTTTCGGCAAGGATGATTATATCTACAGGTATTTTTCCAAATTCAAAAAAGGTGGTTCTCGATTTGAATGATTGCTCGATCTTTAGAGAGTTAAGTAACTGGCAATGTGTAAGTGAGAGAGGAAGTTTTTATAAAACTTTAAGACCACTTTCAGTACTCCTGAAAAGTTTTTGTTTATTTAATTCATTATTATTTTTATAGTGCCATTGCAAAAAATTCAAGCTGGCAGATTAATTAAGAACATAATTTACGTCATATAAATAATTGTCATTGTTAAAGAATAATAAAGCATTTGTCGTTTTAACTTCAGCAATTCTTTAAAACGCAATATTGCCTAGGTAAGTTGATCAAATGAGAGTATTTTAATTCATAAATTGAAATTACTTCGACAAAATTTTACATTATCTATTTACATGAATTTATGTAGCTACACTACAGGTACATTGATAATCATTATTATCAATGGTACTTACTGTGATTATGAATGAGAGTTCAATGACATCATTAGTGTCATGTTCGGAAAGCGATGATCTAATACCAAACATAATTCTTGCTATCAAGCTGACTGTATAGATTAGCTTCAAAGTCAGTTACAAAAACGTAAATCAAGAGTTCTGGGTGTAATAACATTAGGTTGGTAACAAGTCAAACTTCTCTTTCTACGGAAACTCTTAGAATTTAAATTTCATTAGAAACGCGAAATTCAGTTGAACTTCTCAATGTATTAAAACCTAACAAATTTTTTTTAGGAATGTAGAGACTTCAAACCTAGTATCAAACCTATTCCCAGAATCTATGTGTAACAAAATGGTCAATCCCGTTTGTATTTTAAATTAAAAATTTAAAATCTAATGTGTCTATTTAAAATCACTGAGCCGGGAAGATTCAGTGTAAATAGGCAACCCTAACGGAATCCTACATCCAGACCATCCATGTTTAGAACCAGAGAATAAAAATATTTTTGCCTACAATTGACGCGTTCGAAGCTAAAAGATAAGCACTAAGACCGATATCAATCTGATTAGATTTTCTTCGTAAATTTGTTAATCAAGGTTTTCTGTGTGATGTTTAAGTTTAATAATTTATTTACTAAAGATATTCCTCTTAAGTTCTAGCTTATATTACCAAAAAAATTATGATCTTATTGTTTTTTTACTATAATAAAAATATCAATATGATCCTATAATTTACTAATTCTAAAGAGATTCCAATTAGTTTTAAAACGAATAGAATAATGTATTAAAATTGTTGTTATATAAACAAAACAAACAGCTCATAACACAATATATGAAGCGTTGGCAAGTACCGAACCTTCTTTTCTTTTATAATTATTTATTTTGAATTAGATTTCTTATGTACTTGAATAACTATCTTGCTACGACAAAGCGGCAACCTTTAGTTATGCCGCGATGTTCTTGTAAGAGCTGAGGTCAAATAAATAAAAAAATATAAACATTTCATTCATTATCTTTACCTTTGTTTTGTTGCTAATAAGACTCCTTTTATAGGTTTTAAATAACGAGTTTTAATAGCAGATAATATTATTCTTTAATGACCTATTGGGCAGTTAATTAGATTGCGGTTATTTTTCTTAGAGAGCATTTTGTATCTTATAACTTTCATGGTTGATCTCATGACGTACTGGCAGAGTTTAGAGAGAGAAAATCTCACAAATGAGATTAGATACCTAGTACGGGACGAATATCATAATAAGAATAACATAACAAAGAGACTGCAAAATAACGTCTTACGTCTCATTTACATAATATGTCTTCTCATGAGATTTTGCAACATTTATGATTGCAAATTTTCCAATTAGAATGGCATGACTCAACGATCATTGATTTAATTGGAGACAAAAAGTGTCTGACAGGTTTCAATTGGAGGATATAGATGTATTACTCATTGCCAGTCACAAATATATGAAGGTAGCGAGGCACAAATTGGGAAAGGATTCTCGGAAGCCCAGAGACAATGAGCCTATCGGTGGGCGCGTGCCGCATGACACATCGGCCAGCCCAAGCGCACAAAGAAAGCCAGAACCACTCAATTTCGTTTCACTTTAATTTGAAATCTAACACAAAGAATTCCTCGCGTTCACTTAGACAATTAGACGCATTCCTGTGAGTCATCCACCCGAGACTTGTATTTTTATTGGCTGTTTGCATTATATATCGCGGCCAAGATATCTTTTCACACATGCGGGGGCAAACCGGCTTTATCGCACGGCCATAAGGTCGACACTCTCTGCGAGCGCAATTTGCAAAGTTATCAGTGCAAGGTGGTTTCGTCCAAAAATGAGGCAACGCTTCGAAATCACCTCGGTAATGACGGCCGGCGAAAATATCGCCGCGGCTTCGGCCACGCGACTCTTTGTCCCATGGCCACACTCACTACGCTACACACAGATTTATAACGACTTTTGCAATTCAACAGCCAATGAGATCGGGCGTCGCCTGAAGGCGTCAGACGCGCCCGGACAGTTTTATAGAGCTATAAGAGTCGTACAGGAAAACGGCGTCCGCCGGCCGCTGTCGAAAAATACACCGAAACCAGTTCGAGCTGCTTTCGGGCAGATCTCTCTGGGGGAGTTCGTCGACCAGCGAGGGCGAGGGCGGCGCTGCTTACCTGCGGCCGCCACGTGCGCGACACGTGCTCGAGGGAAACCGCCGACACGGTAAGTGTACTCCAACAAGCGCCTGGAACGATCATCACCAGAGCACCTGATGAAGTACAATGGGCGTGCGGCGGTGCGGAGCGGCGACGGCGCTGGTGGTGTCGGCGGCGGCGACGGCGCCGCGCGCTACTTCAGGTACCTGACTCGTGAGGACAGCCTCGGCGCCGGAGTAGCGCGGGGCGCCGCCGCCAGCGGCCGGGCGAGCGCGCGGGCCGGGCGCCGCGGCGCGACTGCAGCTGCGGCCCGGCGCCGCGGCCCCCGCGCGCCGCCAGACGTCAGCTGACCGCGGTGCACCGGCCCTGACATTGGCGCGCCCGCCGCCGCGCGGGGGGCGAGGTCAGCGACCCCGCCCGCGGAAGCCTCCGCGAATCTCCTCCCCTCTCCCCCCCCTCCGCCACGCGCCGCCCGCGACGTCACTCATCCTCCGGTGACATTCACCAACTTTGACGCTCTCAATGATTTTGGCCGGGTCGTGGAAAACAGAGCAGATAGAGTAATGCCGTAGTAAGCAAGGAACATCTAATATGTTTTTAAATTTTGAACTTACCTGAGTCCTGACTCCAGACAGCAAAGTCCTCAGGACATCAACCAAACTTCAAGATTATTTGGCTGGGTACACCCAGCTCCCTGTAGGAAAATAGAGCAGCTACCGTAATGTCGTAGCTAACTTGCGCCAACACCAGACTCCATATAGCCTCCTTA
The DNA here is from genome assembly GCA_039566165.1 of Maruca vitrata. Classification (NCBI taxonomy): domain Eukaryota; kingdom Metazoa; phylum Arthropoda; class Insecta; order Lepidoptera; family Crambidae; genus Maruca; species Maruca vitrata. Next base: position 2,675,375 of record CM076914.1, on the reverse strand, counting down.
GAATACAAAACCTCCAGTTCAAGATTATTTGGGCGGGTTGAGGAAAATAGAAGAACTATCGTAATGTATCAGTAGGCCACTTGAAAATCCATCTCGACAAACACCTGACTCTATTCAATCTAACTACCAAATACTGAAAAGACATATAAATTAACAGTTTTGGCAAGTTTGTATGGAAGTTCCGAAACTTGGAACACACTCACTATCCTATCTTACCGACTTGTCGGTAAATCGGCATTCAAATTATCATTTAAGTATTGGCTTTAAGAATATCAACCTTCCAAATCAATTTTGATTACATCCTTAGTCGTCGTAGCATTAGTCATCATTGTAAGTCGTCAGCAAGCTCTAGAAACGCCTTCTTTACAAATGCATTGATGTCTCTACATTCCAATGTAAAGTCGTACGGCAACTATGGCTAGATAGCGAATAATCACAATGTTTACATATTGCGAATATTTATTTCGCTGGCGTCATCGTATGTAGAGCAGACCCGCGTTATCGTGATTTCGTGAATCATATTCAATTGTCGTTATTTTGGCCACTATCTTATCGTTGGTTTGCGAACTTGTCATTTTATGCCCATTTTTTCTTTAATAATTCTGAACTAACCACTGAAAAATGTTTTCTACTCATTCATATCGTTCAAAGTACCGTCATACTCAACTTTCATGTAGGTATATAATATCAACCTATATTATGTACGCACTCTAATGTGGGTAAAAATGGATTACTAAAATGTTGACCGGAGATAAGCAGTAATAATTTTTTTTCCTGACTGACATACGATGATGGCTTGGAGCAGCCTCGTCATCATCACCGGACTTGCGGGGGAGCGGATGGCTCTCACCCCTTAAGCAGTGATACATTATTTCTATCAGCTTAAGAAAAGATAAAGTTACTTGTATAATCATCATTTTAAAACAATTTCAAGAAAATTTACGTACCAACGTTTTAGAGTTAAAATCCCGTAGCCTCCAAACTCCTACGTCACGTTAACAGCTCTGACATTTTATAGTATTAATTACTAGTTCAAAAGCAAGGCCTGTTTGGGATCTTGTCTATCCTATAAGGTATTATATAAAGTTTTTATGAGTCTACACGCTATATTAGGAGTTGTAAATTCATAGCTACTTACTGTCTGACGTTTTGGACCAGTCAAAATGATTTAGAATGATTTAGAAACATTATAGTGTAACCTGGGTTACACCCATGATATTTTCCGTCCTATTTAATATTTTATCATACTTCATACAATAGTGGTTTATTCTATATCCCAGATACATAAGCATATCCAGTAAACAAGATAGGTATCATAATCTTTGATTAACCACCACATTGTCGCGACAATTACCATGCAAAATTTTAATTTATCTGAGATTATTCTTATCTAATTACTCTTAGATATTATACTATACACCTGCATAATAATGCTCGTGCAGAAGTATTATGTAATTTCATTGAGTAAATAAACAGCTTTAATATAAAACTATACAGATTTTTTTAAATAAAACGAATTTTACGGACTAAACTCGCTTGTATTCTAATTTTATATTCTACACATATTATTTAAAAACCCGACGTTTAGAGCTCTTTACAGCGCTCGTGGTCACGGGCAAGACTAAAGATGACAGTTGTCTTACTTATACAGATTATTTTGGTTTCTAATATTATTATTGTTACTAACACTAACATTACATGGACCCTGTCCGATATACACAATTTTTATTTATAATAGGCTAACAAGATGACCTCACTCCACCTGATGGTAAGCGGTAGTGAGATCCAAATATGAGGTCGACAGGCACAATAGACCATATTGAGCCTGTCGCACTCACCCTGAAGGCCTGCTTTTATGCCGTTTCACGCCCCGCCTATATAAATGATTGAATTTATTTCATTTTATTTCTAACCGTCCTGTTTGCTGCTTCTAATGGTTCAAAATGGGTACCTTTGACCAAAACTGACTGACTGACTAATCAATTTCTCCGTTGAGCCTAATGCCAAATCAGTAACTAAGCTCAAACTGTGACTCTATTAAAATAAATTTCAGGATTCTTATTTTCTGATATTTCACAATAAATAATAAAATATTTCTCACATTTCGTATAACAAAAGATTGGATTCGTATCCGAGGTGTTAAATTAATCGAAAAGTGTACAAATGCCGCCCACAAACAACATTCAGTATGACATACCGATTACATTTATATGCCACGGGCAGATTGCCGAATTAGACGTTTGATCAAATGTACTTAGGAAAAGTAGAACATAATGGAAAATTCAGTAGATTGCATTAAGTAGAACATAAGGTAGTGTATTAGCACGGGGCTCATCAATATCTAAGTACAAACCTGATTAAAAAATGAAAAAATATTGATTTACAATCATAACATTTTATTTAAATACAAGTGATTGAGACCGCCTTTTAAGTATACGCAGATACTTGTGTCTTGATTGAGCTGCTTGAAGCGATAAGGAAAGGGTAAAAAATCTATGTAAATTAAAAAAATATTAGCGCAAAAGCTTGCACAAGCTGTTTTAATATTTTTAAAAACGGAATAAAATGCTCCACAGTGTGTATCACTAACGGATGATGGCGCCACCTGTGGACAGGTAATATGCGGGAAAAATTAGACGGCTTCAAGAAGCTGTCGATTGGTGTAATGGTTTCGCACGCCTGAGCGTGATTCCTAGACGGACGGGTGTTTAATTCCCCGGTCAACAGTGGAGCTCTTGAATTTTTTCCGCTTTTCAAAATATTAAAACAGCTAGAGTCTAGGTACTGTAGAGTCTAGATTTAGAGCAAAATCCTAATGTGTTACTTGCAGCGTAGCAAGTCTGGAAACTTATAGAAATAATGTCTCAAAAGTGTTTTTAAAGCCCATACAAAAGAACTGTAGATATAATTAAGGTCGATAAGATCTTAGACTTGTTATTTAATTGTACTTAAAACAGAGTTCTACCTATCATAGGGTCACATGCTTATGCTCCCCTGCAAATCATGTGATGATGACATGGGTACTGGAGTACCCTTGCTAATTTCATATGTCAGATATAAAAAAACCGGCCAAGTGCAAGTATGACTCGCACAAAGTTGCAAGATTTTGGCTCGACAGAATAGACGGATCCATCACTTTTGTACAAGTTTCCTCCTATGATCCCGGGCTCTTCAGGCGGGGCGTGAAACGGCATTTCAGCAGGCCTTCAGGGTGAGTGCGACCGGCTCAATATGGTTTATTGTGCCTGTCGACCTCATATGCGGATCTCACTAACGCTTTCCATCAGGTGGAGCGAGGTCATCTTGTTAGCCTATTTTATAAAAAAAAGACGTGTGGCACTCGGGGACTGCCGCGGTATAGCTATTGCATAGCATCGTCCGATTTCGGAGCAGCTCGTCTCGATTCGTGCGGGTTTCGTAGAGTCGTACAATACGTCTAACCGCACGCACACAAACACCGTGCCGAAGTCTACCGAACTGAAACGACGTTAGACGATTGTGAGGTTTTTTTCGTTACGGAATTTCTTGGTTCGGTCGCCGCGCTCAAAGCCCACGATAAAAGCTATGCAATAGCTAAAAGTTTCTAAAACATCTGACTCTCCAACGTAACTGCGACATACAAGTCACTATAAACAATAGGGCGTTGTCCTTAGTCCCAGGTTCATTCTGAGGAGAGACGTCGCGCCCGGCCTAGGGCACGGGAATGACCTCAAGGTGTTTTTTGAGCCCTAAGGTCAAAGGACAGAGACCTCTCAATACGACCCCACGACTTTTGTCTCTTGCGCTTTACGTAGTTTGGAAAGAAACAAATTTGAATTTAAGTGATTGCTTAGAATAAGGGCGTAGCCCTTTGACTTTGGAAAAAGGTTGTGGTCATGTTTAAGTATCTGATTTATGTTCGTTAGGACACGAGCCTGGAATATTTAAATATGTTACGAAGTATAATATAGATTTTATACTTTTCCCAATGACTATACATTATACAAGCATGTGTTTTCTGTGTGCTTAATTAGGTTTCCGTACCATACGAAATATCTGGATGTTTTCTGATAGCAATAAGATTTTCTAAGTTTTCATTCTTTTGTAACTATCAGTATTTTTTTTTAATAATGTGTTACAAGAAGTACCTAATATCTATATATTCTCTACATTACTTCCGTTGGAAATAAGTGTTTTAAAAAATTATAACTGTTGAATATCTTGCTTTAGGTTTCAACTTAGACTTACCTGTTAAGGGTATCGTCCTTTATAAAGCCAATAACAACATTTCTAACAGGCCACGTCATATATACCTACTTATATACCTGAAGCGGTCTGGTCTCAGGTCACCCAGAGTGAACTAAAAGAAATAAAACATACGGGTCCTTGGGCCTACCTATCGGTTGAGACCGTTTTAATTTTAGCCATGGATGACTAAAACAATTTGGAGAGAGAATGTTAAGGACTCGACCTTTAGGGAGTAGGAAAAGGTGAGCTGTGAACATTAGGTGTAGTGTATTGTTATCTGTGTGTTAGGGTTTGAACTAATAACTACCTTTTAAATAAAATAAATAAATATCTACTACTACTACTACTATGGGCGCCAGAGACTGATATACATAATATATTTATAAATACATAATCACACCCAGACATGGAACAAATACCGATGTTAATCGCAAAAATATTTGGCCCGAGTGGGAATCGAACCCACGACTCTTGGAACCGCCAGTCAGGTTCACTAACCACTGCTCCATCGAGCCAGTTTAGTATACATTAAGTGCGAGATAAAAGGACTACTTGCCAAAGTGTTCGTACGTAGATGTTTATTATGGTTTTCCTTATTATAAATCTTAAGTATCATGGTTCTTTGCATTCCCCATCAAAAATCATTAGTAAGTAACTATTGTTCTTTGTTTTCTGTTGTAAAAAACTGTCCAAATTTTTCCCCAATTATTTCTCTGATTTCTATCAGGGACCGAGAACAATTTTGATATTTCAGACTATTAGGATTATGTTTTTACATTTTAATTGAAAGAAGACTATTGGGAGGTCTGGAGGCCAATCACTGATACATCTGAATATGACTTGTGCAACAATACTTATTATGCAAGCCAAGGATTTGGCATCAAGGTCTTTTTACTAACTTTAGTAAAACCTTAAATAAAATGTATACTTAAGTTACCCGAGAAAGACTTCACCGAGAGCTAGGCATTAAAACAATACAAGGGGAAACAAAGGAGAGAGTCGCAAAATACAAAGACAGACTGCAACTGCACCCTAACATTTTGGCACACCACCTTATGGATGAAACATTCCAGGAGGCTGAAGAAACGAATTCCTCAAGATTTAATTTGATTAATAAAACTTTTTAAGAGGGCAAGACACTGGACCTGTACCTCACACACCGTATATCATTATATAAATATATTGTTGAATGTCCCCCAGACAGATTGCAATAATAATAATTAAATAAAAAAGTTACGCAAATGGAGAGAAGGTTATAAACTCTTCTCCAGGCGAAGGATAACTCCAGTCGTTCAATGCTCTTAGACCTAATCCCTGCTCGCAAGGTGAACGCGTATGCAGGGGTCAAGGTTTGGTTACTGTCCATCTTTATGCTGAGATATATTTTTATAGCCGCAAATAAATGTTGTTTTCTTATACTAAATCGTGTTGAAGTAAACTTTGTTTTAATACCTATGTTCGGAATCTATATGAGCAATGAAAAATGTTATGGTATTTTTGGTCAAAACTCAAGCAAAAGTTTGACTGATATTGTCCACTATTTCAAGCACTATTATTTGAGACGTAAATTGTACATCGTTCGGTTTTCGCGCAGTACACACTGCACAGTGAGGTGAGTACGTGAGTATGCTGCGAATAACCCAGCATACCCACTAAACAGCTCCCATTACTACGAAGTTATTATTAAAGCACAAAATTTTGTTTTTGGGCACAAAATGGCACCATTTTACAAGCTTTTATTTACTTTCTTTTGAGGTATGAAATTATGGTTGAAGCGTACATAGACAAACGGTGGTGAGTATACTGGACGGAGGTTTCGCTGAACGAACTCTGGCTAAGTATAAGAGCACATTTTTTATCCTTTGGACACTCATCATTATTCATTCATTATTATTATTAGCCTATATACGTCTCCACTGCTGGGGCACGGGCCTACCCTAAACTAGGGCGATAAGGCCTTTGTCAACCACGCGAGCCAAGTGCGGGTTGGTTGACTACACTACCTAAGAATTTCTTCGTCAGGTTTCCTCACGATGTTTTCCTTCACCGTCAAAGCGGCGAATAATCGTACATATGAATTTCAAACTTGAAAAAACAGTATTTAGTATGTGGCGGAGTTTGAACTGGTGACCTCTCACATGGCAAGCTACTACCTTAACCACTGAGCCATCGACGCTTTGGGCACTATTTCAGCACCATTTTCAAGCATTCTTAAAATATCACAATATGGTTTGCTGGACAATCCAGCACAAAAAATATTGAATGTCTGCTTGTACGAAGATGTGGAGATAGAATAGGTAATTAGGTACCTAAGTAATTATATGAATATCTATTTTTAGTATGAAGCAAGAACTTTTCATACAATCTTATTGTTTGGCAGTATACCTACCTACTTAATTTATTCGTTAGTTATTTATAACCCAGCCATAGAACCTTCAATTCATTATAACGAAACCGGTTTCCCAACAAAAACACACTGTTCCTTAGACACTGATTCATAGGCCATTCCATTCAAAATGGCACAATTACCCAGATGTGTTCAGGCATCTAGACGGAAGCAACTAAATAGTTAGATAATATTTTTGTAGACGTAATCAACACAATAATTACATCCTTATCTAGCTTGAGACTACACATGCTGTGGAATAAGGACAGCTATAGTATCAAAGGAGGAAGTAGTCCATCTGAGTTAAAAACGCGCGTACGAAAACTTAGCGTGCAATCGCACATTTGTTTCCTTAACGTTGTATGTATGAGGATTCTGAAATTCAACTTAAATATCGGGACCAAGTATCTACAAATAACTTAATATAATAAATATTGGTAACATTATTTTTTTATTGTACTGAGTGAAACTTTTCATTCAATTGATTTGGAACAGTACATAAGTAGTGTACGTAAGTATCTATAATTATTTATTAGATAATATGTAAATTTATGTTTTTACTGATCAAGGCCAATAGTTATAATAGCTGTACCTACTTGCTTTGATATCTGAATATCAGAAATACTTAGTCTATGTCTAATCTAAGCCATATTGAGTTTCCATTATGCCCCATAGCTAGCCAACAAAGATGCTATTTACTTTTAGGTACTATGGTTTATCAATGCCTACCTATTTAAACAGGCAGACAGTCTCAAACGAGATCTAACCAAGCCGTCAAAGAAAAAACGTAAGTTATCTAAGCAAAGTGAAAAAATAAGTGATCCAAAAGAGTTATTAGACCTTGGTGCGTCGGGGTCATTAGCTTCAGATTACCGTTGACGTCATGGCAATTAGAGTGATAATTTACGTATGCCACTAACACCTAATGAGACCTGATAAAAATGATCTACGCACCGGAGTCGCTAAGAATAAGTTTCTGGAATGGGAATGCGAAGAAATCTTGGTGTGTTGTCCAACTGATTTGGGTATGGCGGCCAATCTAAATGATTAGGCAGCTGCGCTGGACTTATATTATTATTACACATCACATACCTACATTGATCTGATCCCGTGGTAAGTAGCTTAGGCACTTGTGTTACAGATATCAGAATCAACCACTGTTGATTCTGTTGATTTAAATATATTTAATAACACTCCCAGACACGGAAGAAACACCGATGTTCGTCACACAAAATATTTGTCCCGGGTTGGAATCGAACCCACGACTTTTGGAAAAGTAGATAGTGACCATAAGTCACTAAACACTGTGCTTGTGGTTCTTGTGAAGATGAGGTACGTCGCGGAGTTTAGTGGGTACACCACTGGGCATGGCACCTTAGCCCAGGAGCGGCTGCACCTGCTGCTGCTGCTTTTACATCTCACAAAACCTTGGGTAACGGATAATGCTTGCTACCCCCTGCCCAAGGTGACAGCAAGCATTATCCGCGTTAAAAAAATATAGCATCTCCGGCTACTATCAGATCCAGATTATTCCACTTTGCTCTACCAAGTCGCCACATTAAAAGCAAAATCTTTTCTCTATCAGGGGGGTCAGGGCAGTCTTCAAGTAAGCCAGTCAGTTTAAAAATGGGCATCGGTAGCAATATGATAAAGAGCTGTGACTACACTTCTTTTTAAAACTAACATAGATGATGAGGGGTTTATATCAGTCTATATAATTCCACAACCATAGCGCTCAACTGACTGTATGATGTGACTGTATTTGTTCTGACAGGAGGCCCCTATCGATCCAGGGGCACGTGTCAGAAGTGCCCCTGGATAGGGTAGCTTGTTAGGCCAAAGTGGGAAACCACAGATCCACCCAAAGCACGGTCCCTAACCATATTATGAATGGCGCAAGTAGTCGTTGTGCGGGATTGCCAGTTAGCCTAGATTTATGTGAATAGAATTAATTCGCGAACCGAGCGCCCACTTAACAGAGAATGATGCGATTTGCGACCCAGTTGTGTCCAAATTAGTTGCCTGTTGTGGCTGCAGACACAGGGCACTGCATACATTATGACGTTCCAAACTGAAATACTCGGACAGGGCAGGCAATAGTTGCTAATCTATACTATATCTATACTGCTAATATTAAAAAGCTGAAGAGTTTGTTTGTTTGAACGCGCTCATTTCAGGAACTACTGATTCGAATTTAAAAAATATTTTTGTGTTGGATAAACCATGATCGAGTAAGGCTTTAGGGTATACTAATAACATACGCTGATGCAAACAGGAGCGAAGAAACCATGGAAAATGTGTAAAAAACGGGAAGAAACTGTTGCGAAGTCGCTGGCACAGCTACTGTTATTTATACGAAAGTAACGGATAACAGATTTAAATTATATTGGTACAAAGTTGAAACCTAAGAAAGGATATGGGCAACATTTTTACTGATTGCAATATAAGAGAGTATTGTTTTATGTGATACACGACTCCACGAGGTCACCGGCAGAAAGCTAGTGAGGAATATGCGTTATTTTTCATGCAAAGGGAACCTACTTTATTTCCTTTATCAAAATATATTGGAGAAAAAGTAACTTAGGTAAAGTGAGTGTCCAAAGATATAAACATTATGACCCTTTAGTCATATAGCCTTTATAATAATTCGTATATTCATTCATTCTTTATAAAACAATACTTGTATAAAGACAACTCTATGGATATCACAAAAAGGGAAAAAATATAAAATCAAACACAGATTGTCGATCCAAATACTTATTATTGAAATATCCTCTCTGCAGTGATTCAATTCATTTTTAATTTAGAATTCCGTTATTTTAAAAAAAACGTCTTAACATCCTAGGCATTAAAACGAAGGTAATGCGTCAAAAAAAATAGTAATAAAAAATTGCGTAATTAATTTAGAATACAACGGCCATTATTCTATAGAAATCGAATCAACTGAATTATGACCCAACATAACCTCATCATTGTAAGTGTATCAAGTTTTAACTCAATACAACTAGATCGAGCTTGTTGATAAATTTTCTTTGTAACGAATTAGTTATCTTTCCAACTGTCTGTCTGGTTTTTTTCTAATTTAGTGTTTCAAGCGTCTTATACACATAACACTTACATGAAGACCTTAGTAGACCGTAGTTGAAAATACCATAATACCCGCAAATTGGGTCAATCAATTCAGTTGATTTAATTGTATGTGGTAATTACCCTGCTGAAACTAAATACTTATACAAACATTATATTGACCGTGAATACAACAACAGCTTACATATCTTTTATCATCTTGTACTTAGATCGATACATGTTTCCTTTAAAATACAAATAAGATATAACGGCTGTATCTGTAGGCTGTAACGGCTTAATGCCAACACTGATAATATTTTGATATAAACAACTGATTGATTTAAAGGGAAAAAACAGCCGACATATAGAATAGAATCAGGATAATAATTTCAACAATGATAAATACCTCCGAGTTAAAGGAAAACATACAATATGACAGTGTTTTTGGTACATACAGTGCTCCCATGACACATTAAGTCTATTAGCAACGGCAGATAGATGCCATACAAATTTATGTAACTACTACAGTGATCATAGATATTGAGAGCAGCGCAGCCTCACGAGCTAAAAATTTGACCTAACTATTGGATGCTCAGCTCATGACAATTTTGATTAGCGTCTGATTAATATCGTAAAATCGAAAACCAACATTTCGCTTTTGTAATCAAACTAATTTTAAGAATTAAACTGGCGTGTATTGTTATTCTAAACATAATGGTGACCACGAGCTACAGCGCTCGAAGCTAAAAGCTCGAAACATCGGCTCTAAAAATATATTTAGAAATAACAATACAAACGAGTTTAATAGTAAAATATAGTAAAAAGTAAAATTAGTTTTATTTAAAATGAGTAGTGTCCGCGCAAATAATAGAACAAACATTTTGCTATTAAAGAGAGAGAAAGTTAAAGCCAGAAATTGACGTTTATTGAACTAAACAGCGGTTGTGTTGCCAGAATTTTACTTGCGAGTCAATGTAGGTGTCGTGGCCAAATGGCTGAATTGATCATATCATGAAATGGTTGAGCATTTCGTATAGTGTTCACGTATCATGAAGTGGCCTAGTAATGGTAACCAAACGACAATCGTTTAGCCATGTGGTCACCCACGTTTGACCATATCGTGAAAATGGGGTTAGTAACCATGAAATATTTAATGAAAACCCAGAACAATTTTGTAACGCAATTGTTTATTTTAAGTTGTTTCAATTGAATTAAAATAACTTTACTCTTTTTTCCCATATAAAAACTATTTAAAAAAAATACGTCTTCGCTTACAAAGGCCGCCATCTTGACACAAACAAAGCTCCTTTCAGCGCCACTACCGGTATTCAATGAGGCAATTCCACGATTAGATCGATTAAGATTGATTATTTCATGAAATAGCAGTGCGTCCAGCTGGCCCTATCGTCAAACATTGATCTGGCCTGGGCACATCATGATATGGCCAATAGACAGTGAAATATTTCATGAAATGCAACCATTTCATCAAATAGCCATTTAATTAAAAATCATTGAATGAAATGGGCAATTCTACGATGCGGCCACGACATAGGTACATATTAAAATTACTATTAAGTATTCTTCAGTTTTTATCGGGTAATATTTGTCAATGACATTAAATATGTCAAGATGGTAGGATACCCTTTTTGCCGTATTTATTACTACGCTTTCTTACGGAATGATCGTGCTTCCAGCTTTTAACATTTATTTACAATAACATTTGGCTTAAAAATATTCTTACTTTAAATTATCTTAAGATTATTTTCACATTAACTTTAGTTTTGGGCAATTTAACTTCGAGGCGATATGGCTACGATATCGCGGCGAAATCGCCTCGCTTTTTTCTTCGCAACACTATCGGTAGTCAATGTTGTTACATTTAAACAGCAATCATTGAAATGTGTTGTTACCCATTATTACATTATATCAATTCATTCATTTCATCACACAAATTGTGCTACAAATTGGCCCTTGTATTAACTTATTGGCAGTTTCATAATATTTCATTCAATTCTGTACAAATTCATATTAGAAAAATATTACAAAATATACAAAGGTACGAAATGTTCATACAAAAATGTTATTACCTATTTTTAAAATTCGCTACTTAGACTATGTTATTATTACAACTACATGTCATATAATTACACACATACATTTTAAGTTGATTGTAGACCATTATGTATACAAAATATACAGAAAATATTTTCGTTCCATTTTAAATTTACTGTTTTTCTTTTTATTATGTAAAACCTTTCGGGGTTACACATAGGGCCTAAATAGTTTAACACAACCAATCTCAATTTGTCATACGAGATTTGTGTATAAAATGAAACCCATAGACAACCCACGAAATTATACATTTAAAAAAATAAATAATAATTGTATCATATTAATAACAAGTATCTAATTAAGTACATAATTAGTTTTAAATAAATAAAATCACACTATGTCTCAGTCTAATAAATACATTATTGAGGGAAATTTATTAAAATTATATTGAAATAAAATTATATAGCAGCGATAAAAATTCAAGATAAATATGATAAGATTTTGGATTGAAAAATGTTTTCATCATTGTACTTTGATTTTTCGTCGCATTAGACAATTAAAATTATAATTATTATTGTTATAGGTATATTTTTGTCTAATTAATTATTTTTATTTTCATCATTAGTAAGTTTTAATTCTTTAAGTTTGCTGTGCCCTAACAGGGTACATGTTGTATGTATATAATATTCATTACTATTAACTTCTGTAACCCAACATGTGTGCAATAATTAATTTTAATAATTATGTTTTTTGGACTTATTTTACTACTTCATTTAATAATTACGTTCCGCAATTAAACTTTATGTTCCAAATGTATTTTCGTAGTGGACATACATTATTCTATTAAGTTCAAGTTAAGTTAAATTGACGAAGTGAAATTGGCTAACTAAAATCTTTTTAGTATCCTATATAATTAGCTACAATTTATACTATACTCTGTTTACTGAATTTTTTTCTTTAGACCGATGATTAAGAATTTAAGTTATTTATTTATCTATCTAGACGATTCTTCAATTATTATAATATTTACACTTTAATTTCGTAGCACACATATCAACTCGTAAACGGAACGTAAACGTATCAACTCTGACTTTCAGTGGGGCTACCATGAGTTTAAAACTTACGCGCTCGATATCGCCTACGTAAATATGTCTATGAAAAACATGTACAGCGCCGCCTGGTGGTTACGCGAAGAACTACAATCGGCCATATGAAAAAAACAACTCGATAGGTTTTTAACGGACGTAAGTTTACGATAGCCAACTCATGGTAGGCCCTCTGTAGCGCTCCCATGAGTTAGCTATCGAAAACTTACGTAGGTACGTTAAATACCTATCGAATTGTTTTTTCCATACTACCGATTTTAGTTCTTAGCATTACCGCTAGGGGCGCTGAAAAAAAATTTCATAGACATTTTTTACATAGGCGATATCGAGTCTGTCGTTTTAAACTCATGGTAGCGCTACAGGTGAAACTAGCTACACCGCACACTAATCGGAATCGTAACGTAATCGCCTCTCCTTCGGAAGCAAGAGGATACTAAGAAGATTCCTTTACGAGTAAATGTGTATGCTACGACCGTACATCCTACAATAATGAACGTCAATTGTCTATCTATTTCATGCTTTACTATGGAGATTATATGTTTTTTTAATATTTAAAAATTACGTAATTCATTTATACAAATAAGGCTAATCTATTTTTTTCTTTCGCTGCACAAAAGGATATATTGCTAAAAAACCTACCACGATGTCAGAATAAATATTGAGCATCAGCAAACGGTTTCTTAACAAGAAATATTGTATTTTCACTATGAAATATTATTAATTCCTTGATAATAATTTGTTTACCTGAAACGATATTTGAATTGCCACAAAAACAATGGCAAATATGCAAAAACAGCTGTATATTATGAATGTTTTCGCGTCATTAGTTGTGACATTAAGTTTACCAAAGCACATTATTTATTCCAAATATCTGTGAGAGAGTTATAAAATTACATAATTCATACACATTCGCTGAAACAGTATTTTGAGTTGCCTTTCTTTGATTGTTTTATATCTTTGACGTATTATGAAGACCCACCATGCCTTGATATCAGTTGTGTTTTACCACTTCTATCTATTTGCTAAAATATCGCATTTAGCCTGGCTGTTATAGGAATTATCTGTAGCTTATCTTTTCTTGGTCAAATCTCAACTCAAATCATGTCTCCTTTTAATTCCAATCATATTTTTCATCTACATTATATAAAACTATCAATTCATCTCGCTTTTAAAATACTGTAATAAATCATTACCATTATCACTTCATCTATTCATTGAAAGAATTTCTCCTCCTTTCAATTCCATCCCGTAAAAACTATTTCACATCATCATCTTTTCTTTTCTTTTTGAAAATATCTATCTTGTGTCTCCTTCAAAAATACCAACTTACAACTCATACATTCACATTAAATTTTTTACCTTGCCGAGCTTCATTAACTAATGCTACTATCTCAAAACTCTACTACTAGTTATGGTGATATTTGTACGTAAAAGACAGATCTAAGCGTGACACATCTATATTTAAATGTATCACATGATATGAATGTATCTCATTTTTGTTTTCCGTCACAATTCAAAATACTGCTTCAACAGACATGTGTACCAATATGTGGTATAAACGAAAATGCCTGCTAATGGCGCTACCTCATTGCTGTTACAAAAAGTTTACAAACATTTTATAACAATATCACATTGTCCCACTGTTTTCAAGTTAGCTAATGTAAGTGACAATTTCTGATGAAAATATTCCAGTCGACAGGGTCTGATGAAAGATGTTCGTAGCGACCGATTTTCTATTTTCAATATTGGAAATGTTTCTATATATGTATTTAATTTTCTTTTACATTATGTAACAAGTCCAAAAGTTTGTGAACATTTTTAACAGCACCGTGGTTGCACCATAACAATCCCATCGGTATATTTTACGGTCACGTTCAAGAATGTGATGATCCTATTCATATATGATTTCAATCCGCTAGCGACTAACCCTTAAATAACTCTTCAAGCCAAAAACTTTGACAAGGAACACATGCAAACGACTATAGACATGAACTAGATTTTCTAGAGTCTAGAATACTTTAAGTCTAGTTTACTAAGGGGTGTAGTGTAATTATTCGCAAGTGTTCCTTGGTTATAACTTTGAACACTACCGAGCCTCTATGAGAAGCTCCTAGTCGACCGCTATGCGGCCTTTCTACGCTAAATTTACAATCTTCGAACTCACGTAAAACTCTCACAACGAGCACACACTTGGATTCAAATTTGGATGATGCTCGACCTTCGTAGCCTAATGTTAGTAATATTGTGGTTATATAATTGGGATAAAGCAATAATATACAGCTATCCTGTTCTTCAAGATGTAGTCGGACAGAGACACAAACAAATAGGCCTGAGGGCCTACCATGAGTTGGCTATCGAAAACTTACGTACGTTAAAAACCTATCGAGTTGTTTTTTTCATACGGCCGATTTTAGTTCTTCGCGTAACCACCAGCGGCGCTGTACAAGTTTTTCATAGACATATTTACGTAGGCGATATCGAGTGCGTAAGTTCGTGTAAACTCATGGTAGCCCTGCTGGTTACATTTTCGACGTGAATAGGCCAGTTGAAGTTCCAAGTGTGCGCCCGCTTAACATTTCTCACCAAACGTAAACACATTATTGAACTTGACTGCACGTCACTTCGGAGAAGGGGTCGCTGAGGAGCAACTCGGTATGGTGATGGACGGCGAAGGCGCCGGAGTCGAAGACCGAGTACTGCCCTGAGATGAAACACCGACAGCGTCTCTTGGTTGGTCTAACATCAGATCCTCTTTCCACGAACTGGCTTGACCAGACAGCCACTCCGAGACCACAGCCAATCTGCTACGTTTCTGATCTAATGAATGTAGCGATAATTCTGTGTTTTCAGCTGTCTGTAGCGATGTAGGTGGTTGTGTTTTGGTCCTCGATGATCGGGCCCCATCAGATCCAAAGCCAAATGATGACGAAGGCCCTGGCCCAACCGGCAATGGTATGTCACACACTGATTTTGATACTATTTTGGATGCATGAGACGTTCGAGATGGACTTGATTTCTGGAAGACCGTAGTATCCTTCTGGCACACTCTGTCCTGATCTTGTACTAATGCCCATTGCTCTGTCGATAACGACAGGCGAGATATTCTTTTCCGTATCGGTAAACATTTGGTTTGTATTAAGGGTACCGATTTTTGTTCTTTAAGTTTCGATAAATCTATGGTGGTTGTTAACTTTTGCTGAACTTGTGGAGGTAAGGGTATCGATTCCTGGTCTATCGATATTGGCAAAATCAGGGGAGATTTAGGTGCTTGTTTTTTCGGAATCGAAGAACCTTCCGTGGTTATGGATATTTCATCGGTGATTGTAAGATCTATGATAGGTATAGGTTGTTGTTCTTTTCGTGTTAACGCATCTGGTTGCAATATTCGTTCTTTCGTCGGCATCGAAACCGACATTTGTGTTTTCCGCTTCAGAAAATCTGAGGGCGGTACAGATTTTTGTTCTGTTAACATGCAAGTTTTTGTGGAGCTTATCCCTTTTTGCTCCTGTAGAAAACAAGTTGGCGTGTTTTGTCCTTTTGGTTTCGAGGACTCTGGCAAAGGTATGTCTACTTGTTTAGTTTGTTCCTTCGGTATTTGCAAACCTGTGGAGGGTTTAGTTTCTAGTTCCTTCGCTTTTAAGAATTCTTTAGATGGTATAGGTTTTTGATCATCCGCCTTCAAGGAATCTTTAGATGATATGGTTTTTTGTTCTTTCGTCATCAAAGAACCTTTAGAAGATATCGATTTTTGTTCTTTCAACTCTTCTGGCGATGGGGAGCGAGGTGGCAGCCTCTTCGGTGTTTCCGGCGGCGGGGGAGGGGGCTTCACTTTAGACCGTGGGTACGCTCCAACAGTTCGAACCATCAGAGCCTTTGGCTTCGGCCACGGATCCGGCGACATGGGCGGCGGCGGCGCCAACATTTCTTCAGTGAGCGGCACAATGGTCCACGGGTCTATCGGCAGAGGTCTCACTACTGGCTCGTGGCGAGCTGACTCTGAGGGCGACGAAGGCTTGTTAGGAGTCCGGGAACGATTCGACTTCCTGATCTGGCGAGGGCCCGTCGGAGAAGATGGTCCTGTAGGCGTGGGCGGACGCCACGGACTACGCTGCCTTATAGGCGTCCAAGGGTCCGTTTCTGGCGGCGAAGACCGAGATCTCGGAAGCGAAGGGGACCTTTTATCCATCGGCTCAGTGTAAATCTTCATCTTTGTCTTCTTGACCGGCGAGGGTGAATTCCTTTGCTCGTCTGGAGTTGGTGATGCTGGCGTATCGAGTACTCTCTCCTCGATTATCTTCCACACCCGAGGTGGTGTCGGTGTTCGAAGATGCCTGTGTGGTGCGTCAAGGGGTGGGCTAGTCTGAATTAGATGGTATCGAAAGAACTGATTTTTTTGCGCCGGTGACATATAAGGCGAACTGAATGAAACCCCAGGCGACGGAGGCATGGGCGTGGAAGGCCGCGGGAGCGGAGGTGTCTGCAGCGCGGCAGGTAACCTCTTCTTCCTACGCTTGCGCTGCGGTCTCGCCTTACCACGGCGTCGCGTATACGAAACTATTTCTTTCTTGCTCAACTTCTTCAAGAGGGGTACTAATATCCGGGGACGATTTTTCTTGGGCTCTGTAGATTTGGGCCTTTTCAAGTCAGAGCGTGTCTTTGGTGGCCGATGGGGTCCTAGAGACCGGGACCTAACTGGGGGCGGGAGCGAACCTGTCAGCTTCCGGGGTCTGCCTCGCTTCCTCTTCACGTTCGAGGACGCGAATGGGGTCTGCGAGCGCGCCCGGGACTTGGACCTAGAACGCCGCGACTTGGGACTTTGGGACGTACTTGTAGAGTCGGTCTGGGAGCGAACCGACGGGGGCAACCACTCGTCCGATTCCCTTTCCGTCTCTTCCTCGGTACTTTCCAGCAAAAATTCCAAACTCGAAGTCAAATCCGACTCCGGTGGCGATTTGTTTTGTGTGCAGGTATTCTGTAACTGCCAAGAATTTGCAGTCCTAATAGCAATACCTAGAAAGATAGAAACGACGTTTAGTGAACGAGTACTTTAGTAACCAAAGTTATTAGGGCTTCTGTAAAAGAACGTGTGTTGCGTCCAAAGAGTTGAAGAAAGAGAGAGAGAGAGAGATTCTTTAGATCCTGGAGTTTCAATTTAGGGGGATAACGTATACATGGTATACCTGAATAATAAGGCTGGGAAAGAAGAACTCGGACTCACCATCAACCTCTGCAATTACCCCGCTCATACATATATCATGAGCGGGGTAATTGCAGAAATTAGCCGGGAATTTGAGGAGCGCGCGGGTCTTCACCCGCGCGCTCTCCGCGGTCTCTGCGGGATAGTCACTGACTTGTGCAGCAAGCGGGGCAATAGAGAAGCGCGCAGGCGGCGCTACTGGAGGGGCGCAGGCAGTGGCCGGTGGGGGGCGGGTGACGTCACTGACCTGTGCAGCGAGCGGGGCATTAGAGAAGCGCGCGGGCGGCGCTACTGGAGGGGCGCAGGCAGTGGCCGGCGGGGGGCGGGTGACGTCACTGACCTGTGCAGCGAGCGGGGCATTAGAGAAGCGCGCAGGCGGCGCTACTGGAGGGGCACAGGCAGTGGGCGGCGGGGGGCGGGTGACGTCACTGACCTGTGCAGCGAGCGGGGCATTAGAGAAGCGCGCGGGCGGCGCTACTGGAGGGGCGCAGGCAGTGGGCGGCGGGGGGCGGGTGACGTCACTGACCTGTGCAGCGAGCGGGGCATTAGAGAAGCGCGCGGGCGGCGCTACTGGAGGGGCAGGCAGTGGCCGGCGGGGGGCGGGTGACGTCACTGACCTGTGCAGCGAGCGGGGCATTAGAGAAGCGCGCGGGCGGCGCTACTGGAGGGGCGCAGGCAGTGGCCGGCGGGGGGCGGGTGACGTCACTGACCTGTGCAGCGAGCGGGGCATTAGAGAAGCGCGCGGGCGGCGCTACTGGAGGGGCGCAGGCAGTGGCCGGCGGGGGGCGGGTGACGTCACTGACCTGTGCAGCGAGCGGGGCATTAGAGAAGCGCGCGGGCGGCGCTACTGGAGGGGCGCAGGCAGTGGCCGGCGGGGGCGGGTGACGTCACTGACCTGTGCAGCGAGCGGGGCATTAGAGAAGCGCGCGGGCGGCGCTACTGGAGGGGCGCAGGCAGTGGGCGGCGCGGCGCGGCGGGGGCGGCGGGGGCGCGGGCCCGCGCGCGGGGGCGCGGCGTCAGCGCGGCGGCGCGCTCGCGCCCGGCGGCGTCCAGCGCAGGCACGACGCCTCCACGCAGCGCGCGCGCTCCGCCCGACGGGACACTTCTTCTAGCACCTCCTGTTTTTAAAGCAGAAGCACTCTGTCAGGTACTTGGGTTACAAATTCCTACCCGTAGCATAGACAACCAATAAAATTAAGGTTGTCTACTGATAGCCTACACACACCGTCAACCAGTATGTAGATTCTCTTTGTGAAGCTTTTGGTAATCGACCGATAGCCTACTGAGACCGGCAACCAATAGGTTTATTATCATCGTGAAGTGTTTGGTTATCGACCATCAGCCTACAGAGGTGTTCAATCGATAGGTTGATACAAATTCCTACCCGTAGCATAGGCAACCAATAAACTAACGGCATAGTCCACAGTAGCCGAAAGATCGAGACGGTCGATCAACAGCTTTGTGGTGGTGATGAAAAGGATCAAATATCAAATGAAATGGTCAACCAGTCGTGGACAGCCACCAGGCTAAGAGTGTTTGGCAACCAATAGTAGCCTATTGAGATTAACTTATTTAACAGTAACAAGTCGTCTGACTTGTTACTGTTAAACAAGCTAGTGGTTGTCTAACCACTAGCTTCACAAGACAATAAACCTAATCAAGGTTGGTTTTGGTTGTCGACAGATGACTTTCAGAAGGCAACAAGTCAACCAATTAATACAGTTATCAAATGGTTGACTTCTTGACAACTAAAAGCTTCTCCAAGACAGTTCTTTGAGAAGCTTTGAGACTGAAGTCTTTGAGAAGCCTACAGACACCGTCAACAGGTAGGTTGATTATCTTTGTGAAGCTTTTGTATATCAACCGATAGCCTACCGAGACCGGCAACCAATAGGTTCATTGTCATTGTGAAGCTTTTAGCTGTCTACCAATACCCTACCGACACTGTCAACCAGTAGGTTGATTCTCTTTGTAAAGCTTTTGGTTATCAACCGATAGCCTACTGAAACCAGCAAGCAATAGGTTCATTGTCATTGTGAAGCTTTTGGTTGCCCACTGATAGCCTACTGAGACCGTCAACCAATAAGCTTGTGGTCTTTGTGATGATTTTCGTTTTGTTTTTTTATTTTGGTTTGTCAATCTTTAGTTAAAGGAGGCGGCAACCAATAGGGTGATTTCTTTGTTGAGCTTTTGGTTGTCGACCGATAGCCGATAGGCCGAAAACTGAAAAGACTAGACAAAGCTACATTTTAACATATTTAAAAAAAAGCTTTGTTTACGAATTAAAATCGCGTTATTGCGATTGTAAACATATTATTTAGAGACCTTTACAACCGTGGTCACGGCACGGGTGAAACTATAGAAGAAAAGACAGTGTCTATAAGAAGTTTAATCACTGCCGCCATTTGGTGAGTTATTTTGTGCGTTCCGGTTCACGCACGCAGAACTCACAACATCATTGTTTTTTTTATTGCTACAACTAGTGAAATAGTTCCAAACAAAAAAGACAAAAACAAATGTTTTACAAGCAAGGTCATATTGGCAAACTAACTCGAAAGCCAGAGGTCAAATTGGGCTGATGTGTAATAGACCAGTTTCTACTGCGTGATACGGATCTTGCAGCATAATTGCATGTATGTGGATAGGAAATACCGACACGGCAAGCATGCATACATCCAATCAATGACATCAAATGGGTAACAGAATAACACACCGAGAAAGTGTGCGATATTAACCTAGTTTAGTAACAGACTTCATTAGGTAAAGGATTAACATTGGATATTGAAACTCTTATCAATGCTGGGCATAGGGTTTTTAGCCTCTTGCTTAGTGTTCTACACAGCGATATATGAGACGTATCTCGTTCAACAATGAAATATATATAAAAGAAAGTCGTGTTAATGAAGGCTTTCGCGTATGAGAAATTCAATACATCGCA
Source organism: Maruca vitrata (assembly GCA_039566165.1). Taxonomy (NCBI): domain Eukaryota; kingdom Metazoa; phylum Arthropoda; class Insecta; order Lepidoptera; family Crambidae; genus Maruca; species Maruca vitrata. The sequence goes on along the minus strand of CM076914.1, from coordinate 2,654,403 downwards.
ATACGTAGGCGTGAGGTCCAACTGAAGCATGATTGGTTATTTTTGACGTGACATTGACAGACATATCACCAATCACGTAACAGGTACACCTCATATCTACATCATGCCATCTAGTGGATTTCTCATACGCAAAAACCCTCATTACTTGAAACTCAAGAACGGCTAAACCGATTTGGCTGAAAATTGCGGGCGCGAGGTAGCTTTGAACCAGGAGACGACATAGGATAAGAAAAATATGACTTAAATACTGACCATCGAAACTAGACTTTGGCTGCCGTGACCAAAAACCTATAGCCAATATTATCATTAGATATATATTGTTCGGCTATCCTTAGAACATAGTAAACAAGAAACACATCAAGAAATATCTATTTTCCAGATACTGCAACTACAAATAGCCGAACTAATAATAAAAACTCCAACGTTTTCTAACGAAGGAAAGCAAATAAACGATAATATACAGCGAGCGTTATTATCGACGGTTTATTGGTTCCGCAAGATTAATCTCCATCTTTTAATTATCCAGTCGGATTATGTCGGTGGCATATAACATAAAATAGCTTTCTACTCAACGTACGAACATATATTTATTGTTAGTTTACAATATTTGTTGTATTATATATATTGTTTCGGATTCTTGTGTATTTTATAGACTAAAAATTGTGGAGCATCGACACTTTTTGGTCAATTTGTTGTGTGGTTGAAGTTTCTGCCGTCTAGAATATTGACAGCTTCCATTAGTTTAATTGCTTAATAAGAAGCATTTGGGGAGGCCTATTTCCAGCAGTGGGCAGAGATGGGCTGCTGATGATGATGAAGAAGCAAGTATTTAGGTACATTATTTGTTTATAATTTTTAAAGTTGTAACTTCATACTTGCTTCCTTTTAAGGGAATAGACTGAGACACAGTCTTCCTGTTCATTACTTAACCTACGTTTGGTTTGTCGTTTCTTTCACAATTTTATGTTGAAGCATTATTAATTAATACCATTCATTTAAATTTATTATTGAAATATACTTTCTAAAAATAAATATTATCTAAATATTGAACTTTTTGAAAATCTATTTTCTCCTCAATGGCCTGTATCAAAATTACCTCTTCATAAGATGTGCTTATTTTATTAGAAACTAGCTTTCCGCCCAAGACTTCGTCCGCGTAAAGACGTTTAACGGGTAAAACATTACTTCCGTATAGCGCAGTCGGTTAAAAAGTAGCCTATAACCTTCCCTGGACTACGACGAACATTTTGAAACCAAAATTACCTAAATCGGTCCGGGCATTCTCGAGTTTTGGTCAGACTAACGAACAGCAATTCATTTTTATTTATAAGATTCTGATAAAGGACATACGGCCAGACAAGGACACCAAACCCTGAAACCGCTGAAAATCACCAATCTACTAACCTGTTTCTTAAGAACTATATGTTTCCCCTTCCAATACTTCATCAGACCACGCTCTTGCAACGTGGAGACGATGTCAGACGAGGCTATGGCCAGGTCTTTGCTGAGATCCCTGATGCAGAGTGTTGGTCCTGGGGCTGAGCAGAGCCTCTTGAGCAGTGCCTCCTTCCAGTAGGAGCGGTAGGAGATCAGGCCCAAGTCAGATAGGGGCGTCTCAGGGGAACCCACTTTGCCCTCAACTTTTGTTAGCAGGTAACCTGTGGAAGGAAATTGGGGTCAATATTTGGACGTAGATTAGATAAAGCGTCCGACCGATTTCGGCCATGGTGGCCGATCTCAATTGAGATCAGTCGAGCGCGCAGGACATATTGTAAAAGGGCACAAGTGTGCCCGCAAACACAAGTACACTCTCTGTTCTTCCTCGTGATGATAGATGCGAGATCGGGCGTAGGACCGCCGCCTTACCGTGCTTTCCGAGGCACAGCCGTGCTACCGCCAACTTCCTAACTCCGGGCTGAGTAATTTCTTTACAGAAAAACTCACACAAATTTTGCCCAACCCCGGTCCCGAACTGGGGACCTCTCGATCCTTACGCAGCGCTTGCTACCAATAGACCAACGAGGCAGTTAATTTGTACGTGGACACATAGAAGTTATTATATAAAATTGGTTCCGGACATAATATGTGAGGTTGAGATAAGATCAGAGTGGTCAATTCTCGACTCAGCTGCCAGCATGCGTTTAGCAAGCGCAGGAAAGAGGAATTAAAGTAATAAATATGGGCTTTTTTACAGGCTTAACCGTGTTAGATAAAAGCACAACAACACGTGGATTGTTTTTGAAATGCCGTGTTCTAAGTTTGATATACTAAAGCACTGTGTTTTAACATGTAAAATATTTATCTATTAGGCTATTAATAGTAAAACCTAGAAAATTTTCATTCCATTTATAACGGATATATTGCAATATTTTACTAGGATAAGGTTTTTACGAAGTTATAATAGTAATGTAAACAACTTTTATAATAGTTAGTAACATACTAAGAGAATTTTGGGTGTAACCAAGATTACCTGCTATAATGTCATGTTTTTAATGAAAAAATACGTATTTTATTACAACTCGAAGACTATAGCATATGCCAGTGCTGCATTTGAATCACAGCAACTAAACAAACAAAGCCAATCACACTTGTACTTAGTCACCGGCTCAATGAGTGAGGTCGTCGTTTTATATTAATACCAGGACTTGAAATCCTCGCGGTCGACCGCTCTGACTCACTCGGTGTACGTATAAATAACCGTCACATCTCGTTGAGATAATTCGTCGGCCGTTTGTCGATTTGGTTCGCGATTGAACTTTGAATTTTGCACCCTTTCACCGTAGTTTAATTGGAACGTACAGTATTTTAGGGGCCATCTGCTCCCCCGCAAATCCCGTTATGATGACGAAGCTACTCCAAGCCATACGATGATCTAATGTCAGTTAGAAAAAAAAGTTAACTCTAGGTCTATTTTGTTCTTTGCCTATTTAGGCAAATGTTACATTTGTAACATCTACTATAGTGTATCGGATACGGTGTATCAGAAAAAGAGCATATTTTTTTTGCAATCATACATTTACAAAACTATATCTAGACACGCGGTAGCGTGTCAAGCCAAGTTCAAGAAACAGAACTGGCGAGCCGCACCGTGTGTAATATTACACGAACCATTTGGAACCACTTTTGAACCCCTCATAAATCAAAAACTATTTCACATAAACGTATCAAATTTGGCTCATATATTGTGACTTGCGAGATAAATATGTGTTCTAAATTTCATAAGCTAATCTCAAACAGTAATTTAGATATTAATGTACAAAAATCCTCATTTTTATCATTGACTGACTGACAGATCAAAATTCTAACCCAGTTCCAAATGACCTAGAGAGTTAAAATTTGGTATGCAGATAGGTAATTACATGAATACAAAGGAATAAATATAAAACTGGCAATTTTTTAATAATTAGGTTAGGTTCTATTATGAACGCTTAACATAAATACCTAATTAGTGCCTAATCACGCATATATACCGGGGAAGGCAGAGCACTAAGTATATATTTAGGTATACTTACTTATTTACAATTAAGAGTACGTACTTATAGTCAGTTTTCATATTTATTACTTAGGGTAGGTACCTACATAAAGTCTAGTTTTAGTTTTGAATTTGTCCTTTTCAAAGGACCCACGGCGTTACGATGATATATACTTTTCTACAAAAAGTAATGATATCCAATCAAAAACATAAATGTGTAATGAGAGCCAAGTTCAATATTATGATAATTGCCGTGGTTGTTGACTTCAACGACAAAATAAGTGAGATCTAAATGGGTGCCAAGTTCAATGGTCAACCCAGAAATTTATTTATAAGTAACACTATAACATACCTATCATATCTTCTTATAACATAAGATAATGTATGGTGGTAGCCTATGAAGGTCTGTCTTGGCTAGTTTTCATATATGAATTGTAGCCGTCGCAAGTTCTAAGCCTACAAGTATTTGTCGGTTTTTATTTTATAATTCCGAAAATTTGGATTGTTGGTAGAAACTGGCGAGCGAACATAATAATACGTTGGTAGGTTTATAGAAACTAGCCAAGACAGACCTTCATAGGCTACCACCATACATTATCTTATGTTATAAGAAGATATGATAGGTATGTTATAGTGTTACTTATAAATAAATTTCTGGGTTGACCATTGAACTTGGCACCCATTTAGATCTCACTTATTTTGTCGTTGAAGTCAACAACCACGGCAATTATCATAATATTGAACTTGGCTCTCATTACACATTTATGTTTTTGATTGGATTTTACTTTAATGGGCAAAATATAACTGTTATCAATTCTTAATGGATCATTCTGTTATTGGCATAAATATTTTAACTTTTTAATGTTATTTCTTTTAGCTTGTAAGTTAATTTTAAATTTAAACTGGAATGTACTAAATGATGAAATATGATTTTATAGTCCAACGCCGAATAAGAAACTTGCAAGTGATTACATATGCACCTAAATCCTTCATTAGAGTCATACATATTATGATGAACTTGCTTAAGAGTTATTAGAAAGCTAAAAGAGCTCACAGTTTCTTAAACTGTACTACGGGTACATGATGTAGTAGTGTCGTACGTTACAAAATCCAAAATCGAAACCAGCCTCCTTGAAACCCATCATCCGCTCCGCTAATAGTTGTAAGTAGCCTAATTTTCGCAGCCCCACCTGAGCTGTCTAAAGAAATCTTACAGCTTCATCGATTGCACGGGTACATGATACTGTAACGTTACAAAATCCACAATCAAACCACAACACGACGCATCCACTTCGCTAATAGGTGTAAGTAGCCTAATTTTCCGAAAATCTTACAGCTCCATAATCTTCATCTGAGCAATCTAAAGAAATCTTTCAGCTTCATCGACTCTACGGGTATATGATGCAGTAACGTTCCAAAATCTACAATCAAACCATGCCACCACAACACGACGCATCCAATCAGCCCCCTTGCAGTCCATCATCCGTTTCGCTAATAGGTGTAAGTAGCCCAATGTTTGCGGTCCTACCTGAGCAGTCTATAGAAATCTTACAGCTTCATCGGAGATACAGACTACAGAATCCACAGGTACATGATACTGTAACGTTACAAAATCAACAATCAAACCACGCAACCAAAACATTCCAGTCTTGCAGTCCATCATTCGCTTCACTAATAGGTGTAAGTAGACCAATTTTTGCGGTCCCAACTGCGCTGTCTATAGAAATCTTACAACTCCATAGATTCCACGGGTACATGATAGAATAGTAACGTTACAAAATCCATAATCAAACCACGCATCCAATCAGCCCCCTTGCAGTCCATCATCCGTTTCGCTAATAGGTGTAAGTAGCCCAATTTTTGCGGTCCCACCTGCGCTGTCTATAGAAATCTTACAACTCCATAGATTCCACGGGTACATGATAGAATAGTAACGTTACAATATCCATAATCAAACCACGCATCCAATCAGCCCCCTTGCAGTCCATCATCCGTTTCGCTAATAGGTGTAAGTAGCCCAATTTTTGCGGTCCCACCTGAGCGGTCAACGCGCCCCCTAGGGGGTAGCGGGGGCGGGGGCGGCGCGGCCGTCGACCCCGATCGATGAACTGCAGTATGGATCGGTCTGGAGTCTAGACGCACCCCGCCCAAGGGGCGAGTAGACGAGGAATTTTGATCGCACGTTTAATTATTGTTTTAGGTGTAATCCTGTTGACTGTGCTAATAGGGCGTGGCTGTTGCGTCGTAATCAGTTTGCGGATTTGCAATATTATATTTATTTAAATTGGATGTTTGTGGAAAACGCGGTCGGATAGCATTTTGTCGGTTGCTCTTGATGCCATGTTTATGGTTTTGGATGGAGACAATTTGATTACATTTAAATTTGACTATTTTTTTTTCTTTTGAGACGTCGAGTAGCATTTGGCGATGACATATAGCCTATTGAATGCGTATTTTAAGAAAATAATGATACATTTTTAATTATGTCTAAAATAATGCAAAAATGCTAAACCTAGAACTGTCTGGTACCATAACAAGGTTGACAACCGGTCACATTCATAAACACAATTGAACATTTACAAGTAACCATTCAATAAAAATGACGTATATTTTAAAAATAAATTGAAGCTATTAAAATCCCATACATCACTGATTTGAGTGGACAAAAACACAACTAAAACTCAACAGCCATACGGCCAGTGAAACGTGACGCTTCTAACTACACATCTCAAAGATTTCACAACAATATTATTTACGGTCGACGTCTAATAACGTTAACTACGAAGAGACGGTGGAAAAAGCGTTAGAAAAACGGGTGCATCAAGTCATAGCTATATGTTGTTAACCCGTTCGGCGCGCGTCCGTAGCAAAAAGTGTGAATATAAACCGTCACGCTTGGTTCCGGCGCGCGCGCAGCCCGTTCACGATTGATTTATCGGCGGAGCGATGCTTTCCTTCTTGTAATTGCACAAATGCACATGCAACAGATCGCCCGGTGGTTCGTTAGAAAATGCCGATCGGCTCGAGAGACGATGCCACAGTGTAGTGATGTGTACAATAACGAAACGTAGAGCATCAAAGAGTGTATTGCTACGTATAAAAGTAAAACAAAGGACATTTTTTATGTTAATATGGCAATGCGAACTTGTTATCTAAGTTGGAAACTATGCGATATCTTTCATTACAAATGGTAAAGGTAATCCTGCATGATTGAAAGTGTCGAAGCATAGGTTTTCCGAATCCGCACGTCATGAAAATTCACGCGTAAATAAACTATGTGCTTAAATACGCTAATTGTAATTGGCACCATTTTTTTATCCGCAGTGGCTGTCTAGTCTATCCTCTTTGACATTAGAAATAGTTCAGAACAATCCGGAGTGGCTCTCACAACTATACTCTTCCAATTGTTGAAAGCCACACAGGGACACGGGTATAGAAATTCAATATGGAGCATCAAGCAACGCACTCGTGGAAAGTCAAAGGTACAATGCAAATGCACTTGCCTCACTGGAGTTACTCAGACGGCGCCGGTGAAACAGCGTCGAGAGAACGCGCGCGATCCGCGGCGCGCGCCATCGATCCGCGGAACTAGCGAGCGCCGCGAACAACTCACACTTCCTGTGGGGCTACCATGAGTTGGCTATCGTAAACTTACGTACGTTAAATACCTATCGAGTTGTTTTTTTCATATGGCCGATTGTAGTTCTTCGCGTAACCACCAGGCGGCGCTGTACAAGATTTTCATAGACATATTTACGTAGGCGATATCGAGCGCGTAAGTTTTACACTCATGGTAGCCCCACTGTTCGCCACTCCATATGTCACCGACTTCTTTGACTGGCTAGCACGTTTTTTGGCTTTAACTGGCATGGCTGGTAGACTGAATATGCATACAGTATTGAAAGAATTGTCCTTTTACTCCTTTAGGGGTGAGAGCCATCCGCTCCCTCGCAAGTCCGGTGATGATGAATGACAAGGCTACTCCAAGTAGCATCATCGTTAGTCTTTAGGAGGGACTTTAAGGAGTTGACCTTCTATGATCCATGGATGCCATGGTCAGAACTGAACCAAATTGATATGGGACCAAACGGGAAGCACCAGCTTTCAAATAAAAAAAATAAACATCCAATCGTTTCACCCAGGCGAAACTTATGAGGTAGTAAACATTTAAAAAAATACAGACTAATTGATAATCTGCTCTTTTTTGATGTCGGTTAAAAATAGCGCAAAAAGTTAGACAACTTCTTCAACATGCTAGCTATTTGTACACTTCCTTGGTGATAATATACAAAAACGAAACCACCTTAATAAGTACCGCAAAATCTAAATTATCACTGTGAATAAGATATCAGTTACCATTTTCGTATCCCTGGTAATACAAATCTATACTAATATTATAAAGCTGAAGAGTTTGTTTGTTTGTTTGTTTGAACGCGCTAATCTCAGGAACTACTGGTTCGATTTGAAAAAATCTTTTTTCGTTATATAGACCATTTATCGAGGAAGGCTTTAGGCTATATAACATCACGCTGCGACCAACGAACGCTGCTGTGATACAATGAAAAATGTGTAAAAAACGGGGGAAACGCGAACGAAGTCGCTGGCACAGCTAGTATAATATAAAAGCTCACATAAGAAAATTAATAGAAATTATAGGTGATTATTTTACCCTTCTAGAAAAGATACCGTAACGAACTCTGATGAGTTCACCGTTCATCATTCATTATTTTATAATTGTTGAGTTTTGTTAAAAGCAAGTCATAAACTGCATCCGTATAATAAAACTTCATTATATATTATTAATTTTTACTTCAACACACGTGCTTACGTTATATAAATTTGTGTTTATAACGCTGTATAATATGTTTATATTACTTTCCTTTTATCGTATTTTAATATGTAACTGTTAAGGGTAAAGGTTTAAATCCGGAGTGCCTAACAAATCGATGTGATATAACAGCGGCCTGCGCCTTGTATTGATGCGGCCCGCAGAATCTTTTTAACAGTCATACACCCGATATTGAGAGTAAATTTTGAATGCTGCATCAAAAGAAATAAGTAGTCATGGATATCTATTACATCGATATATTTTCCAATGAATATTTTGCGGCCCCCAATTTGTTTAGTATTTTTTATTGGCCCTGGGTCCGATCTAGGTTGGACAGCTTCGGTCTAAATCATCTTACATATGGATGCATTCTGAAAGCGCTCTAATTTTAACGCTACGCTCGCGACTTAAGTCTTCATGCTACTAAATCAGTATTTCCCTAGTTTCCAGTCTCAACAACTTTGACTCTACGTTAAGAGTTTAATAGTAGTAAGCACAGAATTTTAAAAAAAACCGGCCAAGTGCAAGACGGACGCACGAAGGGTGCCGTACCAATTAAGTAAAAAAACACGTTTATTGTATGCTCCCACACCCCCTTAATATTTTATCTTTTATAAATTGTGTGGGTGCTACTGTATTAAATCGGTTACGTATACGATAACAAAATATTGCAAAGTCGTCGCTCCAAAAACCTATCCATCAACAGGGCCATTTCCACGTCATGTAGCGTTGTGTAGCGTGATTTCCCCGCCTATAGGGTCAACCCACGCCGCATTGTCGTAGGGCGGGCGGCGCCCAAGCCAGGTCCCTTTGTTTACGTGTAGACGGTACTTGGTACTTACTACCTTGATGAGCGGATAAGCCGTGGTGGAATCGTGTGTCGAGATAGTTGATTCAGTATTGGGATTATAATCTAGTATCGTTAATAGATGTATGTTCTATTACGCAAATAAATAGGAGTTTTGTAGAAGACGTCTATCTTTTTTTAGGGTTCCGTACCTAAAAGGTAAAAACAGGTCTCTATTTCTAAGCCTCCGCCGTCCGTCTGTCTGTCTGTCTCCAAGCTGTATCTCATTAACCGTGATAACTAGTTTTGTCGTTTATTTATTTTTTCTTTATCCGGATAGACAAACAGTGAAGAATCAGGAGAGAGAGCAATCCACTTCCCCGCAAGTCCGGTGATAATGACGAGGCTACTTCAAGCAATCATCGTATTAAGTATTTAAAGCAATTGATAAATAAAAAATCGTTTTAAAGCATAAAATTACGAGTACACAAACAATATACTAATGTTGTACAGGTATAAATCTAACTAACTTGAGATTTTTCTACGTCTTAAATATTGATAGTCTCAAAAAGGCTCAGTTTCAATCAATCCGAATGCTATAAATATATAAAAATGTTTCCCTTTAGATACCGCTTTTGCGCTTAGTAGATCACTATATAAGTAAATTGCATCGCCGAAACGCGGGGCAATTCTCGGTCCATCGGTTACTGCTCAAATTAGCAATGGGGAGTATCGGTTTGATCATCGGGATGTATAAAGCTGGAATGCTCGAGTGAACAATAGCGATGTCTAGTATTTTGGTTCCTGTTGAGATGCTACCATGATAGAGACTATCTCAACATAACAACTGCGATAAAATAGGACGAATTCTTATACGTATCGGTCTAATATAAAAAAATACACACAATAAACGAAAATTATTGTTAATTGATTGATAAGTAAATGCCAAATCTACCCACCAAATCAAAATTGTACAATAATTTTAAGTAATCGATTACCATTTTAAGACTATCTTAAAACCTTATTAATGTTTCTTGTTTCTATACCTTCTTTACTTTAAATAAAATATTAAATGCAGTAATTTATCAATAATATTCCGTGAATCTTAGATATTACTACACAATTATTTTGACATTTACAATGTCGGTACGAAAACTGCATACAAAATCTACTATATATATTATTTTCATTGATGTTTCGTCCCTCATTATAATGATAACTAGGGTAGACTCCACTTTATCGTAAACTGGCGGTACAAAAATAAACTTTAAACGAGTACTTTACTTAATTACAGTCGAAGTACCTAGTGGTTTCTTTTGGCTATTAATGATTTCACGTACAAGTAATTTAATTTGGCTATAATTAGTACTTACTGAAGTCGATGAGCAGCCTTCCATACCCTTGTCTCTGGTACGGAGGCAAAGTCAGGATACAGGACACGTTATAATTCAGGAACGAGTTTTTCTCCTGTGAACAAAGAAACGACAATAAATAAATTTGTGCCTCTGACTATAACATACAAACATAAGAAAATGTTTTAAAACCCTTTAGGGGTGAGGAGCCATCCGTCCTCCGCAAGTCCGGTGATGATGACGTGACCACTCTAAGCCATCATCCTATGTCAGTTGAAAAATATAAAACCCTTTTGGACTTATCTTTACACCTGTTTCAATTGATTTTACATGTTACATAGTGCACTCACTCCTCCTCTCATTATAAAAAAAATCAAGGAGTCATTACTTTACTATTAATAAATAAAAAAGGATGTAAATATTTAATTCAAGTATTTTAAAGATAAATAGGTATTTATTCATGGCCATTATCATTGTCGGCTAATTATAACCATAATATGGCTTTAATATGGGATAAATTCTATGTTACCAATTAAAAAGCTAGTGGAAATAATCAATCTGTTACGAGTAGCCACTTCCGTATGTACAAAGGAAAACCGTTAGAAGAACGTGTATGATTCATTAATTCGAATAGTTCATAAAATAATATCACGATCTTACTAGAGCGTGAAAGAGTAAGAAATTCTATAAAAACTGTAGTAACATTAGTAAACATTACTTTACCACCGCGTACGCCATGATTCACGTACCCTCACGCTTATGCTTATCTGATCGATAATAGACTTTACTGCACTGATTTTAGATACGTACTTGAGTGTGCCAGTATATTTTCGTGATGGCAGACGTCACAGTGTAATGAGAGCTAAGTGGGTATAACAGTAAATAGATAAAATATTTGTAAATGTAATAAACTATCACCTGGCCTAAAACTATATTATCTTTATTGTACGTTTCCTTATTCGCTTTATTGATGTTAATGATATCAAAATAGGCAATTCTGTAAAAGGAGGTGTAGGAACTGTGACGAGTTTACATTTTACTCGTATGTATCTTGTGGTTTTTTTCCTAATAATCTACTAGTACCAATATTGGTGACGTATCTGTATGACGGTGGACATGTTAATTAAAAATAACATGGCATTCATCGGAGCGAGCGTTTGTGGAGGCCAACGGCCAACCGTGGTCGAATGTGGGCTGATGATGAAGATGATGATGGCATTCATCATCAGCCCAAATACGTCGCCACATGGGCAACAGTAAACAGGCCGACCGTGTAGGCGACCACTATTTCCGAATTCGGGTTAGTAGACACAACCTTAGAATTTCTTCATAGGTGTAGGTTTCCTCACGATGTTTTTCTTCACCGTTAAAGCGTCAAATAATCGTACATATGAATTTCAAATATTGATAACACATCTGTTCGGGGCGTAGTTTGAACAGTAGCGTTACCATGAGTTTAAAAGTTACGGACTCGATATAGCGTACGTAAATATGTCTATGAAAAACTTGTACAGCGCTCCAGGTGGTCACGCTTAGAACTAAAATCGGCCGTATGAAAAAAACAACTCGATAGGTTTTTAACGTACGTAAGTTTTCGATAGCCAACTCATGATACCGCTACAGGCTACAAATCAACCAACTCGCATGCAAATAAACGGTCTTACCCACTCGGCGGTCGATGCCGATTACTATATGTAGTTGCTTTACTGGCATCGTCTTTATTGTTGCAAGTTCGATCACGCGAGTCGCAAGCGGGCGGCGGAAGGTGCTATTAGGGCTTAATTCATACGTGCCATGTTATTATGCAAATAATTCGCCCGCTTTGCATACGCGGGTTTGAGTAATGGGTACTTTCTACAGTACAGTCGGCGGCTGACAGTATTTTAGTGCCTAATTGATGGAAAATTCACTTGAGTACTCGACCCTTTACGAGTTTAAGGCTCTGGCGATCGTATTGCCACCATAATTTGGGCCTTGGTCTGTATATCAACCGCCTAGTCTTTGTAATACATTTCACCATAGTTGCTCTACCTTATAGGTAACCCTGGAAATACTAACGCATTTGTTTTTATAAAATATGCCTACTAATAATTTAACCCTTATTTACCCCGGGTTTATTATGACCCGGATGAGAAACATCAATCGAATGTCCACGACTCCTAGCACAAGACATATGTGTTAAAGATTGTAAAATGTAGTAACGTTGAATGAAATCAAATGAAATCTAATAATTTATTTGCATAATATAAGGTATAATTAGGTACAGGTTTTAAATATATAGATGTTGCACTATATTAGGCCTAAAATAGGCATGCAAAATGTATAAAGTTTAGAATTTAGTAAATTAAGTAGAGTACAATGAAGGAAAATCATAACATAAATTTGATTAATTTTGTCAGTGAAAAAATCATTACTTGCATAATAACATTTGTCAATTAGGAATTCGGCTATTTCTGAATGTCAGTCATCAGTGGTTCGAATATTCGCTGAGACGTGATTGTATATTTTGGGACCGTTGCAAAACATAGATTTGCTAAACAATGCAGCAGTCTTTCTATTCTACATATAAGACACAGTTTACCCATTTGGCGCTTCCATTTTTTGGATTGAAACTTATTCAGATTACATGTGACGAATGTATTACATATTGAAAAACATGTTAAAACCTACGCAATTATACTATTTCAATGTCGTACGTGACGCAATTATTCATCTATACGTAAGGTTTGCCTCTGACGTAAGAGAATTGTTCGATATTGCTGGAACACGATTATTCCAGACATAATCATCGCTTACGTCATCGTGGACATGTAACCCGTCTGTGACGTCAGAGGGAAATTATATCATTGTTGTTGGTGAATCGGATGGGAATGGTATAAGCTAGTGTATAGCAAACTTTATCATTTGATCCAGCCTTTGTGTGACTGAAGTGAATTACGTTACAATTAAAAATGTCGTTACCTCCGACATTGGTACATTTTTGTTCTCTATCACTTCTGATAAAAATGTATTACTTTCTGTATGTACAATATCCTTACTAATATTATAAATGCGAAAGTAACTCTGTCTGTCTGTCTGTCTGTCTGTCTGTCTGTTACTCTTTCACGCCTAAACGGCTGAACGGATTTTGATGAAATTTGGTATGGTGATAGATGATAACCTAGAAATGGTTATAGGCTATAAATAATCACGCCATCGTTCTTAGGGGGTAGGCAGTAGGCAGATAACTAAATTGAGTTAGTGATTTTTAGCCGTTTTTGTTAGGACTTTTGCTCTTTGACGTCTAAACGGATAAACGGATTTTGATGAAATTTGGTATGGTGATAGATGATAACCTACAAATGGTTATAGGCTATAAATAATCACGCCATCGTTCTTAGGGGGTAGGCAGTAGGCAGATAACTAAATTGAGTTGGTGGTTTTTAGCCGTTTTTGTTAGGACTTTTGCTCTTTGACGTCTAAACGGCTGAACGGATTTTAATGAAATTTGGTGTGGTAATAGATGATTATCTAGAAATGGTTATAGGCTATTAATATTCATGCTATCGTACTTAAGGCGTAGGCAGTAGGCAGAAAACTAATAAAGTTAGTGATTTTTAATCATTTGTTTTAAAAGTTTACCTCATTCACACCTTAACGTCTGAACGGATTTTTATAAGACTTGGTTAATTTAAAAATAGGATTCTAGACACGGACACAGGCTACTTTTTACGGCGGGAAAATTCCTCATTTCTGCGGAAATCTAGCGGGATCGTGTCAAGAAGCGTAGGCGCCATAATTTAGGGAATTTATGATAAATTTTTGATGCAACTGTCTTTATTTGTCAGTTTTACTCGGATCGAAACTTAGCGACATTCCATCACCCTACTTAACTTATATGGTGGCAGGTAGCTTATGTTAAGGAGGAACTAAGACTACTTTTAAGTTAAAAAAAAATCAAAATCCTGTAGTCCACGCGAACGAAGTCGCGGGCACAGCTATATATTATATAGAGATAGAGGTATACCCGAAGCGAAGCGAGGGCGGGTCGCTAGTTTTATATAATTTGGAAATTAGTGAAAAATTGCACGAGTGCTAAACTTAAATTATTTAGAAAGTGGTTTTATTCTGTATCTCCAAATCGTGCAATGTTTCTTATTAAATATATTTATGTATATTTGTGTATCCACTGTTGATTCTGATATCTGTAACAACTGTGCTTGACAATCAACTCATTAGATCCCTCTCCCAACTACAATAATTTAATTTGAGCAAGACTAAACTAATACAATTTAATAAAACCAATAAAACAAAACTAAATATAGAGTATAATATGCACTTATTTCATAGAGCCGGCGACATCAATCCTCGGAATCGTAGAAAACCGAATAAACTTGTCCTTAAATCTGCTCCAAGAACTACACTTTATATGAAAAATTGTCTAAATATGTGTCTCAAAATATACAATCAGATTCCAGAAAACCTAAAAACCTTAGATTCAGCTTTATTTTTAAAAAAAATTGTATCTTTGGCTTCTAGATAATAATGTGTATAGTGTTCATGATCTCATTAATCCATAATTTGTATTTTTTACTTATAATGTAACTACATATAGTGTTAATGATCCCATTTATCCATAATTCATAATTTATTTATTTTTTTAGTTATATGAATAGTGTTAATGATCTCATTATTCCATAATTTGTTTGTTTTTTAAGAAAGCACTATGTTTTAAAATTAATATTTACATGCCACATAGATGGCGAAACATGTGAAACAATGTTTAATGTTAACACCTTATTATGTACCGTGTTTCTTGTAAATAAATAAATATTATTATTATTATTATTAATAAACCCGCCGTCACCCAAACCATCACAACCGAACATTCGCCGAATCCAAGATTCGGGGAACGATCGGTTCGCGAACGGCCCCCGATCGAAACCAAAACACAACAGTGCCGCCGGCAAACGCGTGGCGTGAGCGTGACAATTTTCCCATGTAAACACACGGCTAGACGTCTAGACTACACACGTACACAATAAATCCTGCGCGTCTGCGCCCGAAGGGGGGAAGGGGGGTACCGGAGGCTGCGTTCGATTCGGCGGTCTGTGTTATTATTAGTTTTACTACCTACGAAAGGGGTGCATTGGAAACTTGCCGGATGCGAACAGCAGACTGATGGGTGGATACGGCATGTTATTTGTTCGGTGAAAGTAGTGTTTGAAGATGAATTCGTACTTTTTGGAAGTTTCAAGTTAATTATCTTATTCTAGAAAAATCAACTGCTGACAGCTTGAGTGTACATTGAATCATCATAATCTTAAAATTATTGTGGTACATAGGATTTTTTTTATTTGGGCGGTTCTCAAGTAGGTACAAAATTTATGCGTCGCCGTCGGTGCTATTAAATACAAAGACCCTTTATAAGATGTCGATTTAACTTGATAACTCCATAAAGTAATCACTAATCAAACATCCACTTTTGTCACCAATCAAGGGCTAAAACATAGCAAATTTCAACAACAAATTTCTAAGACAATATAATCAAGACTTGGTTAGTACAGGCAGTATTTTGTTCTTACAAAACTGACTTTGAATACCTTGACATATAAGCTAAGTCCACGCAAAAAGTTGCACGTAACTTTACACATCCACTGTCCCAAACATCATCGCTTGTTTATCAGCACCCCGACTATTTACTAGAGGTCAGACATTTTATTTTAACGATTCGGGAAACCTCCCCCGGTCATTGACCCCGTCTGTACCAGACGTCTGACTGTGAGGTACTCTTTACTGTAAAGTTTCCTTAAAACGCGTATTACTTATAGGTTGTGTCTGAGACTTGGGTTATTCTACTTAAGTTATATCAGTTATTTGTTTACAGACGATTTGTAAGTGCATGTAAATGCCTATATAAATAGAGAAATTTTGACTTTAACTTACTTTTTAGTGCAAGGTTTTTTGTCCCTCGAAGAAAATATTAAATTGTTATGGTAAATTTATAAATTAAAAAGAAATACGCATCAATGTAAAAAGACAGTGTTCGGACCGTACTATGCAGTAACGTTTGGAAATATATTATTCATACTTTTTACCAGTAACACAGTGGTATTTCCCAATAATATCAGTACCTTTAGGGACGTAACACAGTTGTACAATTTTGAAATCGAATATTACAAAATGTCGAAATACAAAGATATCAACAGTAAAACACGCATCCTATTGATCATTAACTATAGATTTAAATGCACGATAAATATCAAAATCTTTTTTAAAGTCATAAAGTCCGTGCATCAAAACATGCGTCTCCAAACAGTGGCGTCATGATTAAATGGAGACACCGACCACGATCTATGTTCCTTTGAAAAAGATACTGAATAAACATTTTTCATAAGAACCTGCACAAAAATGAAGAATGGCCCTCTTCCTAGTCTTCGTTGATTGTCTCGTAGGGAGCAAACCTTGTTATTGCCTTCTTAAGTATTTCCGCTCGGCGAGGAAGAGACAATGTTTTTTTTTTGCTAGGTTCTCGAGTTTCAGCATTTCCTGTTAGCAAACGGATTCTATTTTCTTTATTGACATTTATTATGCATCTGCATTCTAATGTTATAAAACTGATTAGGAATCAAAACGATCGTACCGGGTATATTCTCAACTTTATACGATGTAAGTCCGGGGAGAGTAAATAAAATATCATTAAAATATATAAGGTACCTAATAATAAGAAATATAATATACGAGAAATCTCATAAAAAGACATTCAATATTTTAAAAATTCCAATAAGTTACAAAAAAGCATGGATAGCGATATTTTAATAAAGACACGTGGATAATTAATTACTTTTTTATTTTTATCGCAGTTTACTTTGTATGCTTTCATATATTTTTGTATTCATACATACATAAAATTACGCCTTTTTTCCAGAGGGGTAGGCCGAGCTCACTTTGTATTCATTGAATTAATATATTCGGGTATTTTTGTCAAAATGATCGTTCCAGACATTTATTCCTAAATTATAAAAAAAATCGGATCTTTTACATTTTATAGAGAAATAAGCACTGTCAGACAAACGGCCAAAAGACACAATAAGAAAATAACAAAATCTAAACAGTTAAAGTAACACCTAACAAACCGCCAGTAAAAAGTCTCTTAAGGCCGCTCCACACTCATCACCCGGCGCGCGACAGTCAAAACAAATCCGGACGAAATTAATCCGGTCCTATCCGGAAGCGAGGCCGTCGACCCCGGCAGACGTCTCGCCGGTGCATACTACAATGGCTGAGAATTTAGACTTATTATATTTGCTCTTAAACGCTATAAAGTACATTGGAAGGAAGTAGGAATGGTACGTAGGTGGTAGGATGTAAAAATAAACGATGAGCGTTCGGGTAAGATCCAGCAGGACAATTAAAGTGTAATTAGTTGAGAATTTAAGAAATATTTTAAATTTCTTTCATATAAATAAAGTATAATTTTTGTTGAGATTATAGCCATAAGGTATGTACTTTTTATACTTTTATACAAAAGCACAGTAGGTCGTCAGACTGGATCATAATAATAATTAGTTTTAGTTGCACTGACCCCAATGGGTAAAAAAATGGTACCACGATGCTAGGACCTGACGATCTTAACTTTGATATCTGATATCTGTGCAGAATATATTATAGTGTGCGCAAACACAAGTGCACTCTCTGTTGCCTCGCTCTCATATTTAGGTCATCATCATCATCATCATCATCAACCCATATACGTCCCCCTGCTGGGGCTCGGGCAGGGGCATTAGGGCGAAAATGCCTTAGTTAACCACGCTGTTCAGAGGGCCTACCATGAGTTGGCTACCGAAAACTTACTTACGTTAAAAACCTATCGAGTTGTTTTTTTCATACGGCCGATTTCAGTTCTTCGCGTAACCACCAGCTGGCGCTGTACAAGTTTTTCATAGACATATTTACGTAGGCGATATCGAGCGCGTAAGTTTTAAACTCATGGTAGCCCCACAGTAGTGCAGTTTGGTTGACTACACCACCTAAGAATTTCTTCGTATGATTCCTTCACCGTTAAAGCGTCGAATAATCGTAAATGAATTTCAAATTTGAAAAATACAGTGGTAGCAAGTAAAACAGCAATATTTCCTTGTCACAGGGTATTAGTACAGATCAAACTTGCTTCCGCAATAACGCACATTACCTCGCTGTAACAAAGCGCACTGTGGCATACCCGGTCTACCGACATCCGGTCACCGACCCCGGACAGGCGCGACAGCGTCTCGTCTGCACCCGCCCTAACGGTACCTGCCGCCCTGATTGATTCTGTGTCTGAGCCCTTTGAGTTGAGTGCCTCGTTATAAATACCCACGTCTTTTCCCTAATTAGATCGTGGGCCCGTGAGTGTCTGCTGTCTGGTCCAATAAGGTTTTTATATTGCAAGTTGTTGTTTAAATTGTATAGATCAATGATATATACACAGTTATACAACATAATAAGCTATTTTTTGACACTTTACTGACTGACATTACAATTTTGAGAAAATTTCATAAAATATATTTAAGTATATTTGTGTATCCACTGTTGATTAACACAAAGTGCTTAAAAGCTACTTACCAAGGGATTATTTATTTATTATATACGAAACAAATTACGCATATGAAAGAGATAGCTTTATCACAAGGTGCCCGTGATAAAGCTATCTCATTAGGGCAAATTTGTATGATAAAAATTGGGCACGTATAACATATCTGCTTCTTGTTAAATATAATATAATCGCTATATACACGTCGTATATAATAAAAATGTAATAAAGTACGGTTAATGGTTCTTGTGGTCTCTCTTAAACTTACCCATGCTAGCATATGACAATATTATATGTATGTACCTAATATCAGATTTTATTGTTCTTATTAAAACTAACAAACTGCCCGCCTTTATTGCGTTAGTTAATATATATCGCTTTCTTTTGTCTCCGCAGTAGAGTGGCAAAAATATACATTTAATCTGGTTTAGTGATTTAAATTTCACAAATTAATAAATGTAGTGTTATTTTAATAAAAATTTTATTAAATAAAGAAAATAAAACAGTATCAAAACACGAATGGATCACTTAAGTATTTGTAGCAATTAATCTATAAAAACAATAAATTTCTTTACTGATTCATTATTTAAAATTTTCAGCGAGTTTTGATTTTAAAATATTCATTCGTAGAAGAAGGATATAGAAGTCAAATATTTAATTATCATTTCTATATTCAGCCGTAAGTCGAGTAGGAAGTAAAATCTCTACCAAGCAATTCTTTCCCATTAGCAAAACCCACCCATTAAAACATCGAATATCCATTAAGCACCGCAAAGAACGCTGAACTAGATCCCGTAATAGTCTCACCAAAGGAATCATTTATGAATGAAGCTAAAAAAGCGGTTTGAAATGAAAAGAGCGACTCCGCAAAACGTAAGTAGATTCGAGCGAAGTGGATGGGCGGCTTGACTCTACTACGGCGTAGCGTCACGTAGCAAGGAGTGGCTACGGCGCTACGCCACTACGGCATAGTGGAGTTCGTAGCACCGTACTATGCCGGATGTACGTAGAAGCCTAGTAGCGTAGGGCTGGTTTGATGTTTTGATGATTAGTTATTTTAGTAAGAGTTTGGTTGTAAAAAGTGAATTTCAGGTTTTATTCACTTTACATTTTGTAGAATTGTTTTTGGTATGTTATTTAAAGGATTTATAAATATTTTTGTATAAAATGGTACATTTTCACAAGCTCGCACGAAATTTTTTGCATGTTTAGAACGGAGAAGTTGATTTTTTTCTGATTTTCCAAACACTAAACTTAGATACACATGATACTAGAATAAACTGAACTATTAAATCACGAATATTCGTATCCGCGATACTTTCTAACACAAACCAAGTATTATAAGGTACTAGCGGCCGGCCCGGCTTCGCACGGAGGGACTTAATCATTAAAACGATTGTTATGGGTAAACTTTAAAAGGTAGACATATGCCCTTGCCGACTTTTTTAAAGATAATGTTAATATGAACCATTCATCCATAGAGTATTTTTGTGTAACTTTAACTATATGCTCAGCGCTCGCCACGGAAGGCCTCAGAAACGATACTTTCCCCCCGTTTTTGAAACATTTTCGGTTACTGTTCCACAACTATAAGACCTAGCGTGATATTATATAGCCTATGTTACTTCTGAATAATGCAGCTTTCTAATGAAGAAAAAATGATTGCAATCGGTCCAGTAGTTTTTGAGTTTATTCATTACAAACATACAAAAATACAAATCTTTCCTCTTTATAATATTAGTGTAGATGTAGATAAAGGTGTCAAACAAATGCTGACAGCCCTCACACAGAGATGGTGAAATGCTATTTAGAGTTGAATTTCAAAGTGCGCTACGGAAAACCTTCGCAAACAAAATTAATGGGATGAGAATTGAAAGCAAAATTATTGTTGTCTCCTTTAGAATACGCGGGAAGTAGTAGATTCCCTGTTCTTTGAAAACATTTAGACATTGTAGACACAGGCACAAGATTTAGACGTACCTGAAACTTTAATGATATAAGCATAATAGCTTTAGTAATTTTTTGTTCGTTTCTATAAATGGTTAAATAATTTATAAGGTTTCAAATAACGGTTTAATCATTTAAATCTATCATCACTCTAAATCACAAAAAATAGAGTATAAACCCTTCTGTTTATACTTCCTCTGTTTACTCTTTATATCTTTTGACTAAACTACATGAAATATGATTTACATAAAGTAATGAGCACTTTCTCGTAATATAAAATATTAAGCACTTTCACATTAAACGGCCCTTTACCAGCCCTAGAGTAATCATAACATTGAATATACACCAGATCCGTATTTTAACTTTAAACGTAACAATAACAATTATGTAAAATAGAAACTCATTCCACTTTACTTATACGCAATGATCTTTTCATTCCATTTAAAATTCGCTTGAACTTGCTAAGTGAGATGCAAATTGCAACCTCCAGCTTACTAATAAACAAACAGACGGGCGAAAGTGACGCAGACCACAACACAATTTGGCACTACCAACTTGGTAATTGGTGGGATCGTAGCAATTATTCATATTCGCGACAAGTTGGCGATTGCACGCGATTCGGTTGGGTTGGTCTCGACCGCACGCGGCAGGCGAAGTTTGTAGGCGGCACAAATGAGAATTTGATACAATGTCGCTTTATAATTGACTGTCTGGAGCATGTTTTAAACCTAACAATAGACTGTTTAATCATTGAGTGTTCCTTGGAGAATGTTACTGGTAATGCAAAATGTATTGTAACTTTGTCACAGTAAAGCCTATGTGAATATAAATACACTATTTTTTAGGCTTAACTAAAGGGTAAAACGGGACCCTATTACTAAGCCTCCGCCGTCCGTCTGTCTGTCTCCAAGCTGTATCCTATTAACCGTGAAAGATAGAAAGCTGAAATGTTCCCAATTGATGTATGTATTTCCATTGCCGCTATAACAAATCCGATGCCTCTACAAATTTAAAAAGATAAAATATTAAGGGGGGTCCCCATACAATAAACGTGTTTATTTTTACATAATTGGTACGGAACCCTTCAGTTGCGAGTTCGGCTTGCAAATGGCCAGTTTTATTATTTTATATAGACTATGGGAAAAATAAAAAAATCGTGACTAGTGAACATTCTCCATTACTTTTGCGGATATCATGTAATATTAAAGCAAGCCTCAGACGGTAGTTTGCTCGAGACCACGATCGCTCTAAAGCGTTCGCAACGTCGTGTTCTAAATTATGTATACCTGAGATCTTTTCGTAAAATTGCAGTTCTTAATTATTGTTTTATTTATTAGGTTTTTTTTCAATTACTTTGTATGACTGTTTCGCAGTCGTACCAAGTCAAGCCAAGTCCATTATTTTTTTTAAAATTAACAACGACGGAGAGTTGGGTATTGTTGAATGTATAATTGCGTTATGTTTGCATATGTATTATTGCACCTACCGCAAACATAAACCAAAATATGCACTCAAACTCTGATCAAACCCTAACAACATTCAAGGCGTCTTTTCCCGTCGTATCGTCTTAAAACTCCATTACTTTTTTTGGAAATCTGAACGGCGTCAGTTTGAGGGGCGGGGTAGGGGGGTGAACCGTGGTGGGGGTTACGTCCGGGTGGGGAATTGGGGGTGGGCGTGGGTAGAGGTCGTCGACCCCACAGCTGACGACGCCGCTGAATGACGGGAGTACTAGTCGCGTAAGTTGTAAGGAGGGGCGTGACGGATTTGTGAATATTACGCTAATGCTTAATGAACTTGGTGATTTTGTTCTTTGTTGTTGCTACTTTTTAATTTGATTTCTTTTACGGAATTAACACGTAGGCATAAATTAATGCCGTTAAGAATACCTATAATTGCAGTTGTAATTACGTTTTAAACTTTTAATAAGGTACGTTTATAAATACCAAAACGTACCACTGCGTTTTTCAAATTTCTAATTCATATGTATTACATACTACCATTCGACGCTTTAAAGGTGAAAGAAAACATCGTGAGGAAACCTGCACACTTAAGAAGAAATTCTAAGATTGTGTAGTCAACCAACCCGCACTCGGCCAACGTGGTTAGCTAAGGCCTTGTCGCCCTAGTTTAGGATAGGCCCGTGCCCCAGCAGTGGGGACTTATATGGGCTGATGATGATGATGATGATGATAAATAGAACACACTTACAAGATACATACTCCTCTAGTAATTACTTCTGCAGTTACAAATATGGTACACTTAATAATCATCGGCATTTTTGTAACCACTTATGATGACATAATTTTCAGACAGGAATTTCTATCAGTGTTCTACAAAATGCAATACCGTCGTTTTCTCTTATAGAAAACAAATACAGTAGCATACATACATATATTCAATAAACAACAAAATAAATATTTTTCATCACATTATCTATTAATCGAATTCAAGTTTATTCAGCTTTCCAGACTGGAAAGCTATAAAATACGAACGGCCGTAAAACCGCGGGATATCGCATGTTGAGTTTTCACTCGACGCAATTCTCATTATAATTGGTTATTCACGACCATCAAATACCTTTCGACAGCCGAATAAAATACTTACTAATATTATAAATGCTCAGTAAACTATGTCTGTCTGTGTGTTACGCAATCACGCCTGAAGTAATGAACCGATTTAAATGATATTTGTTATAGATATTGTTTGGAGCCGTAGAAAGGACAAGTAGTATATGTCCTCCAATAATATGTACCAAAAAACGACAATCAAAATATACCATAAAAAATATTTCGCCCTCTAACTTTATAGGTTTTGGTAGCGTATATAATGTTTGTTATTTTTTATTAGTTAATAATAATTAAAAATAAAATGCGCCAAACAAATTATGCTTTTTCTGATTATCAACTACGCTCACTGGTCGACAGCATATACACATAATTTGTTTGAATTTTGTGTCAATCAGACATCAGAATTGCTGGACGTCAAAATTTGGAGAAAAACATTGGCCTATCTCAAAACCCTAAATCACCGCTAAAACTGTTTTTTTTTCTAACTTACATACGATGATGGCTTGGAATAGCCTCGTTATCATCACCGGACTTGCAGGGGAGCTGACAGCTTAAAATATTGTTCTAAACAGTAAATTTTTGTTATGGATATTTGATGTTTTTTTTTTTCGAGCAGCTAATGTTGTTAGTATTTTTTATTACAACTTTTCCCTTTTCCCTTGAAATTCCATTTATTTCGCTGATTGCAGCATTAAAAAATCTACATGAAACGATAAATCTCCACTTGTACGCAACAAAAATCAATTGTAGACTAGTGAATCTGCGATTAACTGTCGCAGACTGAAGTCATTATACACTATTTATTTTACTACGGAAATTATAAATAATAATAATACCTGATATAATATTTATAATTTGACACGCACGTTAAAATACTGTTTCCGAAACCGGACAGTTAACATTTATTTATTAGAACTATTGCGTCTTCCTCAATTCGTGATTGGTAGATAACACTAAACTTTTGAAGCCAAAACGGTCTACGATTACTAGGTAAGTTCTATTTGTCTTCATTAAAAGGTCTCTATACCAACCAAAATGATGCAGATTACGGCTTGCGGATTTGACCCACGTACGTGTAAAATCACGTAGCTAGTTGCACGCAACGAAACATGAACTACGAGCAAGTAGCGTTGATGTTCCTATTTATTCTGAGGGTAGAAAGTCCGCAGAAAGGCCATAATGAGCAAGCTGTATACCAAAAATCATTTTCTTCCTATCCTTCTGTATACCAAAAAGCTGAATACAGTACAGCTTATGCTTGCCCCCGTACACTCCAAATCCGAAATAAGGCCAATATCCGCAAGTGAGCCGAAATCCGCAATACAGCAAAAGGTTCCAATCCACAATACACGCTTTTAGGGGCAAGAGCCATCCGCTCCCCCGCAAGTCCGGTGATGATGACGAGGCTACTCCAAGCTATCTTCAAATGTCAGTTTAGGGGTGAGAGCCATCCGCTCCCCTGCAAGTCTGGTGATGATGACGAGGCTACTCCAAGTCACCATCTGATGTCAGTTTAGGGGTGAGAGCAATCCGCTTCCCCGCAATTTCGGTGATGATAACGAGGCTGTTCCAAGCCATCATCGTAGGGGTGAGAGCCGTCCACTCCCCCGCAAGTCCGATGATTATGACGACGCTACTCCAAGCCATCATCGTTCGTCAGTAAGGAAAAAGAAAACTCACCTTGCTAAAGTATCCGACCACGTGGCACCCCTCTTCGTCAGCGCTGGTCATCACGTAGAACAGGAACGGCTCGACGTCGTAGTACAACGTTTTGTGGTCGAGGAAGAACTTGGCAAGAAGGCACAGCTGTTGGCAGTATTGCTTGTGTTTGCGCCCGTCCACTTGCCACACGCTGAGGTTGTCTTTACGATAAACCTGCGACAGGAGGGCAGAATTAAACACAATGTAGTAGAACAGTGGTTAATGACCCTGGCTGTCGGTTCTATGAGTCGTGGGTGCGATTCCAACTCGGGACAAATATTTGTGTGATGAATATGGGTGTTTGTCTGAGTGTTATTATACTGATTATGTATTTACAAATATAAATGTATGTATATCAGTTTCTGACGCCCATATTACAAGCTCTGCTTAGTTTGGGGGCAGATGGCCGTGTGTGGAAATGTCCCAGATATTTAAACTTTTTTACAATAATTTGTATAAATGTTTAGTAATTTAATTGGGATCGTGTAGAATTTTATTTTCGTTTTGATAATGGGCTAAGCTCCAGGCTAAAGCAGGAAGCAATAAGTAATTTTTGAAGTCGGATCAAAATATTTTTAGGCCGCCCTAGTTTAGAGTATCCGTGGCCCAGCAGTAAGGATGTATATGAGTTGATGATAATGTGCAGTTTCTGAAATCCGTAACACAAATTGCCTAAGCAACTTAGCACGGAATCAAATCGATGTATGCGATGCACACTCCGTCGTGTACTGACCTCGTCGCCGGGCGGGTGGCGCCACTCGCACTTGACCCTGTGCCCGGTGCGTCCCCGGGGTACGGCGACTGGTACATACCACACCGGTAACATGTACGGGACTGGTGCCACCTTCTTTTTTTTCTTTTTTTTTTCGCATAGAAATGCTTTTTTGCACCGTCTTACGGGACTGGTGCCACAATTTTTTTTTTTTGGTTATTTTTTTTGTCACTGTAAAATACTTTTTGTTTACCGACTAAAACATGGTGTACTGACCTCGTCGCCGGGCGGGTGTCGCCACACGCACTTGACCCGGTGTCGCGCGGCGCCGGTGGGCGTCGTGTACTGACCTCGTCGCCGGGCGGGTGGCGCCACACGCACTTGACCCGGTGTCGCGCGGCGCCGGTGGGCGTCGTGTACTGACCTCGTCGCCGGGCGGGTGGCGCCACACGCACTTGACCCGGTGTCGCGCGGCGCCGGTGGGCGTCGTGTACTGACCTCGTCGCCGGGCGGGTGGCGCCACACGCACTTGACCCGGTGTCGCGCGGCGCCGGTGGGCGTCGATGTACTGACCTCGTCGCCGGGCGGGTGGCGCCACACGCACTTGACCCGGTGTCGCGCGGCGCCGGTGGGCGTCGTGTACTGACCTCGTCGCCGGGCGGGTGGCGCCACACGCACTTGACCCGGTGTCGCGCGGCGCCGGTGGGCGTCGTGTACTGACCTCGTCGCCGGGCGGGTGGCGCCACACGCACTTGACCCGGTGTCGCGCGGCGCCGGTGGGCGTCGTGTACTGACCTCGTCGCCGGGCGGGTGGCGCCACACGCACTTGACCCGGTGTCGCGCGGCGCCGGTGGGCGTCGTGTACTGACCTCGTCGCCGGGCGGGTGGCGCCACACGCACTTGACCCGGTGTCGCGCGGCGCCGGTGGGCGTCGTGTACTGACCTCGTCGCCGGGCGGGTGGCGCCACACGCACTTGACCCGGTGTCGCGCGGCGCCGGTGGGCGTCGTGTACTGACCTCGTCGCCGGGCGGGTGGCGCCACACGCACTTGACCCGGTGTCGCGCGGCGCCGGTGGGCGTCGTGTACTGACCTCGTCGCCGGGCGGGTGGCGCCACACGCACTTGACCCGGTGTCGCGCGGCGCCGGTGGGCGTCGTGTACTGACCTCGTCGCCGGGCGGGTGGCGCCACACGCACTTGACCCGGTGTCGCGCGGCGCCGGTGGGCGTCGTGTACTGACCTCGTCGCCGGGCGGGTGTCGCCACACGCACTTGACCCGGTGTCGCGCGGCGCCGGTGGCGGACGTGTGGTGTCCGAGGCAGTACTCGCACACGAACAGGCGCGGCACGCGCGGCGCGTCCCCGGGGTACGGCGACTGGTACCACACCTCCATCATGTACTTGCCCATCACCACGAATCTGCCGGAATGACTGTTTCTAAGTTTTTTTATATTGTAACATTAGGACATGGTATGATACATTACAGTGTTTAAAAGATAAATCATTAGAAAGAAGACATTTTCAAAATGTGTGAAATCATTCTATATTAATTTTTATAGCATGTCAAAATAGCAATACCTATAATAGCATTGTTCTAAGTAGTTTCAAAATCAGAAAATAAGTCGTCAGAGCTAACCCACCGAGTTTATAATTTTATAAAAAAAAATACTAAAAAAAAATTGCCTCACGTCCTAATCGGGCTACATTTCAAGTGATTCTATTTATTCCCTAGCCTGTCTACCAAAAATAAAAAAAAAAACAAATCATAGATAGAAACCCACCTAGTCCCCTTATCCGTGTGTATGTTCCCGAGCTCCTCTTCTATACTGATGGCGGCCAGGGCCTGCGCCTCCCGGAACAGCCTCATATCGTAGTCGGGGGCGAAGCCCTCGAGCGGGGGCTCGCGCTCCTCGCACGGCTCGTCGGACACGTTCAGCTTCTCCCTGACCTCTTGGCTGCCTTTCCATTTGGAGCGCATGTCCTGGGGATGAGACGAGTGGGTTAGTAGAACTGCTTTTTTTCAAAATGATGCGTTTAATATAAACTATATGGAGCTTTAATGCGAAGGAAATTTAGTTTGATGCCAATAGGCGCAATAAATTGTGTAATCTATTAGTCTAACAGCCGGAGTCTCATACGTGTCAATGCGTCGCTCATGAGTGTACTTGTGAATGTCTTACTTATGAGTCTCATTCTCTCGTTGTATCTGACTTGTATCTTGTTTTAATATCTTACTTGAGTCTCATTGTGAGTGTCTCACTTGTGAAAGCCTCACGTGTATCACGTGCATTACTTTAGATGTGTCATGTATAAGTAAGTGTCTTAGTTGGTGTTACCATTGCCGGTGCCCAGGCACAGGGCGTAGACTCTGGGGGGCGTCAGAATGGCCAGACCAGGCAGACCTATAGTTATAGAAGCTCGCACAGGGCGCAGAAAATTCTATTTACGGCACCGGATGTGGATGTATGTCACATGTGTTCAGCAATCGTGCTCACCACGCGCCGGTCAGCTACGCACCACGCGCCGGTCACGTGGTGGTACACGCGTCTCACCTTGACCTTGAGCTGGTAGGCGCGCTGCTCGATGGTGGGCATGGCGCGCGGGCGCTGCTGCAGCGCCTGCAGCGCGCGGCGGCGCGTGGCGGACGCGGCGGCGCGCTCCTCGCCGGCCGCGACGCACCACGCGCCGGTCACGTGGTGGTACACGCGTCTCACCTTGACCTTGAGCTGGTAGGCGCGCTGCTCGATGGTGGGCATGGCGCGCGGGCGCTGCTGCAGCGCCTGCAGCGCGCGGCGGCGCGTGGCGGACGCGGCGGCGCGCTCCTCGCCGGCCGCGACGCACCACGCGCCGGTCACGTGGTGGTACACGCGTCTCACCTTGACCTTGAGCTGGTAGGCGCGCTGCTCGATGGTGGGCATGGCGCGCGGGCGCTGCTGCAGCGCCTGCAGCGCGCGGCGGCGCGTGGCGGACGCGGCGGCGCGCTCCTCGCCGGCTGCGACGCACCACGCGCCGGTCACGTGGTGGTACACGCGTCTCACCTTGACCTTGAGCTGGTAGGCGCGCTGCTCGATGGTGGGCATGGCGCGCGGGCGCTGCTGCAGCGCCTGCAGCAGCGCGCGGCGGCGCGTGGCGGACGCGGCGGCGCGCTCCTCGCCGGCTGCGACGCACCACGCGCCGGTCACGTGGTGGTACACGCGTCTCACCTTGACCTTGAGCTGGTAGGCGCGCTGCTCGATGGTGGGCATGGCGCGCGGGCGCTGCTGCAGCGCCTGCAGCGCGCGGCGGCGCGTGGCGGACGCGGCGGCGCGCTCCTCGCCGGCTGCGACGCACCACGCGCCGGTCACGTGGTGGTACACGCGTCTCACCTTGACCTTGAGCTGGTAGGCGCGCTGCTCGATGGTGGGCATGGCGCGCGGGCGCTGCTGCAGCGCCTGCAGCGCGCGGCGGCGCGTGGCGGACGCGGCGGCGCGCTCCTCGCCGGCTGCGACGCACCACGCGCCGGTCACGTTGTGGTACAACGGGCACGCGTCCCATGTGAAGTGACGGCTCGCTTTGCCACCTTTAATTAGAAAACAAAAACAAATGAGACTGAGAATGTTTGACAATCTAAATATTAGTCTTTCGGATCTACACGCGATATTACGCTCTATGGTCGCTCGCGACCATGATTGGTGTAACCCAATCGAAAAGTCGAGCAGTAAGTAGCAATGTATTTGCTACTTCTAATATCGCGTGTAGACCCATAAAGACTAATATTTTGTGTAATGGAAAGCGAAAGCTTAAAATCATACGTTTGACTATATAATACTGTCAGCACAATAATGGACCCTAACTTCTCTTAGACCCTGTTCAGATGGCGCGTTTTGAATCGCGCGATTGTAAGATACTAGCAAGTCGCGCGACTGTATGTGGATAGAATATTTGAACCTCTAGTAGCTCACCATTGCGCGATTCCAATACACGCAAGTAAAAACGAGCCATCTGGACAAGGTCTTAGGGAGGACATAATTTAATAAAAAACGATGAAAAACTCGAACAAAGTCGCTGAATTAATACAAACATAGTTGTTCATACCAAGATGTCCAGTAGAGTCGCAGCCGCGCACCGGGCACCGGCGCTCCGACGGCTCCGGCGGGGACAGGTTGGTGATCGGCGACCGCACGACCGGAGCCCTGCCCTTGAGGTTCCTCTTGGGTTCCCTGATGTTGCTAAAACATCAGTTAATATATAATTTTAAACTGTCATGGTTACACACATTAGAAAACTGAAACTACCCGGGATATTTACCATGTTGTTTTAAGTTGCAAGCGCCATGATTTTTTGATTGACGCTTGCAACAGTGCCGAAATATCGGGAGCTCATTAAAACAAAACAACATGGTAAATATTCCGGACAGTTTCAGTTTTCTAAAACATCAGTTAGTTCATCATCAGTACACCAGTACATAATATAAATAAGGCGTCCGACCGATTTCGGGCATGGCGGCCGATCTCAATTAAGATCAGCTAAGTGCGCAGGACATATTATAGTGCATAAGAATGCGCGCAAGCACAAGTGCACTCTCTGTTTCCTTACTGTGAGATAGTTTGCAGTAATTTCGTTATAGAAAAACTCACACAAACTTTGTCCGATCCCAGACTCAAACTGGGGACCTCTCGGTACTTACCATTAGACTAACAAGGCAGTACATCAGTGAATACCACTAAGTTGACTTTTGTTTACAATAAAAAATATATATATGGGTCATTTCCACACATGGTCACCTGACCCCAAACTAAGCAGAGCATGTGCAGTCAGCCAAAAATGTGGTCAACCACCCTATGGTTGAGATTTGTTTGAAATTCATGAAACAAGGTCTATTTTCCCTGACAATAAGATTGTGTCAGTGACTATTGTCAACCTAAGTGATAATGTCTGTTACATCTAGCAGAAACTTTTGTCAAAAGTGGTAGACTACTTTCTTGGCTGATGGTACCTGGGTCACTAACCACTGATCTACAAGCCAGTAAAAATAACTATCCATATTAAACACAAACAACTACAATATTAGAGATCTAATTGTTTTATTTTATTATCTTATTATTTAAATTACCTTTTCTCATTTTCTTTTTTATCATCAGCCTCGGAGTCCGTATCTGTGTGTGTAGGCCTAGATATTGTGGCGAGCCTCGAGACGCGAGCCGAGATGGACCTGGTCAGTTTGCGTGGCAATACAGCAACATTTTCACTACAATCACCTCCTTTGTTTGTTACGTCTTGCTGGAAATAGAAATAACACCATGTTCAAATGTTTAAGAAAAGTTAAAATCTCTCATTAATAGATGGTATCTAAATCAAGTAACTTCTTTCATTTACCTAGTCCTATCCTTACAAAATGAACAAATTAAATAAAAAACCTTCCTCTAAAATCTCTCTATCTATTAAAAAAACCACATCAAAATCTGTTGTGTACTTTTAAAGATTAAGGCATACGTCAGGACATACAAATGTGAGAAGCTACTTAGCATTATACTATGTAATGGTTCAGGTATGTCCTTACTAATACTTACTTTATGATTTGTACTTGGAGGAGGTTTTGTCTTGCCAGTTTTCAACGGCGTTTCCTTCTTGGGCGTAGGCTCACTGTCACTATCAGAAGACACCGATTCAACGGACGACTGACTTGACGAACATGATGAAGCACTTTTCTCCTCGACCACTTTCTTTGGCGGTGGCCCACTTGATCTATTACTACTTCTACGTTTTACATGTCCATCCTTGTTTGAATCTTCGTTCTCAGCATTTGTTGAAGATGTTTCCTTTTCGTCACTGGACTTCCTGGTGCCACGCTTCGGCTTTGGTGAACCTTTAGGACTTTTCGATGACTTACTCTCAGATTCTGATTCTGAACTATTGTCTGGTGAGAAAATACTTTTTTTCTTTTGATCAGATTTAGTAGCAGGTTTTGATCCTGTTTTGGTGGCTGGTTTAGGTGTTTTCGCTCCACCTGACACTCTTGGAGCTGGTTTGCCCTTAGCAAGAACATTAGCTGCTGCTTTTGGCTTTGCAGAGCATCTCCTTCGGGGGGCCGCTGGTTTGGGTTCCACTGGTTTTGGGACTTCATCATCACTGGATGATGAGATCTTATTAGCTTTTGATAGACGGCGCGGTTTACTTGGCTCCTCTTTTTTCTTAGGCTCTTCAGTAGTTGGTTTGACAGGGGACTTTGGTGCCGGGGCTGGTGCAGTGGTGGTTTGGGCTGTTTCCGAAGCTGTCGACTCAGAGTCAGAGCTTGAGGACCCTGAACCAGAACTGCTGGATGAGCTCCCACTGCTGCTGGAGTCTGAAGTAGACCCTGAGCTGCTGTCGCTGCTGCTAGTATTAACCTAAAATAAAATGAAAGTAAAGTGCAAAGAGCAGTTGCTGATTCGTTTGTAAATAGGTACTGAA
Source organism: Maruca vitrata (assembly GCA_039566165.1). Lineage (NCBI taxonomy): Eukaryota > Metazoa > Arthropoda > Insecta > Lepidoptera > Crambidae > Maruca > Maruca vitrata. The sequence continues at coordinate 2,622,056 of CM076914.1, read as the reverse complement.
TACTGAAATGTTTCATTTATGGACTGTCATATTATATACTTATACAGTTAATATTCAACCCATTTAGACATAATGACAGTAGGATACAAGTACGCTTTCATGTTTAAAATATCGAGATGAACAGCGAAAATTAGGTAATGTTTTAATAACATAATTTTGCATTTAATGACATAAATATTAATGAATACTCACATCTAAATTCGTCATTTTGAATTAAAGTTTGTGTCGACAGCCACGTTTTACCACTTATACTCCGTAGAATAATCTAGCTTATTCGATAAGCTTCACTCTGATTCAGAATTAATAATTCATATTCCAGTAAAAATCAACAAAATTAAAGCCACAAAAGCGGCACCAATTCCTCAATCAGAGAACGACAGCAAGCAACCATAGACTAAAACTATTTTTTTTTGGTATCATCGCTACCTACTACTGTCAATGTCAGTTTCGGAGACCATAAGCAGTTTTATAGTTTTTAATATGAACTGTATTGCAGGAGCCAGCTTGGAAGGAAAGAATAAATTGTTTATTTTCAATGTAGGTAATACTTTTTATTTATTCTGGAAGAAATACCTGTTTACAAAACAAAATAATGTAGGTGTAATGGGGGTAGCCACGGGCGCTTGTGCAGCATGAGGTCTACTAAATATCACAAACCTTTTTCTGCCTCCGGATTTTAACTATAAGAATAAAATTTTTCGACTGTCTAATTAGTACCTACTTCAGATTTGATATGCAAAATATAAAGGCAATTGGCAGTGCTTTAAAATCAAAGTGACGCCGTCTGGTGATTACAAAACGATATCCCATTGACTTATGTACAACCGGAAATTTTGGCGGTAGTACACTTTTCAAACAGATTTCTTTAAACGCCATTAGCCCCGCCCACTGGCCAATAGAAGAGCACTTAAAGAAAATCTGTCAAAATCCAAGCAAAAACGTTCCAATAGTAGGAGAGCTAGCAAGAATTTGTTGGAAGGTATTTGGGGCAAGCTGAAAAATTATCCTTTACCTCTCCTATTATATCCCAGTACGAAACTGCAGACCTGCCTGGTGAGTAGCGGGGCTAAAGCAAACCCCCAAAAATATTTTTCATCTTTTTATTTATAACTAAAAAATAAAACTCACTAAGACAAATCATTTCGATGGAACCTGTCAGGTGAGACAAATTATATTTTTTTGGATTAAGTCAAAGTCAAAGTCAAAGTCAAAGTCAAAGTATTTATTGCCAACTAAGTGTGAGGTATTTACAAAGATCTTATTGTATTTACATGGAGCTTAGATATTTTTAAATAAACAAAATTGGGGATTGGTTTAGCCCCGCTACTCAGCCAGGTCTGCGGTTTTGTGTTGGGATATACTTAATAGGAGAGGTACTGGACAAGTTTTCAGCTTGCTTCAAATATCTACCCAAAAATTCTTGCCAGCTCCTTGACCACAATGGGGCGGGGCTTGTTCTGACAGACGCGTAAGCGCCAAGCGATTTTCACCTTATAGGTGGTCGACCGCCAGCGTTGCTGATAGTATGTTGCGTGCAATGACTATAAATATAAATATTTCCTTAGTCATTGGTTGTGGGTGCGTTATCATCTGGTTCTTATTTATTAAATACATTTACTGTGACGTCATTTATATCGGAAACCTACTATAATAGTGGCGTCTTAGACAGCGTCTGAATGTTGACACTTGAGGCGCAATAATCTTTGCATCGCCAGTGGTAAAACCCTCTGTACTCTTTTTCAGCTAAGATGATCCCTGTGACACTTCGTTGTGTTCTGAATCACGCATCTTACGATTGACAAACGAAAATAATTTTATTGCACACTTATTTAATTTTATTGCGGCTTCATTAGGAAAAATATTAAATTAATAATTTTAAACTTTTAAAAGGGAATTATTAAAATAGAAATTTTAAAAAAATACCTATGCAGTTCGTTTTACGTAGAATGGAACTTAGTCAGAGTTACTACGTTCCATTCTACGTATACGAACTGCATAGGTATTTTTTTAAATGTTCTATTACATTAAATTAAACTAAACGATACTGTTTGTCATTTAAAAGTATAAAAATATTTATTTTAATATTTTTCCTAATGACACCGCAATAAAATGAAAAAAGTGTGCAATAAAATTATTTTCGTTTGTCAAATGGTAAGATGCGTGATTCAGAACACAACGAAGTGTCACAGGGATCATCTTAGCTGAAAAAGAGTATAGTTTTTTTTTAAAAGTATAAGTGTCAATCATGTCACTTACTGGTATAACAACGCTACCAGTCTAGTAGGTAGTGTTGTTCACATACCTAGGTAGGTATGTGAACAACACTACCTACCTACTTTGAATTATTTATAACAACTTATGCCGAATTCTTCTTTAATCAGGTCAGCTGCTTTTTCCGCAATCATTATTGTCGGAGCATTGGTGTTACCACTTGTTATCAAAGGCATAACACTAGCATCAACTACCCTCAATTTTCTTATACCATGTAACTTTAACTTTTCGTCAACTACTCCAGAACCAATAGGACCCATACTGCATGTTCCTACTGGATGAAACAAACTCAGCCCTGTATTTAAAGCAACACATTGCCAGTATTCGTGACTCTTAAATTCAAAATCTCTACATTCCTTTGAACGTAGATCATTAACATCAGAGTGGGCCTTTTTGAAAAATGTAGTGTTTAGAACCGTTAAAAAATCGTCTATCATCAGTGTAAAACGTTGTAGGTCCCTTTTATTTGAGAAATATCCTGTATAGATTAAAGGGTCCACATTTGGATCTTTACTTTTTAATTTTATTTTACCTCTTGATTCTGGGTGAAGTAACACAATAAGACCGTTAAGTGTTTCTTTGGTCTTGACTGATTCTGCAACTGCGTTATTTATTTCATCGTTCATTTCAAAAACAACTGAAGAGAGTGCTAGCGGTATCAAGCTGCCAGCAGGCGATGGAATAAGTAAAGTTTGATAGTCCGGATATGACTGAGCTTTGTTCAAAGTTGCAAACCCCATTATAGTTGGACTAGGAAAAGTATTTAAATTTGTTAAAATTTCAAAATTTTGGAAATAAGAGAGGAGATTTTTTTCTCCACTTAAGGAAATAAACATTGATACGTGGTCCTGTAAATTTTCACCCACTTTTGGCGCGTCAAGTAATATCGGAATATCTAAACTCCGTAAATGGTCCTTTGGACCGATACCTGATAACATTAACAGTTTTGGTGTGTTAATTGATCCGGCAGACAAAATAATTTCATTAGACCCAAAAAGTGTTATGATTATCTTGTTACTTAGTTGAACTTCGACACCAACAGCTTGATTATTTCTGATAATTATTTTCCTGGCGAATGTGTTTCTGAGTACGATCAAATTGGGACGATTTTTAATAGGTCTTAAGAAAGCATGGGCCGTGCTTTGACGAACGCCATCATCTATGGTGAACTGTGGTTCAGAATATCCCATCTGATTATACCCATTAGAATCAAGTAATATACGATGTCCATTTTCTTCAAAGGCCTTTAAATACTTATGTGTCCTTAACCAAAAAGGCCTTGTGATTCCAAGACAACCGTCTGTATTATGTAAAGGTGCTGAGGAGCTGCACATAATAGGTTTGCTGTTAAGAGATTCACTCTTTTTGAAGTAGTAGCTAACATTTCTCCAATTCCATCCTGGGTTTCCTAGATTTTCCCAATTTTCATAGTCTTCTGCATTTCCTCTAACGTATAACATGTAGTTATTGCCACTAGATCCTCCAAGCATTTTCCCTCGATACATATGCAGACTTTTTCTTTTAGTAGCTTGACTTGAATACCCATCGTTTACAGTGTAGTAATTCCAGTCGGCATTGACAAACGCAAAAGCTGCAGGCACCTAAAATAAAATATTATAAATTAACGATTACACTCTACTCTACTAGTAACTCAGAATAGAATCCAACGTATATTTAGTGCTATCCAATCAAGGTACTAGATACAATATTACTAAAATAACCCGGGCACTAAGTTGAAGGTATTTTTTTAGGAAGTTTATCTGCCCAGGAATACATTTTTTTCTTTCACTAGGTATTTGTATAAAAATTAACTCACAATTGAATCAATATTAGGAATATCACCAGCTTCAATTAATAATACACGCCAATTATCGTTCTCTGTTAGCCTGTTCGCTAAAACACTCCCCGCACTGCCAGCACCAACGATAATGAAATCGAAGAACTGACCATCTGTCAAAAGAAACATTCAGTCAAATAAAAAAAAATACCGACTTTACAAGAAGAGGTGTGTTTTTAGAGTTACGTAGGTACCTTAAAGATAAATACGGGACCCTATTACTAAGCCTCCACCGTCCGTCTGTTTGTCTGTCTGTCTTCAACCTGTTTCATTAACCATGATAGCTAGAAAGCTGATATTCGCTATAACAACATATAGGTACTAAAAATTTAAAAGATAAAATATTAAGGCTATACCTACAAAATACGAATTTTTTGCTGAATATTAACGGTAATAGGTAGTAAGGTAGATGCTTAAAAAACGTGTTTTTCTATTATAGTTGATAGTGCGGAACCCTTAGTTCGCAAGTCCGACTCGACCTAAGCCGGTTTTAAAAATTTTATTCCTTGTTATGTCTATCGACATCTACACCGTGAAATAAGAGGTAGATAAAAGAGAGAAAAATAAAAAAACTTTTAGAGAATGAACTAGCATGATTCGGTAGTACTATTAAAGGCAAATCGTTTTGCTACGGCGGGAAAACAACCACTAAAATATGGAGATTTTTTTTATTAAAAACATTCAAATAGATACCTTGCACTACGGCTTGTGCAGGGTAATTGTGGGACGCAAGTCTTAAATAAGATAACAAAATAAATATAAATTTTACGACAGCTGCTAACTGTGGCACAAAAAACACTTCTAATGATGACAATATACTTATTAGATACATCGCATATTTTATTTTCTATCAGTACACTGACACTATGGGCCGACTTTGCTACTGTAGTTTAGTTGAAAGAATGAAGTTCCATTGATATTAATTTAAGTTTCTTATATTCCGCATCATCCGGCTCATTGTAAATTACAGGCAGGAATAACAACTTCTAACAGGAATATCTCTTAACTAATCGACATTATTTTAACTAATAATAGGTAAGTTGATACTTTAATTCCGCTGCCTGTGTTAGTAATCATTTTCAGGATCGACATTATTTTAACTAATAATAGGTAAGTTGATACTTTAATTCCGCTGCCTGTGTTAGTAATCATTTTCAGGAAATATTTTTTTTAATGTTATTATCGGTAATAAGTTTACAATGTTGTATGATGATTATGGAGTAAAATAATACTAAGTTCGTTCTACACAATATAATAGCTGGAGATCAAAAACACTGTAGCACACAATAATTATTGATGTAGATACATATTATTTTTTATTTATTTCTTTTGAGGTTTTCGCATTTCCATTGTGGTCCGAAACTATAGTTTAAATAATAGTTTAGTTAAAAAGGTGAAATAATGATATGTGCCAATGTCGACGGCCTAAGATCCCTTTGCCTTTCTCTCATGGGATAAATTAGATAAAAAAATGTGTCAATGTCACATAGTTAAAATGTCTAGCTGTCATCAACACGAGTATTTCTCCGGTTTTTCAAATTAATGTAAATATTTCATTAAAAATAAACGATGTCTAAATTAAGGCAAGTGATTACTACATCATATTGCCGACATTATAGTGTCCAACAGACGAAAAAAAAACTGCCAATTATAACATGTAAACGGCCGGAATTTAATCATTACGAAGGCCAGAGCTACAGTAAGTTTGAAGGCGTTAAATTGGCTTCAAGTGGATGGATGCACCGGAAATCTAAAGGAGATTACTTTGTTATTTACGGTAACGCTGGCAACAATGAACCAAAAGAGGTTTACAAAAAGACTTTTGAAGAAATCGGTGTTTCTAATGAGTTGATTGAGGTTATGACAAGCGCTGGGTTTTCCTTACCAACTGAGATTCAAACTAAGGCAATACCGGCTATATTGAATGGACACAATACTGTGATAACTGCAGAAACGGGATGTGGCAAGACATTGGCGTATTTGCTGCCGATTTTCCAGCATATATTAGAATGGAAACCAAGTATAGAGGAAGAGTTCAATAGTCCTTTGGCTGTGGTAATAACACCCAACAGAGAATTAGGTAAGTAATATGTCTAAGATATTATTTAGTACACCTAGAAGTTCTAGGTAGTGAATGAAGTCATTCTGATAAGTTCCAGGCATTTTCAGACTTAATATGCCACTTATACAGAAATAGAATTGGATAGTTTTATTTATATTAATACTAGTGGCCGCCCGATCACCTGCTAGATAAAATTTTGGGCAGCAAAGATAAATTATTACGTTTAAATTGTAAATTAATTTATGACGAAGCGGTTGATTAAAAATAAAATTAATGCACCCAATGATTTAATTTTTGTATAATTATCAGGGTGTCTCTTATATTCTGAAAAATACCTGTAGTATCCAACGTACTAGATGAAAAAAAATTTTTTTTTCAGGTCTTATAATATTCATACTGTCTCATAGTTTTGTCAATATCATAGCCTATTCATATGTGAAATAAGATAAATTTTCGTATATTGGAACCCGTGCCAACTTAACCCTAAATGTGAGAGAAATAATATGAGGGTTTTTATAATATTTGACGTCATATCGGCTCGGGTTCCAAAAATCATAGATTAATTTAATTTCACATACAAAATATGCTATAATATTGACAAAAATTAAGAAGGTATGCATTATGAGATTTAAAAAAAAAGATCTTTTTTACTAGCAACTTAGATACACGCAAAATTGGCGCTTTGACGTCGAGTTGCGGATATCAGCCCCTTGTACCAATACCAATAGCAACTTAGATACAACAAATTTTTTTTTGAATATAAGGGACACCCTAATATTTAAATATAATAAATAAATGGCCTTATTTAAATATAATAAATAAATGGCCTTATAATAACTAAATGAAGCATATTATTATACCTAATTGAAGTGAAAGTTACAATACCAGTACTATATCATATCTTTCTTTAATTTGAGTGGTAGCTCTAGAGTTTTATTAATAAATATTTTTCAATGGATGAAGACTATTAATTTAAAGAAATCTAATATCATGTTTACAGCAAGTCAAATTGGGGAAGTGGCCCAAAATATTGCTCAGAATTTGAATCTGAGTGTAACAACTTTAATTGGCGGGAAAACTAAACAGAAGATGCTCAACCCTCCAATAGAGTATTGCGATATGCTAGTTACGACACTGGGTGCATACAGCAAACTGGTTACCACTGGCATCTTCAAGGTTCACAATGTCCATCATGTTGTATTGGATGAGGCTGATTCGTTGCTTGATGATAGTTTCATCGGAAAACTATCTAACTTGATGAAGAAATTTTCGGTGAGAGCACATTTTTGGTTTTTTTTTTTATTGTTCATTGCATGAATTAAGTACCAAGTACTTGCTAATTTTAAAATATTTAATCAAAACCATATCAAATCTCATCAAAACCATAAACCTAAATAGTTAAGTTTATAGTTTTGATTAGGTTGTTTCAATTTCGAGCCAACTCACTCTGGGTCATATTATTAATACTTCTATTTAGACATTTACGATTAAATTGTTTGAAACTTAAAGTTCATACAGTGCAACCTTCATCATCATCATCAGCCCATATACGTCCCCACTGCTGGGGCACGAGCCTACCCTAAACTAGGGCGATAAGGCCTTAGTCGACCACGCTGGCCAAGTGCGGGTTGGTCGACTACACAACCTAAGAATTTCTTCTTAGGAGTGCAGGTTTCCTCACGATGTTTTCCTTCACCGTTAAAGCGTCGAATGATGGTACATATGAATTTCAAATTTGAAAAACACATTGGTACCTGGCGGGGTTTGAACCGGCGACCTCTCGCATGGCAAGCAACGACCTTAACCACTCGGCCATCGACGCTTTTTAGTGCTTTTTAGTGCAACCTTAATTTCCTATATTTAAGCTCTGTACAGCACTTGTGATATTTCCCATGACCATAGGCGCTGTAAAGAACAAGAAACGTCAGGTCTCTAAGTAATATGTTTTGAATAGCAACATACGAGTTTAATCCATAAGCTTAGTTTTATTTTAATTAATTTGTGTAAGGAAACTTAGGCGAAAGTTTTTTGATAACTGAAATTTGGCCAAATGGAAGGATACCATAACAAATATATAAATATAGTTACATTTACGATCTGATTTATCGAGGTTGCACTGTATTTCACAAATTAATTAGTTAAATGTGTGAAATATTACAATAAATTAATTGGAGTTTATATCCTGCTTGTTGTTATTTTCTGTCTGAGTATTGTGTATTTCTCTAATACAAGGTCTTCGAAAAGTATCGTAAATTATAAATTTCCGCCAGCTATGTGTATTTGATATTGTTGTAACGATATGTTGGACCTTATCAAATAAATTTAAAAAAGTCCCTTACTTATTTGAAATAAAACTAGTTTTACGGATTAAACTTGTGTGTATTGTTAATCTAAACATATTATTTAGAGATCCAACGTTATGAATGGTCACGGGCGAGACTGAAGTTGACAGTTGTCTTCATAGTAAGAGTAATTACTACCATCATTTGGTGAGATATTTTGTGTGTTCCAGTTCACACACACAGAACTCACAATATCCATAGGTCTTGTAATATGTTGTTTTTGCCTTACTAACTCAGTGTCCAGTAAGCCGAATTCCTAAGCGCGTATCATACACGCGGCAATTATAAAAGTTATGGCGAGGTCCTAGCAATACATTGCGTGCACAAGTCACGCGTGAGGAAGGAATAGTCTGGTCTTAGAAACTAATTCAATTTTTACAATATTCACTGGCTTGGTGGAACAGTGTTTCGTGACCCTGCCTGGCGGTTCCAAGAGTTGTGGGTTTGATTCCCACTCGGGACAAATATTTGTGTGATGAACATCGGTGTTTGTTCCGTGTTTATTTATTTAATTTTGTACCTATATCAGTCTGACGCCCATAGTTCAAGCTCTGCTTTGTTCGGGGTCAGGTGACCATGTGTGGAAATGTCCTAGTAATATTTTATTTATTCATTTACAGATTCATTACAAGGTTGATGTAAAAACTCCGCCAGTGGGGTGTCAAGTGACTTTTGTTAGTGCCACTATGCCCCATGAGCTTCCAGAAACAGTGTCAGCATTTGTGGCTCCTGACTCCCTGAAAACTGTAACGACATCGAATGTACATAGGCTATTACCACATGTACCCCACAAGTTAGTATTGTACATTATTCTATGAAGTACTATCTATACTATAAATAAATGTTCTAAATATAATATAAATTATAATAAAAATGTTACGGATCGCGCCGTCTGTATGTGGATGATATATGGTAAAAAGTATTATAAGATGTTTATCAAAATAAAAGTGGAATGGATGGATGAATGGAATTGTGTCCTCTCAGAAATAGCTTATTTGATCAAGATGTCACTTATAAATTCAGGGGAACTGTACTTAAAATTTAGAGTTTGTTTCAGTTCATCTTAATAAAATTGTAATCAGTTAATGAACAAAAAAGTAACACTACATAATTTAGGAATCATCTGAAACTTGCTGGCTATGCAGACGAAGTCGCTTGAAATAAAGTATTGTATTGTTTATTTCAATAGTTTCTGACAGTATCCGACCAATACCTTAAAGAGACCTGCAAAATAAACCAAGAAAGTTTAAATTCTCCATACATATTAACAACTTTTGTAATTTCAGATTCCTTCGATTAGGCAAAGCTCAAAAGCCAAGAGAACTGCTAAAACTGGTCCAAGCAGATGTCAACCAAAAGAAACCTGTCATGATATTCTCCAATCAGACGTCCACCTGTGATTTTGTGTCCATGTTCCTGAACGAAAATAATATAGAATGCATAAACATTAATGGGCAAATGGCTGTGCCGTTGAAGTTGGGTAAATTCGACCAGTTTAAGAGTGGGAAGGTGAATGTACTGTCTTGTACTGATATAGCATCGCGAGGGTTGGATACTACGAGGGTATGTTGAAATTGGTATTTTTTCATAGAAAATTTTGGTTTAGTATAAATATTAAGCCGCGGGAGGTCTCTGGATTAGACTGGCGCAGGACCGAAGTGCATGGCGTTCTATGGAGGAGGCCTATAACCTGCAGCAGTGGCGGCTGGTGGGTTATCGAACTGGTGGTGCACTTTACTAAAATATTAAAATTAGAAAATGAAACAAAACAACAATTGACATAAAATATGTTTATTTTTTATACATTAAATCAATGCGACGACATTTTTCTGAAGCGAAATGTTCAATCACCTTTTTATTAAAATCGGGTATCACTTTACTTTGAATAATTTTTGTTATTTTCTTATAATCAATGTTCATACTCATTTTCAACTAATACCAAACACAGTACCTACTAAATAAAAGTTCTATTATAGAATTGAAACTAAAACAATTACGGAAAAAGTTATAAACAATAAGTAACGCGTCACACATACAGTGAATCTATATCGATAACGAGATGTCAATCATGGCTGCCGTCGTCGCCTCGCGCCCGTGCCGGCCGGCCCAATTCGTCATACATCGGATGCTCTCGGCAATCTTCGGTTCGCGCGTGCGGCGCTCGAGAACCGACTCATTACTCGGTACATTTCTATGACCGATCTTTTGTTTCACGCGTCAGGCGTATTTGTTCGTATATCATACAAGATGTATTAGCAGTCCTCGTGCACTCGCCGGAGCGCACGATATTAGTTTAGTAAAGCGCTCAAACTTTTTGACCATAATTGGAAATTTAATTGTTTATACGTTTTTGTATTTTAAAAAATAAATATTAAAATGGTAATTTAAAAATAAAGATGAAGTAATATTTTGTAATTTTTAAATCTTTTGAATTGGTGGTTCAGCGCACGAGTGCACTTAAGGTACAGCCGCCACTGACCTGCAGTGGGATATAATAAAAGGCTGATGATGATGATGATGATAATGATATGTTACGAGTATAATGGTTTGAGGATTTAAAAAAAAAAGCCAATTATAAAACATTTAATTAAAGGTAATTGCGGCCAAATTTTGAGAGGCAACCCTGCTTACTCTGTTCTACTAACAAGTATCATTCATAAAAAATAGTTTCATCAAATAAACATTAAACATACTTGCAGATCCATGTCAACCACGCTGTCCAAGTACCTACGGGTTCGTTGACTACACATTAGACACCTAAGAATTTCTTCGTAGGTGTGCAGGATTCCTCACGATGTTTTCCTTCACCGTTAAAGCGTGGAATAATCGTACAAGAAAACACAGTGGTACGTGGCGGGGTTTGAACCGGGGACCTTTCGTATGGCGAGGAACAATCACACTTGGCCATCAAGCTTTAAAAACATATCCTATTCTATACATTTTGAAAATAAGTGATTCGACGTTGTGTAATTGTGACTTCCTAATTGCAGACGCAACACATAATCAACTACGACTTTCCCTTATACACGGCGGACTATATCCACCGCTGTGGGCGGACGGGCCGGCTGGGCTCAGGACCTGGCTGCAACATCACCAACTTCATCGCCTGGCCTAGAGAGGTGCAGCAGGTAAACTGACCAGCTTTTAAGCTATTGCATAGCTTTTATCGCGGGCTTTGAGCGCGGCGACCGAACCAAGAAATTCCGTAACGAAAAAAACCTCACAATCGTCTAACGTCGTTTCAGTTCGGTAGATTTCGGCACGGTGTTTGTGTGCGTGCGGTTAGACGTATTGTACGACTCTACGAAACTCGCACGAATCGAGACGAGCTGCTCCGAAATCGGACGATGCTATGTAATAGCTATACCGCGGCAGTCCCCGAGTGCCACACGTCTTTTTTTTTTCCTTTCTGACATACAATGTGTGTGTTCTGATGGAGTGAGGCCTGAGCACTATTGTTAACACCCAAAACATCTTCTTTGTCGATTTTTAAGACACATGGTGCGGTAATGACTTTTCTGTCTCGAAAAAATATAAATTTGGCTGGACTTGTTAGCGCAACGTTATACTTCACGTTATGCCTAAAAATGGCAGGGTTTGTCATGTATGGGGTGTCTTAGGAGGAGCGTAATGAAATGCCCAATGTTGATACGTTTAGGTTACTCATGATTTATATAGTAGCTACAATACATGAACATAGGATAGGTACCTTATTACTACACCACAATTGGAGTAGCCTTGAAATCATCACATAGGGCTAACAGGCCTCAGTCAACCATGGTTGGTAGACACAACTTTTGTTTTCTATACTTCTTTTTCTATCTGACATACGAAGATGGCTTGGAGTAGCCTTGTCATCATTTCAAAGGGCGATCAGGCCTCAGTCAACCACACTGGCCAAGAACGGGTTGGTCGACACTACTTTTTTTTTCTCAACTTTTTTTAACTGACATACGATGATGGTTTGGAGTAGCCTTGTGATGGCTCTCACCCCTAATAAACGAACCAGCTGGTCTCATGGTCAGCCCATATACGTCCCCACTACTGGGGCACGGGCTTACCCTAAACTAGGGCGATCAGGCCTCAATCAACCACGCTAGCCAAGAGCGGGTTGGTCGACGAAACACAGCCTTAGTTAGAGCATCGAATAACCCTAACAAATTTCTGACACGACGCGTTGCCCAAATGATGTGCTATTGAAACAATCATTATTTAAACATTTATTTTTTAATGTTGTGTTCCCCACCCGGCTATATAAAATAAAAAAGCGTCATCCCACTTATTCCTTAAAAACATTTTGGTATTACTAAGATAGACTACCATCTCATCTCTGTAAGATTTTAGACTTTACTACTTACTGCCCGACGTTTCGACTGGCTTACACCAATCGTGGTCTCGAGCGAACTGGCGCCGCCCGTCTTCGTCTGCCACAGCGGTTGTGAATTTCTTGATCCACCCCCGAACCAGCACTAATGTCATTTGTACAGCTACCCACATTCGTCTGACACACAACACCCGGATACAGTGAGTGTAAGACTAATATTTAGTCATCTCATCTCTGTCCCTCAGGTACAGAAAATAGAGACATCGGTGAGGAAACACAGCGAGCTGCCGAGTGTGAACGCGAACATTCGTCGATTAATCGAGGACCGAGTAATCAAGATGGTGGACAAAGGCGCTATTAGGAGGGCGGCGTAAGGTGCTTTAAGTTTCATACTTAGGTAATGCAATGTATATAGAGTAGTTATGTTACTGAATATAGATTATGTTGGCGTTGTAGTTTGACTTTTGATTTGAATACCTGTATTTAGATGTGTAAAATGTAATCTAACCTAACCCATCCCCAAGTAATTTAGGTTAGGATTGTTACGTAACCTAACCCATCCCCTAGTAATTTAGGTTAGGTTTGTAAATACAAACAGTTTGAGGGATTTTTTACCTCATTAAACGTTTCTGCTTTGAAAGTACATCGATCAAAATTACGTTATTGATAAAGTCGATCAGCAAAGTTGTCTAATATGATAGGTGGTCAAATAATTAGTTATATGATCACCTATCATATTAAATGTATAACGAAGCAAACATTCGATACTTTGTATTCGCTGAGTTACAGTAGATATTTAAATAGAAAAGGATAGCTTTCTAGCATATTCCGAGTTGAGTATCAAATGAAAAGCTATATTAAGCAGCTTAATTTATACTCTAAAGGAATATTTTAATTTCTCTATAATCAAACAAAACAACTATAAAGACAAGGGAAAATTGAGGGGAAAATGTAAAATAACGAATATGATATATTTCACAATTTTAATACATAGGTACTGCACACAAATAGATTCTAAGTCAAGAAACCGACTAATTTATTATAGAGCTCACTTTTTACAAATATAAAATATGAACACGTCTCTAGGACCACTCTTAGTAAGGATAGTTCTGGAATATAATTCTTTCTAAAAATAATGTGTCAAGATATCATTTACCAGGCACTAAACCAAACCTTTTAAATGTAAATCTTAGTTACTAATAGGCTAATTAACTCTACATATTGCTTATTAGTATTAATTTATTATTATAATTATTTGGCCACCGAAGGAAGTATAAAATATACTAATTGAATTATCTATTCACACAGACATGGGGTTTATGAAAATGTTACCGTAAAAATACCTTAGTCAAGAATATGTTAGGTCATGCTATTGTTACCAGGTTAGACCATCGTTAGATTAATATTTTAGTCTTAGAAATCAACTATACACACTATTACACACCAAAAATAATCACACAAAAAAAAATGTGACTGAAACAATACTAACTTCAAATATAAGTTCTACTAACCGAAATAGCTCACATAAGTCAATAGATTTTCATGAAAAAAAATGATAATGTATTTAATACTGACATTTTTAAATTAAGAAAATTCACTATCATGCCTTGACGGGGACTTGAACCACGGGTCTTTAGTAATTGCTTCTAATGCTCCAAACCAACTGAGCTACCCAGGTGTTGACTCATCAAAGCGAATCTTTTCATTAATTTTACCCTTTAAAATATAATATAACATATGATTGCCAGGTACAACCATTCAATATAATATTTCTCTCAATAGAAATGTTTGCGGACCGATAGTGTTTGATCACTACCGGTGCGGGCGCCACCCATGGCTAACGGTTAAAAAGTAATGAAAAGATTCGCTTATCAAGATAAGAACTTTAAATAGCATTAGGACAACTAATAAAAATGTAATACTGAAATGTTATCAACTTAACTATGTAATAGTTGAAATAATATCTACTTACTGGAATGTATTGATATCAAGTTAATGTAAAGGAAGATAATGATTACACTGAATCAGTTATGCACGTTGCGTGCCTACCTAATATCTACTCTTTGGTGTTAACATTCCTTTTGGGTTATTTTTATATTTACACAAATTTATGTTCACTTATTATGATAACTCGCATTGTTTTCTAAACATCATTATAATACTTTTAGTAACTATATCACTCAAATACAAAATGATAAGTTTAAAAATTAGATTACTAAGGATAAATTATTTCAAATATGTATTTTCAGCAAGACAAGTCAGGAAGAGTTCATAGTACATACATACGCGCGTGACCTAAGTTTGACATCTTCGCCTTTATTGGTTGTACACATTGTGACATTTCGATACAAACAATAAAAAAAATATTTAGGCCCTCTAGACAGTTTCCTTTTATGAACTTATATGTAGCTTAAAATATAGGAAGAATCTGATTTAAAAGTGAACTGAATCTAAATCCCACATAAAAGTCAGTAGTTTTTTCGAATTTGATATATTTTGCATCTGTAAGGCCTGCTTATGGGTATTTTACTTGCTAGGATTATTATCTTAGGCTTTCGAATAGATTTATTCACGGCGAGAGTTGGCGCAGCACGGAGTAAAGACTCTTATTGCCGGAGGCCTATACTCGTTTTCGGTTGATACGTCATCCTAATGAGGGTTAATGCGTATGAGAAATTCACTAGATGGCAATACGTAGGCGTGAGGACCGACTGCAGCATGATTGGTGAATATTGACATGTCTGTCAATGTCACGTCCAAAATAACCAATCATGCTGCAGTTGGACCTCACGCCTACGTATTGCCATCTAGTGAATTTGTCATACGCGTTAACCCTAAATAGTAAGTTACACCTATAGAGTCGATTTGTATGATGGCGTTACTACGGCTGAGATGAGGGCCCAGGTCTTGCGTCCTCAGTAGACTTCCACCGGCTTTCGAGAACAGACTTATCTTTAGACTCCTGCGTCACATTCTGATGACTGAACCTCCTTTGCTCATCGAACACCTTCCCCGATATGTTGAACACACTGTCAGCGCTGGTCTTCCTCCTCGTATCCAGGGTTGACAGACTGGATGCTGTAGGAGATATCCTGTGAGGAAACCTTGGGGACCCTCGGATCTTCTCGCAGGAGTTCTGATGAGACATAGGTCGTTGGTGCGTCGCTGGCAACATGAAGTTCACTTTCGTCTCTGGTTCAGCTACGTACTTGTTGGTACTTGACGATATGCTCCTTTCCGATTGGTAGTTTGAGCATGAAGGTTCGTCGTCCGTTATCCTGATGATGGGGCCGCTTTTGGCGTACGATTCTCTTCGTAGTTTCAGTTCTGGGTGTGGCACGTGTAGGGTGTTGCAGGATAGGACCATGGAGTGTTTCCTGTTTCCTGGCATGAGGCCAGCTATCATGCCGACGTGCATCTTCAGGGCGGCAGCGATGCTCTGGCCGGTTGGATCGGCGATGGACATGGTGGAAGCCTTCCTGCTGGCTGGACGGCTTCCGAAGAAACTCTTCAGTCGGCTCAACAGGCCTGGGTGGTCTTCGCGCTTGTTCAAGCAAAGGTTGTAGAGGTCTATCGCTGGTGTCGATTTTCTGGAAACAGTGTTTTGAAGTTAGGTTTCCGAGGTTAGGTGTTATGACGTAGAAAGTGGAATTTGCTGTTGGATCGGTGAAGAAATGGGCGTAGCGATACCAGCTCCACATTGGCTTTACATTTTTACAAGTTTCCTGTTCAAGTAACAAGTCAATTGCTTACACTGAGGCTACATTAGGTACTGGTCTACGTCATGGAGAACCGGATATTAGGACGAATATTTGGCAAATCTCGCTGGTGTAGCCTCAGAATTAGTTTTTAAAAGGAAATATGACTATTGACATGGTAGTCAGCTCAGTGTACACACCTGTGGTACAGCTTGGGCTGCGAGCTGAAGCTGACCGAGTTCCTGCCTCGGTAGGCCTCTCATGAGGGCAGCTCGCTTGCTGGATGACGGTCGGCTGCATTGCCTACTGTGGTCAGCTCAGTGTACACACCTGTGGTACAGCTTGGGCTGCGAGCTGAAGCTGACCGAGTTCCTGCCGCGGTAGGCCTCCGCTGAAGGCCAGCTCGCGCGTGGTATGACGGGCGGTAGCATCGTCTACTGTGGTCAGCTTAGTGTACACACCTGTGGTACAGCTTGGGCTGCGAGCTGAAGCTAACCGAGTTCCTGCCGCGGTAGGCCTCCGCCGAAGGCCAGCTTGCTCGTGGGATGACAGGCGGTAGAACAGACAGCAGTAGCATGGGTAGGGTCCCGCTGACGCTGGGCGTGCGCCCCCCGCGGCCTCGCCCTTCCTCTTCTACTGTGTTCAGCTCGGTCTGGAAATGGTAAGAAAAGTAGATGTGAGCGAGACTGTAGGCCAAGTGAATTATCATCAAAACCGTTCAGTGTTTTACCTGAAATAGTAAAAAGCCACCAATTTTTCTTCAAACTTTAACTTTTACAGCTAGTTGTGATCGCAACATCGTCCCCATGTAATAGTAACTAGACAGTAATATGATTTTTTGGCAATTTTTAGGGTTCCGTATTTTGAGACAGCCGCAAAATGACCAATGAAATTTAATTTACGAAAACAGATCGATGGTTGGCTACACCAGTTACATACATACATACAATCACGCCTCTTTCCCAGAGGGGTAGGCAAAGATCACTTCCAGCGATCCACTTTTCACCTCTGTGGGAAACGTGACGTGACGGGTTGTGAACCACGGCGCCGCCATTCTGCCTTGTGCATTGTTTTAACAAGGTCATTGCGTTCCCACGAGTAGCAAGGATATAAGACGGGGGAAGGAAAAGGGGAGGAAGGATACTATCGCCTCGGATGATTTGGACTGAGTCGATAGTAGCTCGAGGAGCCGGGGTCGCTTACCCGTATACCGTTCACCAACCACCGGACAGATAGTTGGGACTGTATCCCCTGACTGAACCAACCTGGCTACACCAGTTAATAACCCTAAAGTGAGTCAGACAGACTCACCCGTTTATGGAGAGCAATGGACGCGTTCGAACTACTGGTAGACTCGAGAGGCCGATCTCCTTATCCAACGCAGCCACCTCTCTTATACACCTTGTTTTACGAAAATAGATCGATGGTTGGCACAGTAAATTGATCTGCAGCAATGGAACTAGCCTTATATGCGCCCGGTGCGAGCTTTAAACAATACGCCCTTGATAAATAAGACTAGATACAGGTCTGGTCATTTCTGCGCCCCTGAAGAGCCCGGGATCATAGGAGGGAGGGACAACATGAACTGGAAGTGTATTCTATGCCTTAATAACACGTGGCAGAAAAGAGGAACAAAACCTCTTGGTCCGAGTCACCAGCGCCTGCATTGTATGTGGATGGCAGCATAACCCTAAAGTGAGACAGACTCACCCGTTTATGAAGAGCAATAGACGCGTTTGAACTGCTTGTGGACTCTAGACGCTTAGCCAGTAACCGCTCCAGTTGGCCGATCTCCTTATTCAACGCAGCCACTTCTCTGTTGTTCACCTTGTTCTGGATCTCTATCCTGATCTACAGCATAACCCTAAAGTGAGTGGGTAGACTCACCCGTTTATGGAGTGCAATGGACGCGTTCGAACTGCTGGTAGACTCCAGAGACTCAGCCAGTAACCGCTCCAGCTGACCGATCTCCTTATTCAACGCAGCCACTTCTCTGTTGTTCACCTTGTTCTGGATCTCTATCCTGATCTACAGCAGTTCATAACCTTAAAGCGAGTCAAACTCACCCTTTTATGGAGAGCAATGTACGCGTTCGAACTGCTGGTAGATCTCTTATCTAAAGCAGCAATCTCTCTTGTACACCTTGTTCTGTATCTCTATCCTTATCTAAAGCAGTTAATTACCCTAAAGTGAGAAGACTCACCCGTTTATGGAGAGCAATAGACGCGTTGGAACTGCTGGTAGACTCCAGAGGCTCAGCCAGTAACCGCTCCAGCCGACCGATCTCCTTATCCAGCGCAGCCACTTCTCTCTTGTATACTTTATTCTGGATCTCTATTCTGAAGTGCAGCTCTTGCGTTTCATCTGTGACGAATCTTCGCGTTTTGCACTCCAGTCTTAGACCTAGGCTTTGGATAACGGGGTCGTCCTCGCCTGGAACGGGAAGGTAAAAGTTTTATTAAGTATTTGATTGGCTATGATCCAAAATGAACCCATTTACAATAATGAGGTGGATTGTAATGGTTACATTACAATACAATCTTATGTTATTCTTTTAAAGATTGGACGGTCGTTGGGGCAGAAAGATCCTTGAGTGGAGGCCACGTACTGGAAAGCGCAGTGTGGGACGGCCATCTGGTAGGAACCAGATAGACCGACAATCTGGTGAAAATCGCTGGGTTTTGTTGGATGCAGGTGGCCGTAGACCGGTCGCGCTGGAAATTTTTGGAAGAGGCCTACATATGTTTAGCAGTGAACAGCAATAGGCAGAAATGATGATAGAAACGTCGACCAGGGCACCTAGAGAGTGCAGATCTCTATTAGGATATTCAAGGCAAGGCCCCTGTAAATATAAAGCTCTGATTTAGGCTTACCTTCCTAATCCTTAGCAGATTGATTTAAGTTGAGAACCGATCTAGATCAATAATAGCAAAAATGTAATATTTAGCACATCATGATTTCTCACTGCTATAATGCGTTGTACTCGCTACCATACGATAAGTCAAAAAATGAACTCACTCTTAGTCCTGATAGCGATGATTTTGGGCAGGAACAGCAGGCAGAGCGTGGAGGTGGTGGTGATGAGGATGAGGCTGGTGATGGTGATGTACGCGAGGGTCGCTCGCTCTGAGATGATGGTGCCGATCACCACCACGCTGGCGCTGGTGATCACCACGGAGTAGACACTGATGCCAATGTATCTGAAGAAAATTAATGAGTCGGTATTATTCAATCTTCAGCAGGGAACTCTAAAAAAGCGTCGATGGCCGAGTGGATAAGGTCGTAGCTTACCATGCGAGAGGTCGCCATTTCAAACAGGTGAAGCCCATTGTCCCCACTGCTGGGACACAGGCCTTCCCTAAACTACGGACGATAAGGCCTTAGTCAACCACGCTGGCCAAGTGCGGGTTGGTTAACTAAACAACCTGAGAACTTCATAGGCGCAGGTTTCCTCACGATGTTTTCCTTCACCGACGCGTCGAATAATCGTACAATGACTGAATATATGATATGAATTTCAAATTTGAGAACACAGTGGTTGCGTTTGAACTGACGACTTCTAGCATGGCAAGCAACGACCTTAAGGCCATTGAAGCAAAATACTTACTTAGAATCATTAAGGGCAGATATCTTGACGTTCCTGGTCTCCCACGCCATGTAGACGCCGACGATGAGCAGAAGCCCTTTGTAGGCATAAAGCGCGCACAACCATCCAGTCGTGTTCTGGGACTTGCAGATTTCTATCTGGAATCAAAGAGGGGTCTTATTTTGTGCACCTTAACTCTTTGCATGATAGTGGCGACCGTATTGTCGCTGTAATTTAAACCTTATACATAAAATCACGCCTTTTTCCCAGAGGGGTAGGCAGAGATCACTTCCTGCCATGTGCTACGGTCCTGGCACACCACTTTCGCTTCATCCGCATGCATGAAGAGGTGTAATGGATGTGGATCCACATCCATTCAATTCATGCATGCTCGTCAATTACGGGTAATTTTGATTTGACCTCTCCCCTAAAACCTTATTCCCTAAAGATAAGGGCTATAAGCAATAAGATTATTTAAATAGTATACTGGTCAAAGGGTTAAGAATGGTTTGCCAAAAAATCTACAGAAACATTGGGCTATTTTTGATGCTGAAACAACAAACAGCATTTAATTTTGAAGAAAAAATTAAACACGTAAATAGTCTGGCTTATTCACGAAGATTATCCTCGCCACCAGGACGTAACTTTGATGGTATTTTTTTCAACTGACATACAATGATGGTTTGGAGTAGCCTCGTTATCATCATCGGACTTGCGGGGGAGCGGATGGCTCTCACTCTTTAATTTGTTGGTCTACAATTAAGTAGGGCAGAGAGAGGTAAGGTAAATTACGCCTGATTCCTAAAATCCCATTGATATTGACACAAATAGTCAGTATTTCGTCTAGGCACATACCTGCTGAGTAGAAATGGGTACATAAATAGGAAATAAAAATTACCTGTGGTTGATAAACAACACTCCGATCCGTAGCGCTGATCTCTATGGTCAAGTTCTTTAGGTGCCTCTCCATAGGGTCTAGAATTGCCCACAGCGTCACAATCATGCCGTCAATCACTAGCAGAGCGCATACTAGAGATATGAGTGGTGTGTCCTGAAGTAGTTTGGTCTTGCAGACTCCGCTCCGGTTGCTGTAAGCGAATCAGTGGTCAATTATAAAATACCACTGTAATACTCGCTCAAGAAGCATTGAGATTTTTTTTCCTAACTGACTTACGATAATGGCTTGGAGTAGCCCCTTTATCATCACCGGACTCATCTTGCGGGGGAGCTCTCACCCCTAAAGTAGCATTGAGAGTAATAAATAGTAAATACCTCTATCAGGGCTCACTAATGATACACATTTACTTATTCTTAAGGCTGTCTTTTTAGGCTGCATAAGAGCTTTACGTACAGCGTGCTATACAGCCCACATAACACCAGTTTGGGCACAAATTATTTAGCCTTCAGTTCCTTAAAGGTACACGCGTGTACTTTTTAAGAACCGCTAGCTGAAAAGTGGCTCTTTAATGAACCATTATACAGCCAACAGGTGCATAGGTAACCACATGAGTAACCTTAAATCGACTTATAGGCCATGAGTTTACTTTAAAACTCTTTAAAGTAAAATCGGTTAAAAAGGAAGGCTAGTACATTATACATAGATATTATGTTGGTAATGACCAAACGCGGGATACAGCTAACGTATAAAATAAAGGTCTAATATCTAATATGTATTAGTCTTTATGGGTTTACACGCGATATTAGGACTAGCAAATACATGGTCGCGACCATGATTGGTGTAACCCAGTCGAAACGTCGGGCAGTAAGAAGCTGTGTATTGGTAGGTACTCCTAATATTGCGTGTATACTAATATTTAATTTAATGTGACGCCAAAGTCAAAAATCTTACGTTAAAGACTAATCATCATCATCATCAGCCCATCAGGATCACCGGTAAAGTCTAATGTTTGGTAGATATTTAATGGAGTTTTATATGCTCAGTTTACTCAAGTTATTATGTTAAAATCGTGTTACTGGAGAGTATTTCCAATTTGTGTAGTTAGGTACCTTATAAATATCCTGTGTACTCGGTACGTTTTCGCGAACATAGATCCAAATGCCAGCGAAAATCCAGCTGATAAAATGTACACTCTACCCTGGAAAGAAAACGTGTCAGTCATCAATCATCTTCACCAACAATAGCTGTCAATTATGTTCATAGATATAAATAAAAAAAAATTGTGGAAGGGAATATCAACATGCGATATTCACAGTGGGAGTTTTCTCAGAAATGAAATGATTAATATAATTCTTGTGTTTGAAATCATCGATCCAATTATGGAGCTATGCACACAAAATGATATCTTTACTTAAATTGGTTATTGTGTTCGTTCACTCATTGGTAATGCGTTATTTTCTAATTTAACCGCCTCGTTGTTCTATATAGTAAGCGCTGCGTAAGGACCGAGTAGGGTTGCCAACCTTTTTTAGCGGAAATAAAGTATATCTGATTTTAAAGGAGGTAAATAAAGAGTATGGACTTACAAAAAAGAGTACCATTTATTTTTTACTTTAAAACAGTAAATACACTACATTAACACTTTTTTAATTCTGATTTTTGCATATTATTACAAACGTGCACTAGTTTTAGTAAAAAAATTGTAAAAAAGAGTATGTAAGCGTACTTTATTAGTGTTATAGATTTTAGAGTACGCCTACATGATATAGAGGACAATACTCTATTTTAGAGTACGGTTGGCAACCCTAGGACCGAGAGGTCTCCGGCTCGAGTTTGAGTATTTCTGTAAATAAATTACTCAGCCCGGAGTTAGGATGTTAGCGGTTGCACGCCCGACCCGTGCCTCAGAAAGCACGTTAAATCATACACCCGATCTCTCATTGGTTATGTCGGATTGCCGTCTTACCGAACTATGAGAGTAAGGGAACAGAGAGTGCACTTGTGTTTGCGCGTACACTTTTGCACTATATTATGTCCTGCGCACTTAGTTGTAATTAATTGAGATCGGCGGCCATGTCCGAAATTAGGCGGACGCCTTAATTTTCAAACTTATAAAAGAAACAAAATTTCTTTAAAAAGGGTTTGTTTTAAACTGCCTACGTCGAAAGAACTTACAGTGCACATTGCCGAGAAGGGCACGTAGGAGGGCAGGGTAGCGTTGTCGACTCCCAGCAGAGCCACTGCGGTGTACACCAACACGCATCCGATCAGCGTCATGTTGTTGAGTCGGGGCGAAGACAGCTTTATTGATCTGGTGAAAAAACAATCAGTAAATCACTACATAGCATAAAGCAAAGTCGCTTCCCGCGTCTGTCTGTCCCTGTGTATGCTTAAATGTTTAAAAGTACACAATGGATTTTGATGCGCTTCTTTTTAATAGATAGAGGGATTTAAGGGGACGTTTTTTATGTACACGAGTAATATACCCGAAGCGAAGCGAGCGCGGGTCACCAGTATGATATAATGAAACTTATAACTATGACAACTGTCGGGTTTAGTCTTGCCCATGACCAAGAGCGCTGTAAATAGCTTGAAACGTCCCTAAATAATTCAGTAATTATGTTTAATCCGAAGAATTAGTTTCATTTCAAGAGAGATAATTAACGTTCAGTAACTTCGTTACTGATATAAAAGGCAAATGTCATTTAAAGAATGGTGGACAAACGTAATAATAAAAAAAAGACATAGCACCTACGGCACGCAATTTATTCATCATGTATGTTGGCCCCAGGTTAAAATCGAAGTATGTATTACTCATGGTCAACGATTTAACTTTTCACTTCACCTGCAGTTGTTATATTTGTGTCTCCTTTACAAATAAAAAAATCAAATGTATGAAATGGGGGCTATCGCGTGTGAGAAATTCACTGGATGGTCACGTCAGCGTATTGCCATAGTTTATTTATTTATATTATTTATTTATTTATAGTGAATTTCTCATACCTAGTGCATTTCTCACAACTCTCATTGCTGTAACTGAAAATATGGATTTTCAATTTCAGAATATTACGAGTACCATTAGATTTGTAAATCATTCGCATGGGACAGGTCAATATCGTAGCACTAACTGTGTACCTAAGAGTTAGCATCGTGCCTAACTTCAACAGTAACTAGTTTAACCCCCAAAGTCCCAATCCATTGATTTAAACTTCAAATTATATCAAATATTCAGCGTTTGAAGATTATATTGCAAATCGTAGAGTCCGTATCTGCGATGCAAGTTTCAAGGAGCAATTTCGTTATATTGGATAGTAATCGAATCTCAGCATCTACTTCTGAGTTTGCTCGGATCGGGTAATGAAAAATCTGATAGCCACTTAGGGACGACTGACGACAAGTTTCCCTCTATTTTTTATGCAAATATTTGGAACATTCTCAGGTGAATGCGGTAACATTTTGGCTGCGAATTCGACGCGTGAAAATCCCACTTAGATGACGACTCCTTGATACAGTCTGTATTATAATACAGACGGTATCAATCTTAACTTTGACTTTAACTGCCTCGTTGGTCGATTGGTAGCAAGCGCTGCGCAAGGAACGTGAGGTCTCCGGGTCGAGTCCGGGGTCGGGTGAAAAATTGTGTAGGTTTTATGTAATTACTCAGCTCGGAGTTAGGAATTTGGCGTTTGAATGCACGTGCCTCCGAAAGCACGTTAAGCCGGTGGTCCTGCTCCCGATATCTCTTCGGTCATGTCGGATTGCCGTCACACCGAATTATAAGAGTAAGGACATAGAGAGTGCGCTTGGTTTTGCGCGCACACTTATGCACTATAATGTCCTGCGCACTTGGCTGATCTCAATTGAGATCGACCGCCATGGCTGACATCGGTCGGATGACTTATATATGTATATCTAATAACTGTAGTGTTAATTTTGAGTGTGTAGGTTATACTGAGTACATATAAGGCTTGTTTAGCGCACTCATGTGTGATTCTTGAAAACACATATTCGATGTGCCTGGTTTTTCAAATACTTGTTTCTTTAAAACTAAGTTGTAAGAAATTGCTAACATAATTATTATTTTCATTTTACAAGGGCTTCATTAGGAGTTCGTTAATTCAATAATCCCGTAAAATAGGTAATCTTACAAAGTTTTAAGTGGAATTTCTACGCGAAAAGCTGATTAAAATGTAGTTTGTGAGCTCGTCTCGCCGGATTAGGGTCAGAGAACTGGTGCTTGTTTGCTTCTTAGTGATGAGGATAATACGTGATGCTGTGATAGCAAAA
This sequence comes from Maruca vitrata, assembly GCA_039566165.1. Lineage (NCBI taxonomy): Eukaryota > Metazoa > Arthropoda > Insecta > Lepidoptera > Crambidae > Maruca > Maruca vitrata. The sequence continues at coordinate 2,596,751 of CM076914.1, read as the reverse complement.
TATCCTATTACCTACATTACCTAAGAATTTGCAAATTCGGTAAGCTCATTTGGATATGGCACGTTATGTAATCGTTACGAGCGTTAGGGCGCACGCTGGATTAACAGCTTATCGAGATCTGGTGTAATACCTATTTCGGTACTAGCCGGGGAATCCCTACTTACCATCACTTCTGCAGGTGGAATAGATAGAAACCCGTAGAAAATGCCACCGTGGCTGCTGTTAATACGACTACTGCGAGACAACTGGCAATACCAGCATTACCAGCAATATCTGTTCTATTATTAACTCTGAAGTAAATACAGTTTTAGGGCGGCCTCCTGGAATTTTGCTACCGGGGTTGGAACCTAATGTGACAATACCTAGTCGACTTGCATCCACGAATTGCCTATTACAAACCTACTAATACCTAGGTGAATCCTTACACAACCTACCTTGCTGTACCTATGTTATAAGTTTAACAGGACAAAGCCAGTAGCTACCACCATCCCGCATATTAAATAGCAGCAAGTCAGTAGCAAGTGTCTTGTGGATCTTGAAATTGGGTCAAGATAGTTATGGACTCTCGAGCAAATCCCCTACCTTCGCTTGCTATAATGCAGATTGAACAGCAGGAACCCGGTAGCGAGTGCCACCCCGGCAGCTGCCAGTGCCGCCACGGCCAGTCGCGCCGGCGGCCACACCGAGTCCACCCTCAGTACCAGCACTCGTCGCGCGGCCGGGATGCCGCCCGCCCACTGCGCGCGCGCACACTCTCCGAATGACAGCTGTAGTAGTGTCTATAGTTCCACAGTTTTGCGACGGCCTCCTGGAATTTTGCTGCCAGGGTTGGAACCTAATATGACTGTACCTAGTCAACTTGCATCGACTACTAATTACCTTGGTGAATCCTTACACAACCTACCTTCCTTTGCTGTACCCATGTTATAGGGTGAACAGGACAACGCTAGTGGCTACGACCACCCCGCAGATAAGAACAGCATTGGGGCAAGATTAAACAGCAGGAAGGAAGACTATAGCAAGTGTTGGCGACACTTGCTATAGTCTTCCTTCTCTTATGACTCTTGAGTGAATCCCTACCTTCGCTTGCTATAATGCAGATTGAACAGCAGGAACCCGGTAGCGAGTGCCACCCCGGCAGCTGCCAGTGCCGCCACGGCCAGTCGCGCCGGCGGCCACACCGAGTCCACTCTCAGTACCAGCACTCGTCGCGCGGCCGGGATGCCGCCCGCCCACTGCGCGCGCGCACACTCGCCGCACGACAGCTCGCGGCCGAGCGTGTATAGTGCCACCGTTTTTGGGCGGCCTCCTGCAAATAAATAAATAAATAAATATCTGGGACATTTCCACACACGGTCATCTGACCCCAAACTAAGCAGAGCTTGTACTATGTAATGGGCGTCAGAGACTGATATACATACATATATATTTATAAATACATACTTAAATACATAATCACACCCAGACACGGAACAAACACCGATGTTCATCACACAAATATTTGTCCCGAGTGGGAATCGAACCCACGACTCTTGGAACCGCCAGCCAGGGTCACTAACCACTGTTCCACCGAGCCAGTCCAAATATAATATGCTTATTAGTACGTAAGATTTTAGACTTTAGCGTTCCATTACATTAGATAAGGTAGGTAGGGTAGCGACTCGCGACCATGATTGGTGTAATCCAGTCGAAACGCCGGGCGGTAAATAAGCATGTATTTGCTACGACTAATATCGCGTGTAGATAAAGACTTATATTTATGCTTATTAGTAGACCTTTGTCACTTAAAATGGCACTGGAGTAACTTTCCGTCCGTGATTGCGTCTGCGCTAATTAGTTTTCATAAGTTTTATCGTGTTATAAATTACTTTACAAAAAATTAGATTAATGAAGAACCGCTAGACCGATTTTGTATAAACCATCAACTAAATGGTCCGTAAAATCCTAAATTTTGGTTGGGATAAGTGAGCCCGTTCTTGATTTATAAATTTACAACGAAAATTGATTTTTGTTTATAAAAGATTTATTGATTTATTTATTGTTTGTCACGCTAAAGCGGTGTCCATTTTGTAGGTACAATTAATAATAGTAATCATGCTCAATATAAATAACAGGAAAACCTTTGCATGTGCTTCAAACTCTATAGTAACCCATTCCTACAGATGGAGTATTCTTTTCGGAGCGATTCGAGCTGTGAATCGGATGAAAGTGAAATTTTAATAAGTAAATTAAACCTTCTCCACCGAAAGGAATCCTGCGTAATCTTTCAACGTCACGGACAGACTTATTACGAATCGTAATACTGTCTCAAGGCAAGGTATGAAAAAAAAGCGGCCAAGTGCAAGTCGGAACGAAAGGTTCCGTACCAATTATGTAAAAAAAAAACCCTTGTTTTTTTTTTTAATTTGTTGTTATAGCTGCAACGGAAATATATCATAATGTGAAAACTTCAGCTTTCTAGCTATCACGGCTTATGAGATAAATAAAGCAAGGAGATAGACAGAAGGACGGCGGAGGCTTAGTAATAGGGTCCCGTTTGTACCTTTTAGGTACGGAATTCTAAAAACACGAGTTTCTTATTAAAATGCAAATCCGATTCGTATTACAGAAATCCGCCCACAAAGCAAAGAGCCGTGCTATGTTAATGTGGACACGGGCACTGAGATACTGCCTTTGAAGATATTCCTTTTATGTTGGGAAAAAGCTAAGTATGTTTGTGGGACAATAAGTATAACGCATAGATATCTATACTAATATTATAAAGCTGAAGAGTTTGTTTGTTTGTTTGAACGCGCTAATCTCAGGAACTACTGGTTCGATTTGAAAAAATCTTTTTGCGTTGTATAGACCATTTATCGAGGAAGGCTTTAGGCTATATAACATCACGCTGCGACCAATAGGAGCAAAGATACAATGGAAAATGTGTAAAAAACGGGGGAAACGCGAACGAAGTCGCTGGCACAGCTAGTTAGACATAATTAGTATGTTTCTTAAAACAATAATAATAACGGAGTAGGTAGTCAAGGGTTCAGTTTCACAACGTTTTTCATCATCATCATCATCATCGCTAAGTGGGGTCAAGGACAGGAGAATGATGGCCTGTCATGTATTGTTAAATTAACTAACGTTTTAAGTTATGTTTTAAGCTGTAAACTAAAATGATTTTTTAACACTGACATGCTCGCCCATGACTATGGAATTGATTTATATGCTGACCATTTTGGATCATTAATTACGAAAGCTTTTGAATATGTTAATTATAATCTTTAAAACCTAATTGCCATTTAATTTAATTTATTTTTATTTTATTGACTTGTATATGTTATTGTGTGTTATTATTTTTTTAATGTTAAGACGACTATTCTGACTAAATTTTTATTATTACTGACCGAACTATCATTGACATTGTTAAAATTATTTCTATCTGACATATAATTTAGTATTAAGTTTGACACAATACTGGCGCTTTGGGAAACTGTAAGCCAGTATGTGACCATCGTTTGAATAAATAAATAAATAAATTCTCTTAAATTCTTAACACGCTATTATTAAGTCGACCTGTATGTATGTAACTATGTAATGAAATCTAATAATTTTATCATTATTAACGGAGTAGGTATTATAGTTATTTGTGTTCTTGAAAGAAAGCTCTCTCAAGTATGTTTAATATAATTAATAAGCACAATAAACCATCCACCAAAAGAGGTTTCTTAACTTTGTCTATTTTATTTCGTTGTAATTAACAGCGCTATTTATGGGCATAAAAGCAAGTCTGTAGTAGTAATTTTAGGAAAGTAAGTTATTCATTTTAAGACCCATAAATATTAAAGGAACTTAATTTGTTATTCATAGCAGAAAAATATGGAATGTAAAAGGCGGCCGTTTATTAGAGTTCGTTGGCGGTATTCTAGGATTTTGTAATTACCTTGTATTTGGTAGAATGCTGACGTGCCTATTCGATCTGCTCCGTTGAACGATACTGGTCCCTGAAAAATTTTTTTCTTTTTACATAACATCACATACATTGATCTGATCCCGTGATAAGTAGCTTAAGCACTTGTGTTACGGAAATCAGGATCAACAGTGGATACACAAATAAACTTAAATATATTTAATAATACACTCAGACACGGAACAAGCACCGATGTTCGTCACACAAATATCCGTCCCGAGTGGGAATCGAACCCACGACTCTTGGAACCGTAGGTTTTGAACCTGAGTCACTAACCACTGTTCCACCGAGCCAGTCAAAATATATAAATAGTAATATTACACAACGTATTGATCTGATCCCGTGGTAAGTAGTATAATCACTTGTGTTACATATATCAAAATCAACAGTGGATACGTTTACGAAGAAATAAAACCAAGTAAAAAGTAAATTCAAGCATAGTTATTCATGTAGGTTTTGAATAGAAAACGTTGGCAACAACAATAAGATAAGACCGTAGACCTGTAGTCTTGCCAAGTAATGTTCTTGTCCGAAGATGGATCTTGACAGATTTTGGCAGAGTCATAAATAAGCTGAATTCTCACGTTTAGCTTTTCTAAAAATTACTTTCAAAATAATTTATTATCAAATTATACATGTCATTATGATCTACCATAATGCTTCGTTTATCTTCATCTTTAAAATGTCAAACTGTCTTTTAAGCATCCGATGTATTTTTCTAAAAGTATGTAATTACATTTCTTGGGATGAAATGGCACATGCTGAGGCCTGTACCTCGCTGACCACTTATTATATATGTAGTCCTTGTCACTTGTCACGTTTCCCACAGACGTGAAAAGTGGATCGCTGGAAGTGATCTCTGCCTACCCCTCTGGGAAAAAGACGTGATTCTATGTATGTATGTATGTATGTAGTCCTTGTCTTTGTGTGATATTTCTTTATTTGAGTTGAGTTGTTTTCGTATCTATATCGTGGTAAATAAATATTATTCTTTCTTTCTTTCGGTTTTTTGAAATTGTAGCTAAAAAAGTTGTAGTTAATCTAAACTACCTAGTTTAAAGTAATTAAGACCTGACATGAGTATGTCACTTACTTCAAAGCAGAAGGTACTTACCGAAACACCTAAAAAACTCAAATTCGCGAGCTGATTGAGGAACTCCTCAGCCATATCCTTCCTGTCGTAGTCGAAGTGTCCTAGCCCCATCCACTGCTTCCTGTCGGTGCTATTCGCTTCCCCCATACTCCTCCAGAGGTTCTCCGCCCTGCTAAGGGCTAGGGCTATGGCCCACACCGCGTCGTAGGTTTGTGGGGCGAAGGACGAGACTGGGACGCCGGCTGCTTCCATTTCGCGTGTGAACATCTCGTTTGTCTGGAAAAGTTGAGTAAATGTAAGGCTGCCATTACCTAATTGCAAGGAAAATCCCGGACATAACAATCGAAATTAGGTTTCTTCCCCGGACACCTTCAAAAACAATTGCCGATAGTAAAATTCTTACAAATAAAAAATGGGTCTGTCGCGACAGCAAACATGTCCGGGTTTTACCTGGGTTTAATCTGGGCGGATGGGAACTCTAAGTAAATGGAGTGTGTAATGGGTAAATTTGCATTGCTTACTAATTGTGCGGTAGATCAATTGGGTTCTGTGGTCGCTATAGGCCACAGATCGTGGGTTCGATTCTACTACTATCGGTTACACATTACAGTGGGTCTTTCTCCAATTTTAAATCGGGTACTGAGATTAAGACATTCGCGACGCTTGCCTCGAAGATGTTAAACTCGCAATAATGCTTTAGTAAATAAGTAAAACAACAATATTATAAGTAAGTAAGTGAGTTCGCTCGCGACCACGATTGGTGTAACCCAGTCGAAACATCGGGCAGTAAGTAGCTATGTAAATTGCTACTCCTAATATCGCGTGTAGACCCATAAAGACTAATTTTAGTGTTAAGTAAAACAACCGCATAAGAGTACAATTTTGAAAATCGAATAAAAAAACACCAATCGCAATGACATTATTATATATTATCACGGTTCATCATTAAATTCGTTCAATAGACACGCAATACCTGAACGGATTTACCCCGATTCCGGGGTTCAATGAACCCTCATCATTTATTCACACGGCACTTTTGAAACGCTTCAAATATACCTTCATACCGCGCAAATACATTTTGTATCAATAGAAATTCCATTAAGTATTTATAAGATTGTGTTTTAGCAATGTCGCGGCGGACATTATTTTCCCCTGAGCGAATTCGATCTTTGAATAAAAGATGTAAGTTGGTATTTGTAACGGTGAGGCACAATTTTTGTATAAAATGTGTATATTATATGTTGCTAGGAGATGTATCTCAGGAGACATTGTCTCAGTGACCAAGGTACCTGCATGCCAAATTTCAAGCGACTAAGCGATTTAAATTTTTCATACAAAAGGATTTTCCCGATTATTCCCGTTCCCGTGAGAATTTCGGGAATCCCTTTCTTAATGCACCTCTACGGTATCTAAGCTACGTCTCTTCCAAATTTCAAGTGCCTAACTTTAGCCGTTTAGGCTGTGCGTCGATACGCCCTCAAGCTTGCACTCACAGGGAACCTTTGAGGCGTCTGGCTGAATAATTGGCCCATCGGATTGGTCTGGCAGCTTTACAATTCGTCTGGAAATAGTACCACGTAGTTATATATGTCAAATTTAGGCTTTCTAAAATGACGTAGGTTGCCTCTGTTTTGGGACACCTTTAGTTCGCGCTACCTGTGAAACGGCCCCGCTTTCGAGCAAGTGAGTACGCGTACTCTTCTAAGTACATACTAGACTATAAGTCATGGAAATTCTAGCTTTGCTAAAATGACGTAGGTCTGGCGGCCCTGGGATCTTGGTCCAGGTGCTTTATGACTTCGATACAAAGAGTAAATAAATGGGTTACCCGTTCACATACATAGTTACCGTTTTAGTCTGTGCATTATTTTATATAAATAGTTAAGGATTTATATTTGTGATTGGAAATTACGTAGATCCTTAGCTATTCATAGAGTTTGAAGCCCATCAAACAGATGTATGGGCTCGTTTAACTATGGCTTAATTAAGGCAACGATTACGATACTATACAAGGCACAATGCTCTAAGAGGCTAATTATGTTCATTATTGTAACAAACACCTCTGTTAATAGTGTTTAGTTTGCGCAAATCATTAGTAGGCACCTAATTAGTTACGTTCATTGAACAGTAAAAGCCTCTTTCAAGCTACGAGTCATCAGTTTAAAGCTTTCGTTTAATTTCAAACCAATTAGGCATTGACTGAGCAGAACAGAAACGAATCAGCTATTTCTGATAGATTTGAAAATTAAAATAGGTTGTGAAGTTACTTAAAATAATCCCAGCGGTTTTGTATATAGCTCTACTAAAGTTAAACCAAAGAAAATTTCAATGATGTACCTTAGTAAAAAGGTAAATTAGTAATAATTTGCTAATAGCAAACAAGCAAAGTATGAGGAATTAACTAGATGATAATACGTAGGCGTGAGGTCCAACTGCAGCATGATTGGTTATTTTTGACGTGGCATTGACAGACATACCTTTTTAGTGGCACACTTTGAAATGTTTTCATATATTTTATTAGTAAAAGTAGTTTTTTTTTGTCACAAATAAATGTTCTTTCTTCTTTCAATATTCACCAATCAGGCTGCAGTTGGACCTCACTTCTACGTATAGCCATCTAGTGAATTTCTCATACGCGTTAACCCTCATTGCCAGAATTGTCATTGTTTGGTATGAAACATGAGCTCACTTGGAGTTTATGTTATCGCCTCTGTCAGAAAATGTAATGAATGGTACGCGCGTGTTTTTCGTGTCAGAGATGCCTTTGTGCAATTCCGGTGGTAATATCATTTGTAGCGCATTTGTCAGATATATATGCGAATTTTTAAAGGGAACAAATAAGACAAGCCAAAATAATAAGGCCGATCATCACCCGCAGATGTTTTAGGCAGTTAAGCTTTTTCAAAATGCCCTGAATTCGTTTCCAAGAGTGCTTAATTTAGGTGTCTCGTTTTAAATATGAACAATAATTGCCCAATCAAATTTTATATTTATGTAGTTTATATAAATTCTCATGTATGTAAGTGATTGGTTATTATTTTGAGGAAATAAAGTTCTTTAATCAGATTGTGGCATTTGCTGAGGCCTGTACCTCGTTGACCACTTTATAGTCCTTGTCTATGTGTGTTATTTCTTTGTTTGAGTTTTTGTGTCTTGTGTATTTATGTCTCATTGTATTTGTAATTTCTATGTCGTGGTCAATAAATGTTTTTCTTTCTTTCTTTCTTTCAACTCTTATACAACATAAATGTTATACTACTAATACTTAGGGGTGAGAGTCATCTGCTCCGCCGGAAGTCCGGTGATGATGACGAGGCTACTCCAAGCCATCATCGTAAGCCTATTCCGTTCTAATACCAATTTTTTTGTAGGAGTTATTCGTATGCGTAGAACGGGTGGTATTCGTTTTTTGGTATTGGTCCGAAATAGATCATTGTAATTAACTTCAAAACTTAATATTTCACAATTTGCTTACTAATGTAGGTCTTCGCTTAAAATTATGGATTGCACTTAAAACTTAGTGAATTTTTACAGGTATTGCAAATATACCTAGTACTTATACTATCTACTAAACTAAACTAAAACTTAAATTTAAATTTTTACTTTACTTCCCAATCAAAGTTTATATTTATGCAGTTTTTTAATTATGTCAGTTAGAATTTTATAAAAAATAGCATATACTCACCAGCCCAGCATAGGAAGCACCGTCGCCGACAATGCCTCTATGAGCGGTGACAGTGACCAGTCCCTCCAGCGCTCTAGCCAGTTGTGCGCGCGCGCAGGGCGGGGCGCCGCGCAGCCGCGGCGGTGCACCGGCCACCAGCCACGCGTACTCCGCGCCCCACATGCCCAGCCGGAACGCCTGCGCTCGGGGGGGATAGCCGCGTTACTGGTCAAGATGAGGTGATGGGGAAGAGCGACAGTCATTTGTTTTTTGACAAGGTATGCGGTCGACACAGACGTCTGTGACAAATGACGATCGCAGATGGAGACGGTAGAAACCGCGCTCGTTACTTGTTTATGTGAGAGAGACGTCTATGTGACAATCGCAGTTTTGGTCAGTGATGGGATGGATCGACGGTCATTTGTAGTTTTGGCAAAGTATACGCAACAGATCGCGGACGAATCAGACGTCTATGACAAATGACGATCGCAGTTGGAGACGGTAGAGACCAACAGACCAGCCTTGAGGAGGAGCGCGACCGTCACTTGTTTATGGCAATATGAGATGGACGTCTTAGACAAGTGACAATCGCAGTTTTGGTCAGTGGCAGGAGTAGAGAGGGCGTCAGCCACTAGCCACGCGTACTCCGCGCCCCACATGCCCAGCCGGAACGCCTGCGCTCGGGGGGGACGGGCGCGTTATTGGTCAGATATAGGATGGAGCGACGGTCATTTGTTTTTTGGCAACAGTTCGCGGACGACACAGAAGTCTATGACAAATGACGATCGCGGTTTCCGATCGCTGTTGGAGACGGTAGAGACCGCGCTCGTCACTTGTTCTTGGCAACGTGAGACAGACTAGGACAAGTGACAGTCGCAATCATAGGTCGCAGTTTCCTATCTCGGTCGAACGTTACGTTCAAACACCGATTCTGTGATGGGTAAATGAATGTAAATTTTTATGGAGTCTAATTATCAAGCGGCTACCTTGGACATGCCGTGCTATGCCCAATAGCATGGCATGTTCAAGATCCTAGATATTCACGTTTACGCCTTCGATATTTTTTTTTATTTATTTATTTCAAGACAGCCAACAAAACATTCACTCAGATAACATAATTTAAACGCTTAGTTTTATAACAATGCTAAAGTGATGCCTTAATTATATACTGCCACGACATGCACAAAATGGAAATGAAAAAGAAAAAACAACTTCATGCTATGCTAAACTCCATCGATATATCTATGTATGATAATGTTAAAATTGCACCAAGCATTGGTGACTTTGACTGCCTGTCAGTTTTGGAACTTTGAAAACGAGAAATTCAGCCACGGTATCACTGGCGTTGACAGATCCTCTAGCGCCTTGGCGAGCTGGTAGGTAAATAGGTAGGCTGGTAAATTCAATCACATGATACCTTGTGATTGAATCACTAACATCAAAAAACTAAACACAAAATGAAAGCTGTGCATTTTCACAGCTTTTAATTTTAAAATGGAGTTTATCAACAATAGCCAGACTTAGATCTAAATTATAGTATAATAATAAATATTTCACAACATCACATACATCGATCTGATCCCGTGGTAAGTAGCTTAAGCACTTGTGTTACGGAAATCAGAAACGACAGTGGATACACAAATATACTCAAATATATTTAATAACACACCCAGACACGGAACAAACACCGATGTTCGTCACAAAAATATTTGTCCCGAGTGGGAATCGAACCCACGACTCTTGGAAGCGTAGGTAGTAAACCTGGGTCACTATCCACTGTTCCACCGAGCCAGTCAAATTAGATCTAATGTTTTGCAATGATTTCTTTTTCTGGTAATTGTGCTGAGAACATACATTTTACGGCACTATTTGGCATCATAGTTATTCATAGTATTCATAGTGTTTTGAAACGTAACACGAGAGACAAACATTGTAACCAACTATATATTCTCGAATGCAACTCACCTCACAAAATATCTTCGGTATCATCTCTTGGGAAAAGCTCCCAATAATAATTCTTGTGTCCAGTTCCTGTAACAAAGTCAAAGTTATTATAAAATGATTCCACAGAAAAATTATCAAAAGTTACAATAAGCCCATATACGTCCCTACTGCTAATATAAGATAATATAAGAACCATAGAAAAACAATCAATTTTTGTAGAACATTTGAAGACACTTTTAATAGATAAAGCTTATTATACGATTGAAGAATACTTCAACAACGACACATTTAAATAAATAATAAAAACATAATTTGTTATGCAAATAAAATTGTATACTTTAGAATAGAATAGAAGAAGAATTGATTAAACTTGTGATTATGAATATTTATATATCATGTAACTAAATATGCTCTGTAAATGTTGCTGTGCCCCTACGGGGCGTCACATAACGGACTGTACCTTATATAAGAACTATGTAATAACGTGTGACACGCAATAAATATTTTGAATTTTGAATACTGCTGGGGCCCGGGTCTACCCTAAACTAGGGCGATAAGGCCTTAGTCGACCACGCAGGCCAAGTGCGGGTTGGTCGATTTCACAACCTAAGAATTTCTTCGTAGATGTGCAGGTTTCCTGACGATGTATTCCTTCACCGTTCAAGCGTCGAATAATCGTACATACGAATTTAAAATTTGAAGACACAGTACGTGGCGGGGTTTGAACTTGGGATCTCTCGCATGGCAAGCAACGACCTAAACCACTTGGCCATCGACGCTTTTTGGAAATTGACGCTTGATAGAAAAAATAAACTACCATAATTAAAACGTTTTGCACTTAAGATAAGGTCCAAAATCAATGAAATATCAAAACAAGTTATAGTATTCTTTTCCTATTACCTACCTACCTGTATGTGAAGAGCAAAGGGCTAAAATGATGTTTCACTTAAGTCTGGAACGGTTCAAATAGGCTAACAAGATTGTCAATAGTCAAACGAGTCTGGGCGTTCAAGAGCAACCAAACGCCAATAGCTCCCCTTATGCTTGGACCAAATTGTGGAACACGGAATAATATTGCAGCTCTGGGATTTGGCCTTCTCTATCTGGGTATTTCGTTTGGACGTTTGAAAGCTCTTTTGAAGGCGACTTTGTGCCTCAAAATGTATCGTATTTATTTGAAAATATGGATCTGAAAAGAAATGACGAAATATGCTTTATTGCTTAAAAACTGGTCAAGTGCGAGTCGGACTCGCCCCCTGAGGGTTATGCATAATCATGAGTGTTGTATAAGACACAGGGAAAATAGTTCCCACCAGATTTTGAACCTTATCTAGTTGTAATACCGGCGAAAAACCAATGAAAAAAATCTATATGCTGTATTTGATTAATGGTCCAAGATCCCAGAGCCGCCAGACATCACTCATTTTCTAATGGACAAAATATATACGAATGAGTAGTGGTGGGGTGTACTATGATCATACGACTACTTGCTACCTCGGCCAGACGGCCATTTTTCTGGTAGCAATTAATTAAGGTACATAAAAACACTGCTCATCTCACTTATATTCTAATGGCTGATTTTAACATATATTTCACACAATATCGTTAAAAACGAGGATTCATTACTCCCAGACACATGCGGTCGGCGGTTTTCCCTAACAGACGCTTTAAAGTTACGAAAAAAATTAATTAATGTCACTTATTTTCTAATGGCTGATTTTAACATATATTTCACACAACATCGTTAAAAACCAGGATTCATTACTCCCAGACACATGCGGTCGGCGGTTTTCCCTAACAGACGCTTTAAAGTTACGAAAAAAATTAATTGATGTCACTTATTTTCTAATGCTTGCGTGTATTCATTAGCTCGCAGTCGAAGAACAATATCGAACCTCTAAAAATGAGAGAGTGACATAGAATCGATGTTAGATGTATCACATAACGAAGAATAGGTAGTGTTCTGAAATAGAAGATAATGTCGAAGAAGCTGAACAGTCTGATAGCTCAATGAGTAACCCAGAAGTGAGTGAGCATTCAGATAAAATGCCTGTAATAATATTAGATTACAATAAATGTAAAGGCAGCGTTGACACAAGGTTGTTTCCTGCTACACTTGTAAAAGAAAGACAAATAGATGGCCCCAAGTAGTCTACGGTAACATGGTCGAAATATCAGCATATAATGCATTTGTATTATTCACAACTGCTAATGATAGATGATAGAAATGGTGTCTAGCAAAACAACGAATGTTTTTGTAAAATTTAGGTAAGCAGTTAGTTATACCTTACATAAAGTCCAGGAATACGTTACCAAGGGCACTATTTTCTTCAGAAGAAAATTGCGAAAAAAATACGTGAAGCTATTGACTCCATCAACTTCAACTCAACACGAAGAAAATAATGTTGCTACTGCTAAGAAAGCTCACTAAAGAAATCGTTGTCAACTATGTGTGAAAATTGATAGTAAAAATCTTTGATTTGAGTAATTTGTAAAAAGTTTATATGTAAACAACATTCAATTACAACTGTTTTATGTACTTAATGTCATAATAATTGATTTAATTATTATTGTTTTTTTTTTATTTGATTAAAAGCTAAATTGGTAACTTATATTATTTTAATAAAGTTTTTCAAAATCAAATATTTACTTAGTATTGATAAAATTTAAATGTATATTAAATAGAATTAACAAATAAAAATAAAAGATTTAATGTAAAAGGTTTTTTACCCATAATATGCATAAATGTAGTACCCGGTCAAATCTGACCCGAGGAACGGTAACGTTAGTAATTTTGAAGCCCCTATGAAGGTTAAAAATATACCTATTTATTTTTAAAATACAGTACTTATTAAATCCTTTATCCTATTTTCAAAAAATACCTGGTGAGTATTACTTATTACGTCATTATAAATTAAAAACGTATCAAACAGAGTAACCGTACTTTGTAAACCTTTTGATATTTACTTTAAAATGTAAAATTAACTCAATTAAAAAAAAAAAACAGTTTGTAAGGTACATTTCTATAATTATTGCGGTCAGATGAGCACTTTTCTCAAAGTTAATCTTTGATTATTTACGTGATTTTCAAATCATTACCTTTAAAAAATATTTTTTTTTATACTTGCGTTACTTACTAATAGATATGCATTTTTATTTACATTTCAATATTAATTCCGACTAAGATTAGACATGCTACATACAAGCATAATACGCACGGATAAGGCCCGTGCCCATACTCAGCGACATTAAAATTGGGTCTGGTGAATGTTTGGCCCTTTGGATCGGTCTGTCCGTTTGCAAAACGTTTTAAAATAGTTGTTTGAATAACATATATAAAAATCAAGCATTAGAAAATAAGTGACATTAATTAATTTTTTTCGTAACTTTAAAGCGTCTGTTAGGGAAAACCGCCGACCGCATGTGTCTGGGAGTAATGAATCCTGGTTTTTAACGATATTGTGTGAAATATATGTTAAAATCAGCCATTAGAATATAAGTGAGATGAGCAGTGTTTTTATGTACCTTAATTAATTGCTACCAGAAAAATGGCCGTCTGGCCGAGGTAGCAAGTAGTCGTATGATCATAGTACACCCCACCACTACTCATTCGTATATATTTTGTCCATTAGAAAATGAGTGATGTCTGGCGGCTCTGGGATCTTCCTCTATAAGGGTTAACTATTACCTATTTGAATGTAATCTTAAGATACCTTCATCTTGCTGGTAGGGTTACTGCCTCTTTGGTCTATTGGTAGCAAACGCTGCATTGGGAACGAGAGGTCCCCGGCTCGAGTCCGGGGTGAAATTTTGTGTGAGATTTTCTGTAATGAAATTACTCAGCCCGGAGTTAGGAAGTTGGCGGTTGAACGCCAGTGCCTCGGAAAGCACGTTAGTCCATATGCATCTGCACTGAGTGTTCTTTTTTTCAACTTTTAGTAAAAGAAGTGAGATTTATAGGATATTTAGTAATAAATAGTAAAATTTTATAGCATGGGGTCAAAAATTTCTAAAACTTGATTTAAATTAGTTATGACCAAAAAACTGGAACACTCAATCCAGACGTTTCAGTAAATGTGCATATTCTCGATCTCAGAAAGTACTAACTCTGAGATAATGATTTTTATGTTAGAATTTAGTAAAAAAATTCTTAAAACTTTTAAGAAATTACCAATTCGCTAGGGTGTCAGATTGCAGATTAGTGGCGGTTTGAATGGATCACTCAATTCAGCACTTGTCTGAACTGAGTGATCTTCAAAATGTGCGTATGATTGGAGAATTACTTAAATGTAACAATTTTATCTTGTAGTTTCACTCTTTCGCGAATTCGTAAAATAGAAATAACGGCTCAAAAAGCTTTACCTTGACAAATAAACAAAAAGAGATTTTTTTGGAACGTCTGAACTGAGTGTTCCTTATATGCGGCTTTACAGACTGATATAACCCTCTTCCATTGAAGAAGTTTAGATCAATGGGTTTTACTAATTTTTTACTAAAACATGTAATATCGTCCGTCGCTATAAACTATATACCTTAAGAGAAAATCAATTTTTTGTTTTTGTAAAGGAGGTTATGTTGTAGGGTGACCACAATTTATAATGTTTAATAAAAGACCGTAAGTTAAATTAGAAAATGCGTTTTATTCATGTAGTTACATTAGACTAAATTAAAAGTAAAAATAAAATGTAAATATGTTTGTCTTTCGCTTATTATAGTGTTATAACATAGCGACCCGTACATCTTTCTACATAAATATTTCTTCACCCCCGTAAGACAATTACACCATTATAAGCGAAATACAAACATATTTACATTTTATTTTTACTTTTTATTTAATCTAATGTAACTACTTGAATAAAACGCATTTTCTAATATGACTAAAGGTCTTTTATTAAACCTTATAAATTGTGGTCACCCTACAACATAACCTCCTTTACAAAAACAAAAAATTGATTTTCTCTTAAGGTATATAGTTTATAGCGACGGATGATATTACATGTTTTAGTAAAAAATTAGTAAAAACCATTCATCTAAACTGCTTCAATGGAAGAGGGTTATATCAGTCTGTAGAGCCGCATATAAGGAACACTCAGTTCAAACGTTTCAAAAAAATCTCCTTTTGTTTATTTTTCAAGGTAAAGCTTTTTGAGCCGTTATTTCTATTTTACGAATTCGCGAAAGAGTGAAACTACAAGATAAAATTGTTACATTTAAGTAATCCTCCAATCATACGCACATTTTGAAGATCACTCAGTTCAGACAAGTGCTGAACTGAGTGATCCTTTTAGACCGCTACTAATCTGAAATCTGACACCCTAGCGAATTGGTAATTTCTTAAAAGTTTTAAGAAATTCTTTACTAAATTCTAACATAAAAAACATTATCTCAGAGTTAGTACTTTCTGAGATTGAGAATATGCACATTTACTGAAACGTCTGGATTGAGTGTTCCAGTTTTTTGGTCATAACTAATTTTAATCAAGTTTTAGAAATTTGTGACCTCATGCTTTAAAATTTTACTATTTTTTACTAAATATCCTATAAATCTCTCTTCTTTTACTAAAAGTTGAAAAAAAGAACACTCAGTGCAGATGCACATCGTTAGTCCGATCTCTCATCGGTCATGCCGGATTGGCTGATCTCAATTGAGATCGGCCGCCATGGCTGAAATCGGTCGGACGCCTTATAGGGTTACTCGTATTTTAGCTGAGGAATTAAACTTCCCAAATCAAAAGTACCCGTAATCGACGAGCGTGCATGAAGAGGTTGATTAAGGTGGATGAAGCGAAAGTGGTGTGCCAGGACCGTAGACCATGGCAGGAAGTGATCTCTGCCTACCCCTCTGGGAAAAAGGCGTGATTTTATGTATGGTATGTATTATACTTCCCAATGTGAAAAATATTTTTGTATAAAAATAGTGCAGATAAATCACTATTTATTTCCACTTTATATACGTATCGAGGCAGTCTCCACTGGCACTGGCTCGGTGGAGCAGTGGTTAGTGACCCATGGTCACTATCCACGGTTCCAAGAGTCGTGTGTTCGATTCCCATCCGGGATAAATATTTGTGTGACAAACATCGGAGTTTGTTCCGTGACTGGGTGTGTTATCTATATATATAAAAGGAGAAACTGACTCACTGACTGACATATCGACGCACAGCCTAAACGGCTTAACGTAAGCACTTAAAATTTGGAAGGGAGGTAGCTGAGGTACAGTAGAGGTGCACTAAGAAAGGAATTCCCGAAATTCTCACGGGAATAGGAATTATCGGGAAAATCCTTTTGTTTGTAAAATCTAAACCGCTTGAGTTAGACGCTTGAAATTTGGCCCGCAGGTACATTAGTAAACATTAAGCTTAGTTGTAACAGGATATTGTAAAATTCCCACGGGAACGGGAGTTTATGGGAAAAAGATTTTGTATGAAAAAATCTAAACCGCGTAAGAAAGGTGATTGAAATTTGGCATGCAGGTACCCTAATGAACGCTAAGCTTACTCGCAACGCGATATTGAAAAATTCCCACGGAAACAGGAGGAACTGGGAAAAAACTTTTGTATGTAATTAAATTTGGAAGGGACGTAGCTTAGGTACCGTAAAGATGCAATAAGAAAGGAATTCCCAAAATTCCTACGGGTACGGGAATAAGTGGGAAAATCCTTTTGTATGAAAATATATAAGCCGCGTAAAATAGATGATTGAGATTGAGCTTAGCGATATTGCAAAATTCCCACAGGAACGGAAGTTTCAAATTGGGAAAAAACTTTTCTACTTAAATTCCTGTAGTCCACGCGAACGAAGTCGCGGGCTCAGCTAGTTAAGTATATTAGTATTACCACTGTTTAGTGAATAATTAGATGCAATGAAGCACAGTGTTTTATGTTTACGTTCTTGGTAGCACGAACTCCTTTTTAACTGAGGGATAAACTTTTGGTCCGTGCCTAGAATGACATAAAAGACCCGAAGACAAACTAGCCACAACTTATCCACTTAAATCTAAATAGCAAAAAGTAATTAAAGTTCTCCTTGACATTTTATAAGACTGCCTTCAAGTAGAAAGAAAATCCAAGGAAACGTTATCCTGTGCTTGTTCTTCTTATCGTATGGTTGATGAACAACCTGGTGTCAGAGTTTTTTTTTTTTTTTTTATAATAAGCTAACAAGATGACCTCACTCCACCTGATGGAAAGCGGTAGTGAGACCCAAATATGATGTCGACAGGCACAATAGACCATATTGAGCCTGTCGCACTCACCCTGAAAGCCCGCTTAAAGAGGAGACCACTGCTGCGGCAACAACGAGACAAGGCGTGGAGTCTCGCATTGGTATTGAGCTGTGCGGGTCCGAGTTGGCCAGTCCGCTGGACGGAAGGGCCCCCGTTTCTACGGGTCTCCCTGGCCGGCGGGCTGACCCGCTCCGCCCGCACAATACCGCCGCTAAGACTCCACTGGTCCGGCGCTTGCCGCAGCAATGGTCCCCCCTGGCTCCGGTTCGTACAGTGCTGATCCCGGAACGCGACCTGACCGAGAGAGGCCAGAGTCACTTGGCGGGTTTTACGCAACTGTATGGTGGTAACAGAAACCGGTCGACAAAACGTCTCCCAACTAAATCAGTCACTCAGTTTAATCCGCCCGTAGGCCTCTGACATGGCTTCACACACCGTTGAAAAATCTCTCAGGTGTGCTGGTTTCCTCACGATGTTTTCCTTAACCGTTAAAGCGTCGAGTGATGGTAGGTACAAATCAATTTCAAATTTGAAAAACACATTGGTACCTGGCGGAGTCTGAACTGGCGACCTCTCGCATGGCAAGCAACGACCTTAACCACTCGGCCATCGACGCTTTTTCTTTTGTTGTGCTTATATTCAGTTATAATTATTAATTTTGATTAATGATGCTATAGCTTCATGTTTTGAACAATGTTACGAATTAAAGCAGGACCGTTCTGTTTTAAGAAGGATTAATTGGGTAGTGATTTACGCTATAGCGTCCCTCTGTAACGTCTTAATTATGTAAATTAAGAAACAAACAGGGAAGGAAACGGCCGTTAAAATAATTTGGACAATTAAAAGCAGTTACTTCCACAAGGTAAAGAAGCGTTACTATTTTTTAAAATTCATTTTGTATGACTAAATACACAAAGCCTATCAGGTTTCGACATTGAGACATGAAATGTTCTCATTTCGATTCTTTGTCCCACAATTGCTGTAAATTAAAAAAAAACAACGAGACTAGTTTCAGAACGACTGTCGGCCGGTAGGTTAAAGTTTATCAACAATGCAACTCCGATAAAGATTGCACCGCGGAACAAACGTCATCAAAGCACCACAATAACTTTGTCTGCCTCTCATTCTTGCACAAACGGAGGCAACGAGACAAAACATAAATCGTCTACGCCCTGGCTTTTCGAGATAATTGTGTACCTCCATTGTCTCTGTGCTTTAAACAAAGAACGTATCTCTTTTGTTTAAATTTTGCAACAGAGACCCACTGAGGGATAGTGCTTGAAAATGCTAAACTAGCTGTGCCCGCGACTAACGTTCGCGTGGATTACAGGACTTTACATTCAAAAGGATTTTCCCACTAATTCCCGTTCCCGTGGGAATTTTGGAGATTCCTTTCTTAGTGTACCTCTACGGTACCTAAGCTACGTCCCGTCCAAATTTCAAGTGCTTACGTTTAGTCAGTTTATTTTATATATTTAGAGTGTTCCCGTAAACTAAGTCATTTACGGTAGATAGTATTCTCGCCGTACAGAGCTTTTGTTGTAAAGCCTGTTTGAAAAGTTTAGGAGCCTTCTCGTGTGTAGAAAAGGAACGGTTAACTTGTATGACAAGATACGAATGTGCGTTTGAATTTTGACGAATTGATTTTGTGGAACACGTAAGCTTCTTTTAACATCTGTGTTATTATGTTTCACAATTTTACGTGACATGAATGCGATGAAACGAGAATTTTAACAATAGAATTTTGAGCTCGGTAACGAGAATGCCAGCGAGCATGAGAGACATGTAACTTCGAAATCAAAAAGTATTATATTTGTTTGCGTATTTGTTTGGAATACGTATAACTTCTTACAAAATAAACAAAATGTTAAAATGAAAAAAGAGCGGGTCAATAAGAACTGTAAATTTTCTTCGTATTTTGTTTAAATAACTTCGATTACTTATATCTATAAAATTTTCTTAAAAACGTAGTACTTTTATTGTAAACGTGTAATTATAAAAAGACAAAAACATCGCTATTACCTATATCGCTTAAAACAGTTCTGACCTTGTACAGAGAGTTCCCTAAAGTTACATACATATGTATCAATTGTAAAAAAAATAGAACGTCCTCCCATTTTACACGTTTTAATTATTTAAGTTCACAACTGGCCCTGAGTCCGGCCCTGTCTCTGCCCGCGATGCCCGCTAACACAACTACGGCTTGCTTAACGCCGATGTTCCACTCCACCGCATAATGAAACTTTTCTCTTGCAATGAAACTGTTTCATCACAGTATATTGAACAGTCAGTATTTAAAAAAAAGATCGAAAGCGTCGATGGGCTGATTGCTGAAGTTGTTTTCCATAAGTTCTAGTTTGAACACCGTAAAGTTCTTATGTGATTTCAAATTATAATTATTTATATTAATTTTCTTTTAGCGCTCTTAGAGAGACGGAGAACATAGTGGAAACCCTGCATAACTCTGAAGAAATTCTAAAGTGTAAGTCGACCAACCCGCACTTGGCCAGCGTAGTCGACCTAGCTTAGGATTTTCATGGACCCTTTGGTGAGTTTATTAAATATACTTTAAGATGTTTATCATATTAAAAATAGCTGATATACCTGATTACATGTTACTTAACAGTAAAATTACTCACCAATCTATACTAATATTATAAAGCTGAAGAGTTTGTTTTATTTGTTAGAACGCGCTAATCACAGAAACTACTGGTTCGAATTGAAAAATTCTAGTGTATTGGATAGACCATTTAACCAGGAAGACATAACATCTTGCTGCGGCCAATAGGAGCATAGAAACTATTGAAAATGGGTAAAAAACGGGAGAAACGCGGACGAAGTCGCTGGCACAGCTAGAAATATAAGATACGTCTTGTCTCTAAAATATTATTTTCGAACTTCAAATCACATTCAAGAATTTATTTATTTATTTATTGCACACATAAAAGTACATTTTACGGCACAGTTTATGAACCCTGTAAGGGTGTAGCAATTGTCTTATATCTAAGGTTATACATATTAAAATGGCTTAGCATATGGCTCACTTCTTTACTTAAACAATAGTGGTATTGTTTAGTATTATTATTACATATATTATTCTTCGTATAATCTAACTAAGTATTTGAAATTTTACCATGTTTTTTGCCTTCCCCAGTTTAACTGTGCCCCGGGAACTTCCTTGACTCGCTCACCTATTACGAATTGAATATTGGAAACTTTTCACATCATACGCCGCGAAGTTTTTCAATATTATAAAGCAAACATGTTTATTGACCCACGGATTGGTTGTTTACAAAATGAGGTTCGCTATTATTCTCCGTCGAAAACAAAGGGGAAATAAAATGTGTGGTGAAATTGATTTGGGTATGGTGTATCTGATGGGATTAGTGCAACAGGGCTTGAAATGATGGTAATGTAACCGATGTTTCGTGGGCGGGATAATAGGGAAAAACCGGCTAAGTGCGAGTCGTACTCGTGCACTTAGGGTTCCGTGCTATTATCTATAATATCAAATCACGTTGGTTGTATGTGTTTAACAAGACCGAGTAAAAGTGACTTAAAAATTACGTTTGGTGTATGGGAATTTTTAATTTTATTATTTTTATTTGAAAGGTAATTTGATAGGTAAATATTCTGTGAAAATTTTAAGCCTGTCTACCTGTTACCGATATTAATATTAAGAAAAAAAATAGGAAAATAACACGTTTATTGTAGAAGGGGCCTAAATGTTTCATCTGTTTTAATTTTTAGTATTTATTGTACGCAACGGTAATACATCATTTGTGAACATTTCAGCTATGACGGTTTATGAGATACAGCTTAGAGACAGACAGACGGTCAGACGGACGGCGAAGGCTTTGTAACAGGGTCCCGTTTTTACCTTTTAGATACGGAACCCCAAAAATACGCATCGGTGAACACATGTTACTTACGCAATTGCAGACCGCTTAATAGGTTGTATGTGGGAAACATTGCTTCGTTTTCCAGAAGCCGTTTTGGTCATGTTACACGTACATACTTTGTGATAAAAATACATATAATTACATATAAAAGTTTTTCCCAATTAATCCTGTTCCCGTGAGAAATTTTTCAATTTCAAGTTGCAAGTAAGCTTTACGTTCATCAAGGTACTTGCATGCCAAATTTCAATCATTTATCTTACGCGGTTTAGATTTTTCCATACAAAAGTTTTTTCCTGCTAGCACCAGTTCCCGTGAGAATTTTGCAATATCCTGTTCCAACTAAGCTTTAAGTTTACCATGGTACTTGCATGCCAAATTTAAAGCATCATCAAACTTAACTGCTACGATAGATAGTTTGACGTTTTGAAGACATTTTGTAAATTATAGTAGTTTAGATGATTTGCGATCGCAGTTATTACAATAAAAATTTATTATGGATATTTTTGATGTAATCGATGATCCATGTACTTTCTTTTTCCATGTTGGTTAACGCGTCCGTCTTTTTATTTTCAATTACATGTTTATATTTAGTAACTAAATTCACCAGTAGCTCAACCTCAGCTACGTTAAAATTTGCCGAACGCTCTATTTTTTGAGTCTCCATCTCGGTTATCGAATGCTTTTAATAAAAGTATTAAACCACACAACATCAGTATCAAGCAGAAGCAAAAGATACAATACAAATAATAACCTATAAATATTTATTATGACGTTTGCTTGACAGATAGAAAATAGTCTGTCTTGCCCTTCTTCTTCTTATCGTATGGTTGATGAACAACCTGGTGTCACAGTTTTTAAACCGCCCGTAGGCCTCTGACATGGCTTCACACACCGTTGAAAAAATCTCTCAGGTGTGGTGGTTTCCTCACGATGTTTTCCTTAACCGTTAAAGCGTAGAATGATGGTACATATGAATTTCAAATTTGAAAAACACATTGGTACCTGGCGGGGTTTGAACTGGCGACCTCTCGCATGGCAAGCAACGACCTTAACCACTCGGCCATCGACGCTTTTAAGCTGTATACTATGTTTTTTATTCTCACATGCATGTTCAGAGGATTATTCTATTCGTGTAATGTGATAATTTATTTAGCTAAGTAGGTACAGGAAAACGGAGTGTTTGAAAATATACGAGTAGTTTATTTCACTTGTAATAATTAATACAACAAGCAAATAATCTATTTGTTACCTACTTCTGCTTTCCGTTACCAGGTTCCGTAAGAATTATTTAGTTTTTAGGGCAAAAAAATTGTAAACAAAAAAAAACCGGCCAAGTGCGAGTCGGGCTCGCGCACAAAGGGTTCCGTAGCAGCAAATATAATAAAAATCAACCTATCTCAAAAACTATAAGAGATACTTTGATCAAACCAAAAATCGTTGAAAGAGTTAATTAGCATGCATCACCTCTATTTTTTTTAGAATTTTATACCCCGTAGTTATAAAAATAGAGGGGGGGGGACATACTTTTTACGACTTTGAGAGCTGATATCTCAAAAACTGTTCACTTTAAGAAAAATGTTTTTTAGAAAACTTTATATCATTTTAAAAGACCTTTCCATTGATACCCCACACGGGTATGTACATCGAAAAAAAAAATTTCATCCCTCAGTTACATGTATGGGGGGCCCCACCCCCAATTCTTTTTTTTACTATTTAGTGTCATATTTTTGTAGCGGTTCATACAACACATATTCCCATCAAATTTCATCACTGTAGTACTTATAGTTTCCGAGTAAATCGGCTGTGACAGACGGACAGACGGACAGACGGACATGACGAAACTATAAGGGTTCCGTTTTTGCCATTTTGGCTACGGAACCCTAAAAAACCGCCTTCTAAAACCTGACTCACTAAAAAATTAAAAATAATATAATACGAACATTTATAATCCTCAGGTTATGAATTTTATATGTTTTTAAAGGCGGTGCCAATCAAAATTTTGAGGAAAACGAAGCACTCTGCGCTTGTCTGCATGAAATGTAAACGGCACCGCCTTCAACAACATATAAAATTCATACCCAGATGATTATAAATGTTCGTATTATATTATTTTGTAATTTTTTGTGAGTAGGGTTTTTGAAGGCGGTTTTTTTTGTTTACAATTTTTTTTCATACTTTTTAGTGTTACATTTTTTTTCACCCTATTAGTTCAGCTCACCTGTCATACTACTGATATTATAACTAGCAATCTTAATATTTATACAGTATTTAAAGAATTATCCTTATACTCCCAACTATTAAGGAGTTGACCTTCCATCATCAGCTCAGCATCATAACATTATGATTGCAAGAAGCAAATGCCAATAAAACTTCAGAAAATATGTAAAACCTATAAAATATGAAGGTTGCCCTCGATTTCTCCTGGATCCCATCATCAGATCCTGGACTGGTGAAAATGAGACCACTTCGGACGTGAAATCTATCCAACAAAAAAAATTTTTTGATATCTGTCAATAATTGACGAATATATCGGTGAACATACATAAAAAGAAATTTGTATTATACATACAAACGAATTGAGGACCTCCTTTTTTGAAGTCGGTTAAAAAGGAAGGATCAAGTACACAATAATTCTGCTGTCTTTGGTTCTTCGCATTCAGGAGTTTCAAGTACGATTTTTTGGTAATATACAACTTTTATATTACAAGTTTGTTAGAAATCCGTGCGAGACTAACTGTGTAGGTATATCTCTCTTTATATGTTTCTATTACAAACCATTTTAAACATTAAAATATTGGATCAGTACAATGAATAATTAATTCAATAAAAAAAAAACGGTTATAAAATGTATTAACTAGTATCGATCGAGTAAAAAAATCTTGTATGCGACAGTCACCGTCATCTTAGTCACAGTGCTGTACCCAATTTCTAAGTCACTGATCTCTAATATGTATTTCAACTGCCTATAATATTAATTATAATAATTTGATCTTCCGTTTCTTGAAGAATGTGGACTTTATGTCAATACTATAACGCATAAAATCGAATAACAATAAATTTCCTCTTTACATAATTAATGAGTAACCAAAGTCCCACAACTACACAAAAGCAGAACAAACAAGTCGTCATCATGCGTGTATTAAACTACATAATTATAATAAGTTTTTTAATAAGTGAAATATCCAATTTAGAAGTTTCACCAACAAACATCACACTACATCATAATAAAAATGCCACAGTAGAAAAATTGGCTTCAAACAAAACACAGTCGCACGTTAATAATGCAACAGTGAAGCAATTACCATCAACAATACTATCGGAAGTTGATAATCCTACCGTGGATATTTGCAGTGTAAAAAAGTGTATAAAAAAGTGTTGCCCGAAAAATTATCACGTCTGGTTCAGGAAAAAGTGTCAAGTCAATAGCGACGATGTGGTTAATATCACGTTACCCGTTTACAATAGCACAATGGGACTGACAGGGCAGGCCTTCGAAGATGTGTTCCATCTAAATTTAACAGAGTCAGCTTTCAGGGATCGCAAGTTCAGAATGAAAATTTTCGAAGCCACTCAACTTGGATTCAATGTTTACATGATAGAGGTAAGAATATCTGAATAACAAAGAATTTTCATGTATCCTGGTACTTATAGCAGGAAGATGGTACTTCAACTATAATTATTGTATTCTATCCTACCTTATACTTCTAATATTTTTTATTTTAAACCTATTTTCGGCGCCTTTGATAATAATATTATTCAATGCTCTATTTTATTATAGAGCTTACCACTATGTTCATGAATACGAAAACCTATTTTAATGCTAATTTCACGTGCTTTCCTCCGAAAGTATACGTAAAGTCAATGAAGGTATTACATACCTGTTAGTAGTAAGTAGTATAAAGGTATGTAAAACCATTATTGACATCAAACTGTTAACTAATATTACTGTAGGGGAACCTGTTGTACCTTGGACAGTGTTGTACCTAGGACAATTGTAATTTTTCGTATTACACCAGCGCTTTAGAATAATATTGTATATGGCAGTCAAAGCCTGCTTTGATAAGACTCACGTGAAGCAAGTTGTGATTCGCCGGCGCCGGGTCAATGCAGTTAAAAAAGGTAATTTATTATTTTTTGCCTTAAAAGTTCGTTTTTTGGAATTTACTTATGGCCTCTTAATTTGTCACGAAGTTTATTTATAAAATATCTTTTACTTCCGATATAATCTCAGTTTATTAAGGTTTTAGATAGTATAGTTGTCAGAACCCAACTTCAATTAAAAGTGTGTTTAAACAAGGTGTAACTAAAAATTGTTATGATGTTGTACCTTGGCCCCCCAACTGAGTATGTACCTTGGACATAGATAATAGATAGATAATTTTGATATAGATAATATAACCTTATTAAAACATATTTTTTAATTATATTTTTACTCTATTTATATAAGGCAAAAAATAAATATTTAAATATGTAAACATTTGTTATGTTATTGACACAAAAAAAGATACAAGATACTATTAATTAAGGTAACTGTTAATTTGCTATTTACATTATTTTTTTTGTTGATTACAGGTATAAGCATTATTGTTGTACTTACCTTTATTAAAAATAAAACTCTGCTGCAATTGCTAGTGTTTATCTTCATTCTACCCTGGAATGTCCAAAGTACAACTGGAACGGTCCAAGGTACATCAGGTCTGTTGTACCTTGGACAGTTTTCCCTTTTTTTTTTAAGTTGCTTTTGTTTCCAGCTTTACCGAAAATCCTCATATTTTATGTATTTATTATATAGTTGAATAACTGATCTTTCCATTATTCCATATTTGACGGATCTTATTCTTACCATTTATTTTTGAAAAATAAAAATATCAAAAACTGGCCTAGGTACAACAGGTTCCCCTACCTACGTACCTGTATAATAGCTAAGCGATTTCATAATTAAACCGCATGACTTCAAAGGGAATAATAAAACCATATCGTCTGGTATCGCCAAAAATCGACGAATTCGTATTCATAAAAGGGATATGACATTGCACATTGTGCAATGTGGAAAAGTTTACTTTCCTACCAACACTGAACGATTTGTTTGATCCTTTGTTCAAAACGTAAACTATAAATACTCAGAAATAAGTTTATTTACTTAATTACCCTAATCTGTATAACAAGTATTATTATGAGTAAAGTAGGTGTCTACAGTATGGTAAACAATAAATCCTGGCATTTATTTTCCTGTAACAGAAATGCGTGTAAATATGAATATTCCTCTTATGTACCAATGTTTGACGTATTAACTAGGATTATGTTTACATACCATAAGCAAATAAGTACTTAAGCTTGCGAGGAAAATTTATTGATATTAAATCAGTAGTCCAGTCATATAAAATACAATAAGCGCCAAATTTGAGCGAATGGTAACTTGTGAGGTAATGGTAACTTGCGAGGTAATGGTACGTGGTCACGTGCCGGGTGTTTCTCTCCCCAAACCTACGTTTAAGACTGTCCCAGCGACGCCCTGAGCTGACGTCCGAGCCCCGTCAGGAGGTAATTTCTTTAGAGGTGGTCAGGAGATTTCTTTCTATCCGTCAGGGGGTTACTTTCTATCCGCTCCCCCGCAGGTCCGGTGATGACGTCGAAGCTACGCCATCATCGTATGACAGGGAAAAAAGCAAGCAAAAGGACAATTCAGCATTTGATGTTTTTATGAACTCGTACAGCATTCTAAATCTAAAGAATAATGCCGAAATCTGTATATGGGTCAGCGGCTTTGCTTTGACCACAAATACTCTAATGCCAAATGTTCAGTTTAAACGGAAACAAACGTTTTCTGTAACTCGTATGATTTAATAAGCTATTTGATTTCTGAGAATCACCATCGATGTCATACCTACTAGCAGCACTTAAACTGCTGTTTTCAATATTGTCACTACCCTAAGGTAAGATATTGAAACATCAAGTACTGACTCAGTGGACTAGTGGTTATGGCCCTGGCTAATGTTCCAGGAGTAGTGGGTTCGATTCCCAACCGTGACAAACATTAAAATTTTGTATTGGTTCCGTATATGGGGTGAATATATGTTTGTACGTCAGTCTTTGTACACCCAAAGTATAAGATTTGCTTAGTTTGGGCTCAGATGGCTTTTTTTGAGGATGTTCAAAATTTTGCCATTAAGTGAACTCCTCCTGTAAGTCGGATTTCATATAAAACATAAGTACAAAACGCAGCGGGAACGACTATGCTTTTATACCTACTTATTTTGTATGAAAAATTTCAGAATAGGCTCCAGCCAGTATACCAGCGCCAGAGCGGCTTTATGTCGTTGTGGCATATGCTGAGGCTGGGACCTAGTTGACCACTTATAAATGTTGTGTTCCACGTTGTTTCTTTTTTGGTTTCTTTGTTGTTTTGTGGTCAATAAATATCTTTTATTATTATTATTATTATTTCAGAGTGGCATTATCTACCTAAAGCTACCAAACGCGAACGAAAGCTTGCTGCCGAAGAATATGTCCCAATACTGTCTGGACTTCCACATCGTGGAGCGAGACAACATCTCCCACGCACAGGTTGGCGTGTGGGTGAAGTTCGGAGATGACTAAGGAAATACATGGACCGGGTCTATTGTCATATAAAGTAATCAGTTGGTATTTTGACTTAGCAAAAGATTAGTTTAATATATTACTATTATTTAATAGTTTACGCGCTATTGTTTAACCACGCTGTGTGTACACGTTTTTGGGTCATAATCTAGGTTTGTAATTTTTAAATGTTTTTATTCAAATTAATTTATGATTGTAACCTGTTGTGTATACCTTAATAATAAATAAATAAATAAATATTTGGTATTATGCCTCATTGGTGAATAGGGTGAGACAGAGCACAAACATAGTCCTTAAGATGGTAGGTAATAGTATAGATTCAACCCTGGTTGGCAGATTCATTGATCTACATGTGATAAGGGGTCGGTGAACCTGCCAACTGGAAGTAATGCTAAATGAGAAATAAATTTAAAATAAATTTTAATGTATTGCACCTAACCTACTAACATAGTCTATAAGTTACATTGTTACTAACTATTACTTGCCAAATTTCAAGCGTCTAGCTCAAGAGGTTTAGATTTTTTATACAAAAGAATTTACCCGATTATCCCGTTCCCGTGAAATTTCGGGAATTCCTTTCTTAGTGCACCTCTACGGTACCTAAGCTACGTCCCTTCCAAATTTCAACGTTTAGCCGTTTAGGCTGTGCGTCGATATGTCAGTCAGTGAGTCAGTCAGTCAGTTTCTCCTTTTATATATTTAGATGTAGCAATCTGTTGAATATAAACATCGTTCGAAGGTAGGTAGGTATAAAATAATACCTACGAACGAAATTCAATAATTGCTGAAATTCAAAAAGCATCTAAATAATTGAAATTATTTTTAATTTTATTTAACTAGATTTACTTTTATAAAGATCAGTAAGCTTTGTCTAGCTTACATGCCTAAGGCGAAGAGTATTCCAAAACGCGTAATCAATCTTGTATTTAAAGCTTAAACCAGAGACAAAATTACTTCTAACTACCTAAGGTTGATGTTCTAGAACAATGATCTATCAAATTGTGTTGAAATTACTCATCTGGCTGAGCTGGCAAATAAACTTTAAGTACTTTAATTAAGAAGTTTTCTTACAGCTGGCTCAGTCTTGCTAATTAAACACGGACTGTGATCTAGATCTGGTCCCTCCCTCCCCTTTCCATTCCCGAACAACACGTGGAACGTTGGAAGGCGTTGCCATTCACATACAATGCAGACAGAGGTTCAAGTCCTCTTTTCTGCCCCGTGCCATTAAGGCATGGAATGCCCTTCCAGCTCATGTTTTCCCTCCCACCTAAAACACCAGGATCTTTAAACGTGTTCTCTACCGTCTCTATAGTGGGGAATGCTCTGAAAACGAACGTACGAACTATTTTATTATATTCAGCTAGTCCCTCCCTCCCCTATCCACTCCCTAACAACACGTGCTGGACAGCGCTGCCATCTACATACAATGTAGGCGCTGGTGGATCGGACCAAGAGGTTTAGTTCCTCTTTTCTGCCACGTGCCATTAAGGCATGGAATGCCCTTCTAGCTCATGTTTTCCCTACCTCCTATGATCCTGGGCTCTTCAGGCGGGACGTGAAACGGCATCTAAGCAGTTGTACAGGGTGAGGGTGACAGGCTCATTAGAGTTTTTTTTTTCAATATGACACAACATCACTTACATTGAACTGATCCCTTGGTAAGTAGCATTTAAGCAATTGTGATATCAGAATCAACAGTGGAAACACAAATATACTTAAATATATTTCTTAACACACCCAGACACAGTACAAATACCTATGTTCGTCTCAGAAATAATTGTCCCGGGTGGGAATCGAACCCACGACTCTTGGAACTCACGGCCTCTTACCATCAGGAGGAGTGATGTCATAAACTAAATGTCATTTATAAATAGATAAACATTCTAGGCCCTGAGAAAAGACATAAGCAACTTTTAACCGACTACCTACGCTACAAGGGTGTAATCACTATTGGAAAGTTAGTTTAAAATAAAAACCACTTTTACGGTTAATACTCGCGATTAAACTCGTGTTGTTTATAAAAGCTTTTAAAGTAAATTGCATTATACTTCGGCTTCGTCCTCGGGATTAGCAAATAACACTTGTAGTACCGCTTAGTGGTTCGCCTTTGTCACACTATATTTGAGGAAGAAAAAAAAAATATATCTTTGACATTTGGTATGTCACTCACCAGCTTCATTCGCTTTCTAGTGTCGCCAACGATCACACGTAGTGTCTTCATTAAAAGTGATTTTTTACAATGTCTTAGCTAAAAAACGTAAAAGTGAGGATAAATACGGAAATCTGTTTAAAACGTTTAGAAAATTAGAAAAGAAAGTTCTGCGAGAATCTCACATTAGGAGTAGATCTAAATCATAGGATAACCGGTCCGGCTCGGAGTCTCAAGGTCAGTCGTATTAACTTAAAACGTTAATTTTATAGTTATATTTTAACCTTATTTTCAATTATATGCTGGTTTTTTCGTGCCACACTGAAGATGTGACCTACCCACTAAAGCAATTTTAAAAAAGAGTATTATTGGAAGACTTTCTCTAATTAGTAAGAAAATCGTATTGTAATCAAGAATATTAAGCACATATTCATATTGTTGTCATAAGTAAATGTGATAATGGCGTGTTATATATGGGTTTTTACCTGTCATGTCAGGTTTGGGTACTACCCAACGAATTAGTTTTGCGAACAGAACTTTAGTCTGTCTCTTAGCTAATTATGTACTCTGTATTTAATCATTACAATACACAATGCATTATTAATCCGAGAGGTCGTTGTTTACAAAATTGACTACAAACTTATGAAAAGTTTGAAGATTTTTTTTGAAGGAAATGTGTTTTTTATGGATAATTGCGAGTAAGTAAGTCGTGTTATATATACTTACCTGTTATGTGGGTTTGCATACTTCTCCTTGGCGCTGTAGGTACTACCTAACGAGTTAGTTTTGCAAACAATACCTTAGGCTGTTTTTTAGCAAATTAAGTACACTGTATTTAGTCATTACAGTACAAAATGAATTATTATTTATCTGAGAACTCGTTGTTTACAAAAGTATCTATACTTATGAAAAGTTTCACGACGTTTTTTGTGAAGGAAATGTGTTTTTAAGGATATTTCCGGGTAAGTAAGTCGTGTTAATATACTTACCTGCTATGTGGGTTTACGTGCTGCTCCTTGCAGCTGTACTACCTAACGTGTTAGTTTTTTGCGAACAGTATTTTGGGCTGTTTCTTAGCAAATTATATACACTGTATTTAATTATTACATAAACAAAGCATTTTAATCCGAGAGTTCGTTGTTTACAAAGTGACTACACACTTATGAAATGTTTGACGACGTTTTGTCAGGGAAATGTTATTTCCTTAACTAAGTCATGTTATATATACTTATCTAATATGTGGGTTTGCGTACTTCTTTTTGGAGCTGTACTACCTACTCTACAAGTTAGTATTGCGAACAATTTCTTGGGCTTTAGAAAACTGAAACTGTCCAAGATATCTAGCATGTTGTTTAATTTTAATGAGCTCCCGATAATTCGGCACTGTTGCAAGCGCCATGATCACGGGTGATCTGTAGGACTGCGAGAATGACGATAGGTCTAAGGGCTACTATAACGGTCTACCCTCTTTCTAAGTCTACAGGCGGGTTTGCGTACTTCTCTTTGGAGCTGTACTACCCAGCAATATAGCATTGTGAACAGCACTTTGGGCTGTTCCTTAGAAAATTTTGTCCACTGTACTAAATCATTACAGTGTGATGTGTTTGTAAAATACGGGTTTGCGTACTTCTCTTTGGAGCTGTACTACCCAGCAAGTTAGCATTGTGAACAGTACTATGAGTTTTTTTTTGCTAATTATATACACTGTATTCAATCATTACAGTGTGATGTGTTTGTAAAATACGGGTTTGCGTACTTCTCTTTGGAGCTGTACTACCCAGCAAGTTAGCATTACGAACAGTACTATGGGCTGCTTCTTTGCTAATTAAGTACACTGTATTTAGTCATTACAGTACAAAATGAATTATTATTTATCTGAGAACTCGTTGTTTACAAAAGTATCTATACTTATGAAAAGTTTCACGACGTTTTTTGTGAAGGAAATGTGTTTTTAAGGATATTTCCGGGTAAGTAAGTCGTGTTAATATACTTACCTGCTATGTGGGTTTACGTGCTGCTCCTTGCAGCTGTACTACCTAACGTGTTAGTTTTTTGCGAACAGTATTTTGGGCTGTTTCTTAGCAAATTATATACACTGTATTTAATTATTACATAAACAAAGCATTTTAATCCGAGAGTTCGTTGTTTACAAAGTGACTACACACTTATGAAATGTTTGACGACGTTTTGTCAGGGAAATGTTATTTCCTTAACTAAGTCATGTTATATATACTTATCTAATATGTGGGTTTGCGTACTTCTTTTTGGAGCTGTACTACCTACTCTACAAGTTAGTATTGCGAACAATTTCTTGGGCTTTAGAAAACTGAAACTGTCCAAGATATCTAGCATGTTGTTTTATTTTAATGAGCTCCCGATAATTCGGCACTGTTGCAAGCGCCATGATCACGGGTGATCTGTAGGACTGCGAGAATGACGATAGGTCTAAGGGCTACTATAACGGTCTACCCTCTTTCTAAGTCTACAGGCGGGTTTGCGTACTTCTCTTTGGAGCTGTACTACCCAGCAATATAGCATTGTGAACAGCACTTTGGGCTGTTCCTTAGAAAATTTTGTCCACTGTACTAAATCATTACAGTGTGATGTGTTTGTAAAATACGGGTTTGCGTACTTCTCTTTGGAGCTGTACTACCCAGCAAGTTAGCATTGTGAACAGTACTATGAGTTTTTTTTTGCTAATTATATACACTGTATTCAATCATTACAGTGTGATGTGTTTGTAAAATACGGGTTTGCGTACTTCTCTTTGGAGCTGTACTACCCAGCAAGTTAGCATTACGAACAGTACTATGGGCTGCTTCTTTGCTAATTATGTACACTGTATTTAATCATTACAGTGTGATGTGTTTGTAAAATACGGGTTTGCGTACTTCTCTTTGGAGCTGTACTACCCAGCATGTTAGCATTACGAACAGTACTATGGGCTGCTTCTTTGCTTATTATGTACACTGTATTTAATCATTACAGTGTGATGTGTTTGTAAAATACGGGTTTGCGTACTTCTCTTTGGAGCTGTACTACCCAGCAAGTTCGTTTTGCGAACAGTACTCTGGTCTGTTTCTTAACTAACATACACACATCATATGCAGAGCAAGAACGTAATAA
Organism: Maruca vitrata; assembly: GCA_039566165.1. NCBI lineage: Eukaryota > Metazoa > Arthropoda > Insecta > Lepidoptera > Crambidae > Maruca > Maruca vitrata. The sequence goes on along the minus strand of CM076914.1, from coordinate 2,563,097 downwards.
CGTTATAAAATTGCTTGGCCTTCTCCGCCACCGCGTTACCTACTGAGGAGGATTTAGAGTCCAACAATGCAATACTGGACCACACCATCCTAGAAATATTAGGAGACGACCCAAATGTTTCCAATACCTATAGTGCTAAAATTCATAAAGACCTGGCGGTCAGATTGGAGCATACTTCTACGCATGGGATTTCTAAAAGAACTCCGTAAGGAGTTCAATGAGAAATCATTACAGCCTTGTAACTGCAGGCTTATCAATGCACCTGTTTTAAGCGTAGAAATAAAGGCGGCTACCTCCGAAGTAAATACTTAACGCGATAAAAGTATCGAAATTAGGTAGAATCAAACTGCTACTGCCATATCATGTCTAAGTCGTGCAATAAATTTGTCTTGTATTCAAGGTTATACAATCCCGTTTACTTGTCCTGTTACACAAACATCTGTCGCAAAAGTAAAATTCTTTCTATACAGAAAAACTAAATTTTACAGAGGCAATTATAATAGATAACTATCTACTACAGCCATATCCAGGTGTCAGCCAACAGAAGGACAGTTTTGTCTTGCTTATTTTTAGTGCCCGAGCCAAATGGTAAATACCGTTTCATTTTGAAATTAAAAATTTAAATAAATTTATAAAAGCAGATTATTTCAAGATTGAAGGTCTACAGTACAGCTGTAAAATTAATTACAAGAAATTGTTACATGACAAAGATCGACTTAAAAGACGCTTACTATTTAATAAAAATTCATCCTGATTTCAGAAAGTATTTCAGATTTCAATTTGACCAATATATATATGAATTTAATGGCCATTTGACCAATATATAGATGGCATTTGGTTGAGTGCAACGCCCTATGTTTTCACGAGGTAAACCTATAGACCGTTTTTTACGCTCTGCCGAACTAATCAACTAATTACTTAGATGATTTTTGGCTAATAGAACAATCATACGAATAATGTTTGTTTTAATATAAACAAACTATAAATCTAATCACTTCTCTTGGTTTTATAATAATCAAAGAGAAGAATTTTATGACACCAAACAAGTCATGTACCTTTTTAGGTTTTATTCTGGATTAAGAAAATTTCCATGTCTCAATATCTATACATAAAATTGACCGCATTAAATCGGAAATAGAAATATTTTTTGATGTATGATACGTGAATTTGCACAAATGATTGATTATTAGTTTATGTTTGTCCTGCTGTTGAATACAGCAGCTGGCTATATTCAAAACTTTTTGAAAGGAGTAAATATTTACAATTAAAAATTAAATAACAACTACGATAAATATATTATGAACTTAATTGCGGTTTTGCAACCTAATTTAATGTGGTGAAAAATCATTTTGTAGGATAAAAGACGATATACATGACTTGGAAATTTTCTCGGACGCCTCAAATACGGGGTGGGGGGCTACCTGTGGGAGAGAGAAGGATGGCGGGTTGTGGAGTGCTCAAGAAAAGATGTAGCATATCAAATATCTTAATTTTCAAGCTTTTTTCGGGTTAAAAGTGTTTGTCGAAAATTTGACAAACCGCCAAATTTTACTACGCATTGACAACACGACAGCTATTTCTTACGTAAACCGAATTGGAGGTATCCGGTTCCTTCACCCCATAAATATTACAAAACAATTATGGCAATAGTGCGAATGTCGCGAATAAAATGGGAATTGGCGGATTGGGCATACCAGAAAATAATCTTGAAGTTTGGGGAACTCCAAGCTGACTTATTCGCTAGAAGTATCATAATAAATGTTAAAATTATGTCTCTCTGCATAGAGACCCAGATGCCATGACAATCAATGCATTTTCATGGACGGATATGTCCTTTAATACTTTTCCCCCATTGATGATTATCTCAAAAACATTGAGAAAGGTAACTTCCGTAAAGCCAGGGGCATAGTCGTCATACCTTTGTGGCCATACATAGCCCTGGTACCCATTTTTTAACATTATCTTGTTATCTGACAAGATCATTTTCAAAGCTTGTAGTAAACATCCAATTTTATCTAATCTAGCGATTCTAATTCTAGCGATTGCGACATATAGACCAAGCTTACCCTGGTGGCAGGGCTCTTATGCGGACGGCGTTAAGGAGGAGTGTACCCCCGTCAGCAATTGATGTTATGTTGTCATCAATATCCACAAAATCCTATAAACAATATGATGTTTATTTTGGGCGCAGGCTTCATTTTTGTGTTGTTAATAACATCGATACATTTAACGTCCCGATTCCACAAATCATTAAATTTTCTAGATCATCTTCATGAAGAGGGAGCTCAATATGGGCTCTTAATTCCTGTAGATCTGCAATAGTTCTTTTGATGAGAAATATAATTTAGAAGATCAGAGAATCAAAAGGTTTTTTCAAAGGTTTTCTCATAGCTCTTGCACACAGTGTGCTGAAACTGTCAAAAAATAGTATAAATAATATTGAGATTTTCTCTACCAAAATAAACATAAAGATTCCTGATTTTCTTAAAACAACACGTAAAGGTTCCCTGTAACCTATGTTAATATTGCCATTTTTCAAGGACAGGCCGAAATATGTGCGGCAAACTCCCTCTTCATTGCTTTTAGAAAGCTATATAAAGCAGTAGGCTCCCAGACCTTAAGTCGGTGGATTAAGGAGATATTGCGCGATAGTAGTATCGATGTAGACGTATTCACTGCGCACAGCACGAGGCACGCTGCCACATTCGCGGCTCATCGCCTAGGCGTCAGTCTAGAACAAATTAGACGGACCGCTGTTTGGAGCGGCTCCTAGTATACATTCTATCGGTTCTGTAATAGAACCACAAGTTATTTAAATGCTGATGAAGACACTTCTTTTTTGCAAGAACAATTGTTAATGGAACCTAATGATTAAGACCAGAAGGCTTGAATTGTTCCAATAGATTATGCTGATTTATATAATTAGATATAAACAAAATATTTCATTATTTTTCTCTCAAAGTCTACAAGTGTTATTTGCTAATCCCGAGGACGAAGCCGAAGTATAATTTATGATTAAACGAACTTACCTGTACGTGAAGTTCTATCATAATTATACGAAGGCTTCGTCCGAAGGGATTAGCAACCCTCCCTCCCTGCGAAAGCTTTCCCCTTTTTTATGAAATATTTTCAGCTATACTCGTACTCTAAACTTAATGAAGCTGGTGAGTGACATACCAAATGTCAAAGATATATTTTTTTTTTCTTCCTCAAATATAGTGTGACAAAGGCGAACCACTAAGCGGTACTACAAGTGTTATTTGCTAATCCCTTCGGACGAAGCCTTCGTATAATTATGATAGAACTTCACGTACAGGTAAGTTCGTTTAATCATAAATTATTTGTCATAGGATATGGACAGAATCAGTTTTTTAGCTTTTTCAATCAATAAACCGTTTGCAAAAGGCCTATAATCAAATTGCTGCGCTAACCTGTTGTAAAGGCCAGTTGCAACGTTCGTAACCCAATATGTTGCTCGCAATGACGGAGCGTCCAGCGTCAAACCAGCGTTTTTCTGACGCAAAACAATTTATCGTCACGTTGACATCCTCTATTCCAACTAGTGTTGCCATATACTGCTGGGTTGTTGTTCCCGGGACAATTCTACCTAACCACCTTTTTTCATTACAAAACTGAATATGTCCGGGTTATTTATCATGTTTCCTTACATTATCGTGTCCCCGATAGTTGACCCATGATCATGGCGCTTGCAACAGAGGTGTAATATTTATGTAATTATGACAGTTTGTAGTCATATACCTTTCTTTCGATACTCATGAAATTAGGTAGATAGATCAATATAATATGTTGTTCACATATTATATTGACCAAAACATGAAAAATAACAATAAAGCTTACTAAAAATATTCACAGACAGACAAAGACTAAAGGCGGAAGTACGCACCTATGAAAGACAAAGACAACGTAATAATTTCCCGAACGAGCAATAGTATGTCATTATTTTCAAGAAAATGTTGCTACGTAAGTCGGTAGCTGCAATAATCTGGTGGAAAAAATCCGGCACAGTAAAACGTGGTTCCTGGACACGGAATAGATACAAAGTCTGAGATAATCCCGGATTCCCTGGCCACGTGGCGACTCTAATTTCAGCGCGTTACGTTTGATGCCTCTTGCGCGACGCGAGTTGTACTGTACGCACTATTAGATGGAAACTAATTTTGGGGGCCTTTTACCGAAAAACTCTCGGATTGGATTGGCGGATCGGTTGGAAGTCTGCTTCCAAAGTTTTTTTTGTACGTTTTGGCTTGGGTTCGCATGGTTGCTAAGGTTTTTGCTAGCAACCTGTTTTGCAGATGTAAATTCATACCCCGCAATTAATAGATGATGAGATGAGAGATTGATGTTGTTACAGCTGAAACTGAAGTATGCAGTACTCATGAAATAAAAAACTTAACTTTATTGATTTGATACATAGTGCGACTTAGAGAATATTAGGTTTTTATAATCGTCATTGTAAGAGATAACCTAAAAATATTTTTAGACTTTCGCGTTCCATTACTCTAAATTTTAGTCTTTATGGTGGCGAGCGACATTGGTGTGACCCGTTTGAAACGTCGGGAAGTAAGTAGCTATGTATTTGCTACTCCTAATATCGCGTGTAGACCCACAAAGACTATTTAACCTAAAAATATGTTTATAATATTCTGTAATCTTCCTAATCCCAAGAAGATCCCAGTAACCCGAACGTTATGAAAAGAAGTTGTTAATGGGAGCCATACCTTGAGCTGCTGAAGTTGCTCCTTGAAGTCGGACTCTGCGAAGGTGATAGACGCAGCGCAGGTGATGTTGGCTGCCTCCAGCTGGGTGACCAGCTCGTTAACGGCCAGGGAGTACACCTCCTCGTTCTGAGAGAACGCTGTCACTGTGTCCCAGCCGAATTGCCTGTTAACAAAATCTTGAATCATATTCCATGACAGAATGAGTGTCAGATATGGAGAGACTCTCTACATTACAAATGTGTCCTCAACCTTATTAACCTTATTATGTATTATTGTTGTGTCGAGTGAGTGTCTTCTCAGCATTGTATTGTGTACAATTTAACATTGGAAACTTTAATTGCTAGTGCACAACCTAATTTAACTTAGTTTATAATGTACAATAAAAAAGCTGTATGTTTCCTTAAATAAATAAAATAAAATAAAATAAACATATCTAGGTACTTATGAAGAACCATCACTATTCAATAAAGGGTTTTCGAACAGACTGGTTTTACGATGACTGGCTCGGTGGAACAGTGGTTAGTGACCTTGGCTGGCGGTTCCAAGTTCGATTCACACTCGGGACAAAAATTTGTGTGATGAACATCGGTGTTTGTTCCGTGTCTATGTACTTATATGTATTTAAGTATGGATTTACAAATATTTACATACTTACATACATAAAACCCAGAGGGGTAGGCAGAGATCACTTCCAGCGGTCCACTTTTCACCTCTATGGGAAACGGGTTGTGGACCGCGTCGCCGCCATTCTGCCTTGTGCATTGTTTTAACAAGGTCATTGCGTTCCCACGAGTAGCAAGGATATATGACGGGGGAAGGAAAAGGGTAGGATGGATACTATCGCCTCGGATGATTTGGACTGAGTCGTTAGTAGCTTGAGGAGCCGGGGTTGCTTACCCGTGTACCGTTCACCAACCACCGCACAGATAGTTGTGACTGGTATCCCCTGACAAACTATATATGTAGTTTATAAATAACTATGTATGTTTAACTGTCTCTGTTGCCCATAGTACAAGGTGACCGTGGGTGGAAATGTTAATCCAAGAGTAGATAAACTCGTGACGACGACGAATTAATAAGTAGCAAATTTTCTTATAATACAAAGGAAAAAGCTATCGTACACCTTGATAAAAATATAAAATTATGTATATTGGAAAAAGTTATTTGATTTTTACAAATGAATTTATATTCAAGTTGGTCCAATTTAATTTAGTTAGCGCTTTTCATATTGCATCCACCTGTTACTCTCACCACTTTCTACGAGTATTAATCCAATTTTATATCTAGCAACTTCAGAAATAGAAGTTGATTAATTTTCTTTTCAAGGCCAGGACGTGCCAGTTCTTTGATAGCTGGACCAAATCATCACACCACCTTTTCTTGGGTCTTCCTCTTCGGCGAAAATCATCTTCAGGTACCCATTGGGTGACGATTTTGTCCCATCTATCGTCCTTCATCCTGCACACATTGTCATGCCCCGCCTATTGACACTTCAGTTTCGCACTCTTAATGCTTAGTGCTTACATCAGCAATTCCGGCCTGGGAGCGGATGGTGGTATTCCTTATTTTGTCTATTAGTTTGGGCTAAATACCTAAGGTACTCCGCTCCAAGCCCTTTGGCAGACCTTGAGTTTGGACTTCTTACTTTCAGTGAGGGACCAATATTGCCTACCATAATGTCAGGATAGGTAGTATGTAAATGTCAGGATAGGTAGTATGTAAATGTCGACGAGTTTGCGTTTAAGTGACATCGGAAGGTCTCCCTTTATGTACGCCGTCATGGACCAGAAGCTATTCCAGGCGTTATGATCTGTTCGTCGTTCGATTAATCTTCTTATGGATCTATTTATCTGCCCCATGGCCCATAGGATTATAAACGCAATACGTATGCACAAATGCAGAATTAGGTAATCAATACTAGAGCAAATAGCAATCTGCGAATAGCGAATCCAATGCAAACGCAACGTTATGCATTGTAAGACAAACTATTAACTATGCAATCAAACTCGCGAACATAACGCGGCTACATTCGCAGGCTAATGAAGGTTTTTGTTTGCCTCCCTGTCTGTCTTGGTGGTTTAGAGCAGGATAGATGCACGAATATTCACCGTAGTTCGCTAATGTAGCCGATGAGCGATGGAGGATCTGCAAGCAGTCTTCGGCAAATCGAGTTAATCCTGATCGAGTTGAGGGACGCCGTTCTGAGTAGTGTTTGGGCTTATGCGACGCAAGTAGCAATTTACGTACTATACACGATCAATGTTTGTAATAGAAATATCAGATACCACATAACGTTTATTTGATCCATGATAATAGGGAACGGTGTTTGATTTTGCATTTGATCTCACGATTACCAGCGGGAATTATGTTAGTTAGAACTATTTGTGAAGGCATGTCAATTTTTTTTTGGTAATTGAGACGACAAGGACGTTAAAAAAATGGTCTCGACCATTATAAAATCTCAAAAATGAATAGTACCATGTTTCAAATTCCAGAATTAATAACAACTTTTATGTCACTTTTCGTATGGAGCGTTTTGAGCTTTCCAAATGATGTGCTATTGAAACAGTAATATCTCTGCGAGTTTTGAAGTTGTGACAATAATTCTTGCTTTTTTATTTAATTGTCCTAGAGGCTAGATGTTTTTAGGCAGTAATTGTACCTTTGTAATTATTATCTACACATTACGCATATAAGTGTATCTCGAAATATGGCTGCGGTTTCAAAATCCATAGATGTTTAATCTAAATCCTAACCTCGATGATATTGCTGTTGTTGATTGCATTCCTAACCGCTAAAAGTACTTACTAATATTAATAGTTTTAGTGGTTACACTTTAGTATGTTTGGTAACATAGCTCCGCTGAATGCAATTAGGTATACAATTTTGCAAATTATGTCTTCAACAACCTATATACTTGTTGTCACTGCTGGGCCACGGGCTTACCTTAAACTAGGGCGATAAGGCCTTAGTCAACCACGCTGGCCGAGTGCGGGTTGGTCGATTATACAACCTTAGAATTTCTTCGTAGGTGTGCTGGTTTCAGTGGTACATATGAATTTCACATTTTAAAAACACATTGGTACCTGGCGGGGTTTGAACTGGTGACTTCTCGCATAGCAAGCAACGAGCTTAACCACGAGTGGTTAAGCTGGGATGGCCGAGGACATAGACGCTTTACTTACAATAAAATTATGATAGTTAATTTTTACAGACAATCTTCAAAAGGCACTTCAAATGGAATATGTGAGTAAATAAAAAAAAATAAGGCGTCCGACTGATTCCAGCCATGGCGGCCGATCTCAATTGAGATCAGCCAAGTGCGCAGGACATATTATAGTGCACAAGTGTGCGCGCAAACACAAGTGCACTCTATTCCCTTACTCTCATAATTCGATGAGACGGCAATCCGACATGACCGATGAAAGATCGGGCGCAGGACTACCGGCTTAACGTGCTTTCCGAGGCACGGGCGTTCAACCGACAACTTCCTAATTCCGGGCTGAGTAATTTCATTACAGAAAAACTCACACATATTTTGCCCGTCCCTGGATTCGAACCGGGGACCTCTTGGTCCTAACGCAGCGCTTGCTATCAATAGACCAACGAGGCAGTAAATATGTGAGTATCGCTTCAACAAACATTATCACTCATATCGCAATATTCAATTCTTCGAACCACCTTTCAAAGCTCTCTCAAAAAATTTACCGATATGATCGATTCTCTTAGATTCTTATAAATAAGTTACAGAAACATTGTTTACTTTAAGAATTGTACACATTTCCATTGCAATATTCCGTGTTGTTGCCGTATAACTTTGCCAAGAGGCAAGCGGTCTTATTGGAATTTAATTTTGGGGTCTCCAAAAGGGATTTCAAGTTTTCCAAGGTATTTCTGGGTCTTGATGGGACGGGAACAAATATCTTAGTTTGTTTTAAAGCCGCGGGGACTGGAAGTTTGAATATGCAATGACTTTGAGGAAATTCGGATAATACCCTATTACATAAGACGTAAGGCTAGTGAGTTCAACTGTAGTTGAAATACGAGTGTGTAATACAGTGTGACTGGTTCGGTGGAACAATGGTTAGTGAGTGACCCAGGTTCAATGACAACGGTTCCAAGAGTCGTGGGTTCGATTAATACCCGTGACAAATATTTGTGTCACGAACATCGGTGTTTATTTCGTGTATGGATGTGTCTTATATAATATATATTTAAGTATAAATGTGTATCCACTGTTGATTCTGATATCTGTCACACGAGTGCCTAAGCTACTTACCACAGGATCAGATCAATGTATGTGATGACTGATGTTATGTAATCCTTACTCCTTACTAATATTATAAATCCGAAAGTAACTCTGTCTGTCTGTCTGTCTGTTACGCTTTCACGCAGTAGTATAGAGTACTGAACCGATTTAAATGAAATTTGGTACAGATATAGTCCAGAGCCTAGAAAAGGTTATAGGCTACTTTTTAACCGACTGCGCTATAAGGAATTAATGTTTTACCCGTTAAACGTCTCTACGCGGACGAAGTCGCGGGCGGGAAGCTAGTTTTTTAATTTTTTTTTATATGTGCTTTACCTGATGAAGGCAATCCTGGCTGGGTTGTGCGAGGAGTCTGGCGCCACCGTTCGGCAGAATAGTGGAAACTCTGAGCGATCGCTGAGTGCTGGTGACGTAGACCCGAACGACACCTGATGATGGAGAGGAACTTCAATATTCTATTCAGTTAAGCCAACCATACAAGTCAATATGGGTCTCCACGCTATGTATTTGCTACTCATAATATCGCGTGTAGACCCATAAAGAGTAATATTTAGCATACAAGTCAAGTTAGAAAAAGTCAATAGAAAATTCATTAGAAAATAGACCCATAAAGACTAATATTTAGCATACAAGTCAAGTCAATAGAAAATTCATTAGAAAATTCAATTTTCTAATGTGTGTAACCATGACAGTTTAAAATTATACATGTTGTATTGTCTATTTTTATTTGCGCGAGCACTACACATTCGAAACGTCGGATCTCTAAATAATGTTTGGAATACCAATACACGCGAGTTTAATCCGTAAAATTATTCCGTGATTTTATTTTAAATTATACATGTTTACAATTCAGATTGGTACAATGTTATAAACAAATCGGCATTGTTAGAACTAAACTTGGCTTCTAAATAGTATAAAACAAAACAAAATTTGATAAGACTACAAGAAAATAATTGGTCAAAACTGGTTAAGTTATTGCCGTGGTGAACGTAGCTGTAAGAATATTAAAATAAATAAATATCTGGGACACTTCCACACACGGACATCTGACCCCAAACTAAGCAGAGCTAGTACTATGGGTGTCAGAGACTGATATACATAATATATTAATATGTTTACAAGAAATTAACACAATTATTCTTTTGAAATGCGCCAATAACATTAAACTTTATGCTGACAGCTACAGTCTAGGTCGAATGTAGGCACTTAAAAAAGCTCTACGTTCAAAAACCAACTTTATGGAAGCAAAAACAAATGAAGTAACCCTCGCACATCGTAACAAAATGAATTTCGGAGACACAATATTATCTTAATGTAAAGCTTCTTGCGTGAAATTTGAATCTGTGGTAAACAAAGTTTTGTGAAAGTTTTACATAACTTTTAATCATCTTGAAAAGCGTTTTGTAAACATTTGTAAACATTTGCATGAAACCTTTAATGAATACATAAACAAAATATAAATAAGAGAAATACATAAAAATCACGTGTATAGAGTGTGCCACTCAAAATTCTATGACTTATTCATGAGGAGAGTATAATTTACCGCTCGCCCTTGACTACGAAATCTGGGGTTTTCATTGAATAAAATCCCGTAATCCATTCCAAGATATTTTTAAGAATTCAGTTAACAACTTCATCTTGTTCGCTGCTCAGATTTTTATCCAGTTTTACGGCTATAGAAATATAATTAAGCCTTCATTTAAACGTAATTACATATTTTAAGAATTAATTACATCAAATAAAAGTTTTACGGGGAAATTAATTGAACCAGAGAGCAACAGCGCTTTTTATCTAATTAGGGTTTGTTATTGTACTCTAATTAATGAAAAACAACGAAAATATACCTCTAGGCGTTTATCAATTTTTTTAAAATTAAGAAACAAAAGCCTCACTGTGTTGTCTTATTGTAAAATTAGTTTTATATTAAACTAGTGACCCGTCCTCTCTTCGCTTTGGGTAATCCGTTCTTAGCGGATGCCTACGTCTTAACATCTACCTGCATGCCAAATTTCAGCCCGATCCGTCCAGTGGTTTGGGCTGTGCGTTGATAGATCACAAGTTATATATATATAGATTCGTGCACATTTTTCTATTATGTTAATAATATCAAGAATAAATCCTATCATCCAACAATTTCCTAGGTTGAATTAAATTATCAAATACGAAGATAAGAGTTTGAATGATTTCTTAAAACTAAGGAGGTTTTATAAATGGTTACACTAATTTTCTGTCACGCCCTCTGTCAATGTCATCCACGCGCCAAAATATCCTTGTTGCATTTTCCTTTTTAATGACATTTACTTTTTTTTTTCTTACGAGATATTCGTTACAGTCTTTTCAGCCACTATTATTGACTCTGTAAAAAGTATTTACACCTATTATTAGAAGGAGTACATTTGTCGTGTGCTCGTAGCAATCCGATAAATGCACCACGTAGGCAATAAACGTCGGGCTCAAATCAAATATTGGTACGTACTAAACCCAGATATTCGCGGATTACTCCGACGGTACGCCAAGCGAAATTGGACCTAAATTGCACCGCCAAAGGCGCTTTACGGCGAATTTGCAAGATGTTAACTCCAAACTTTGGTCGAAAGCTGTAATAGTTCGCAAGGGTACTAGTTGGGTAGTTTAAACCGGTTACAGTCCGTTGTAGTTTTGTAGTGTACCTGATAGTTGTCATGCATGGTTTTGACTCCGCTACGATCTAAATCCAGTTAGGCTCTAGTTTGAAGGTAACTTTGATAACATTAGACGTAGATAGCCGGGATTAGACCTAGTTTGACGAGCTATTGGGGATTTCAGGTGAAGTTACGGCTTTGAAGTAGCTCGGTGCTTTGCCCAATTATGGTCTAAAATTGGTTCGGGTCCACTTCTGGTCGACATAATGGAATGCTCCTTGTTTATACTAAATTAGCTCTTGTTTTGTGCATCGTAGCAAGTGTAAGCCTAATTTTCAACAACTTCACACAAAACTCTCCGAATGGGCAACCTTTTCTTTTAACTCTTCTGTAATTTTTAGCATTTTTAGGAGATGATCAAAATAAAATAAAAAGTATAAAGAAAAAAAAAATCATTTCACTTCTCTTACATTCGTTTCCTTAATTGTCAATTTCTCTATTTAAAATCCACCTCATATAAATGAAAATTTTACATGTCTGGTAAATATTAGCATGTGGAAAGACTCTTAGCCATAACCGTTAACCCGTTGCGCACCGACCTGCACTATGTTCCAGTAGGGCACGATCTTGGCGATGCTCTCGGTGACCTCAGAGCAGGCGGTGCCCAGCAGCATCAGCATCCGGGAGGCTCGCTCGGTGTACAGCGCGTGGAAGAACCGGTCCACGCCCACGCCCGGGTCGCACTGGGGACCGAGGGGTTAATGAAGTTATGATCTAACTACTAACCAATGCCAAAAAACTAAAACCACCCGTCCTATGTATACGAATAACGACTACAAAGGAATAGATCGAAATTAAAATGTTGCTATTCGTTTTTGGTACATATTAGAAAGGAAGAGATCGAAATTATGTGTTAGTACTGAGGATATTATTTTAGGAGGAACATTCTACAATACTTAATATTAGGTAACTAATTACTAACTTCCAGACTACGTACAAAAATATGTATATTTTTTTAATTTGGGGCTTTTTTCCACATGGATACGTCAGCTCCATTGTATTATTAGCCATAAGGCCGCCTAAATTGAACATCCGAGTATCGGAAAAACTTTTTACGGGCGCTTCTTCATCGGGGGATGATCAAAATGTTACCTAGCTATCATAGTAGTCAGTCAGGGAAAAAACGTCCTTTTTTTATAAAATGCTAACTAGATGACCTCACTCCACCTGATGGTAAGCGGTAGTGAGATCCACATATTATGAGGTCGATCGCTATGTGCGGAGTGGGTGGTGGGGGACGGCAAATCGATCGAAGCGCACGATGTGACAGAAATGTGATATAATTCTGAGCTTTCATGTGTCAAATTGCTTTAATTTCATAAATTCCCTTGTATTTGTAAGTAAAAACGTTACGTACGTAACGTAAACGATGCAAATTCAATACTTATAATAATATTCATATTTTTGTGAAGTAAGAAAATCACTTGGAATAATATACACACTCACTTTATACAATTTTTATTTATTTTGTGTTGAAAAACTAGTCGAAAATCTTTATCAAAACATCTAGTTGCTATGATATGACATATCAAAACATCTAGTTGCTATGATATGACATATCAAAACATCTAGTTGCTATGATATGACAGATCTCAAGTCCAGAATAGTTGTCGCCACTAGGGGCGCTATCATCGCGCACATAGCGACTAAAAGCGTGCTTAAATGCCGCCCCGCCTGAAGACCCCGGGATAGCAGAGCGGGAAAACATGAGCTGGAAGGCTTACCTTAGTATCATTAGTGATAAGCTGCAGCTTGTAGCCAGGCAACAACCCTCGTCTATTCACATGGGCCACGGCCAGTTTAGCCGCAGCCAGTTCCGACGCTCCATCTGTCCGCGGCGCATCTCCCACTGACAGCTCAAATAGGCCCAGGATCGACAGGATCCTATTAGACGTCGATGACTTTGACAGGTCTGCAAAAAAAAAAAGATTTGAAGTGCGATCCGGTATGAGAATCGATAGGACGCTGTTTGATGTCGAATTGTAGTCCAGACATTTAAGGTTTTATCTGCGGAAGAAGTCCTAGTGAGCTGATTCTTTGTATACTTATTCTTTACGGCGTAATAATGAAAATGTGAAAAATCGACATTGATATCGTGCCGTCTAAAAAAGTTATAAAGGTCAAAACGAAAATCAGTTGTTTTCAAATATCTCCTATTGCTCAGAGGTCAACACGTCATTAAAAATTGTTAATCTTGAAATTATCTACAAAAAATGTCTTTTTTTTCGCACTGATTTTGGTGTCCGACATTTCGACTGGGTTATACCAATCATGGTCACGAGCGAATAAAATATCTTACAATCTTTCTTTGCAAGGTTGGACGGACATAGCAAAGTAATATTTATGTCAGGTTTTATCAAGCTGAATGTCTAATGATGTGTAAAAGCCGTGTTAATGAATATGTAAATACATTCAAAGCCTCTACAACTCCGAGACCTAGTTTACAGACTTTCAGTACGTCATAAATTAAATAGATTCATGAAAAACCGGCGCAGTGCGAGTCGGACTCTCGTACTAAGGGTCCCGTATAGTTTTTAGAAAAAAAGGGGCCAGCAAATTTCGTGGTTAGTGTGTAGGAGCCGCAACGAAATAAGAAGTAATTTTTTTTCAGTATAATAGAAATATAAATAAACTAGTGGTCCCGGCGAATTTCATACCGCCTATGAGTACTTATGTTTTCTATACTTATCACAATTTAAACCATCCCTGGACTATAACGAACATTTCAAAACCAAAATTAGCTGAATCGGTTCAGGCGTTCTCGAGTTTTAGTCAGACTAACGACCGGCAATTCATTTTTACATATAAGATATTACACAAAACCCAATACATTGTTCTGAACTCGTGGTAACCAGCTTAAGTACTTATGTTACGGATATCAGAATCAACAATGAATACACAAAAATACTTAAATATATTTAATAACACTCCCAGACACGGAACATACACCGATATTTCTCACAAATATTTGTCCCGGGTGATTTGTCACGACTTACGTATATACCTACGTATTGTTACAGGGATAGAAATACATCAACTGAACTGAATATTTTAACTACCACTATCGCGGCTTTTGAAATACAGCCTGGTGACAAACATACGGATAGACAGACACCGCAGTCTTAGAAATAGGGTCCCGTTTTTACCCTATAAGTACGGAACTCTAAAAAAGAATACGAAACAGAATTACGAGTGGGTTCCTTGAATATCAATCGTGCTCAGGCAGCTAATCTTTAAACCATCTCAGTTACGATTCTGGATATACCTACGAATATACAAAGGGCCGTTTTATTGCCCTACTGAGAGGGTTTTAGGGGTCTTTGCTGGTGTGAAAAAATGGAGACATCTTTGTTTCAGCTGAATATTGTTTCCTTTTTATGGTGTCTATTCGTCAGTTTACACATTTGAGTTATATACTGTGTAGGGTAGAAATGACTGACAACTACCTCGTTGGTCTATTGGTAACAAGTGCTGCGTTAGGACCGAGAGGTCCCCGGTTCGAGTCCGGGGTCGGCCAAAAATTTGTGTGAGTTTTTCTGTAATTAAATTACTCAGCCCGGAGTTAGGAAGTTGACGGTTGAACGCCCGTGCCTCGGAAAGCACGTTAAGCCGTTGGTCCTGCGCCCAGATCGGGCGGTCATCTCGGATCATCGGTCATGTCGGATTGCCGTCTCACCGAATTATGAGAGTAAGGGAATTGAGAGTGCACTTGTGTTTGCGCACAAACTGCACGCACTATGTCCTGCGCACTTGGCTGATCTCAATTGAGATCAGCCGCCATGGCTGGAATCGGTCGGACGCCTTTATTATTTATTAGGGTAGAAATAAGTGGCGAGCATTTGGGGAGGCCTACGTCCAGAAGTGGACGGAAGTGGGCTAATGATGATGATAATGACTGTGTAGGGTTATTTCTTCTGTTTAAAAAATGTCGTGCAATCCGACAGACCATAGCTAGGTATTGCTTGTTTAAGTTTTTCCTGGTCATTATACAGATTAGCACTATTTATTAACCTGCTTGTTGCTTAAGTTAAAGCAGCATTCAAAAGTATTTGAGTATACGAGAATTTACCTGCCAAATGCTACTTATAATATGTACGTAAATAGTATTGGTAAGATAGGGGTGAGAGCCATCCGCTCCCCCGCAAGTCCGGTGATGATGACAAGGCTACTTCAAGCCATTATCGTAAGTCAGTTAGGAAAAAAAAGTATTGGTAAGTTTTTCTTACATGTTACATATCTGCTTAGTTTTATATTGTACTGAACCGAACCAAAGAAAATCCAACATTGACCCGTTAGTTTAGATTTAGCCTCGAGGCATACGCATAACTCATGCCTCGGGCCTGAATGTGAAGTAGTTTCCTTTGAGAATCGTAAGGTCAGTTCACGTTAACGTTTTATTGCAAATGTATTAAGATATGTATAAACATTTTCGACTACAAAATGTAATAATATATTCTTATTAAAATCGCCGAGCTATTGTTAATATCTACACACTTTGTAGTTGTAATTGTTCAATACAATTTATTTATAGAGTATTTCGTCCCCGTCGTGGCAGAATTAAATAACTAACAAAACCAAAGTTCCGAGATAATTGAGTTTTTGTGTTTTTTTTACTAAAAAACGGCGATAGATTTTCAAGGTGAAGAAAATTTACTGTCGAGATTTTTATATGTTGTAAAACCAGTTCAACTCGATAATTTAAATAGTCCGACACAATCCTACTTTATATTATTTTAAAAATAAAAATAAAATAGTAATTATTTACTTTTGCCACAACCATTTTTGACAACAGAATTGCATTTATCAAGTTTTTGTATGTCACTTAGCGAGTTTTGCCACAACCAAGAAGTACATAATACGAATATTTGTAGTGAATAAGGTGACTTGTTTAATTTTACATCGTTTCACAGCCATGAATTTTGTTGTTATCAACTTTTAATTTATTATGCAATTTTAGTGAAAAAAATGTAATAGCAGTCAAATAATACTACAATATACTTAATGAACAAATATTTAATCAATAAATTGAATTGGCATGGTTTTCACATAATTTAAAAAACTGACACAAGTTTAAGTTATTAAGAACATAGAAAAAATGCTTCATTACGTTACTAGATTTATCTGTTAGATTCCTTATACATTAAAATAACATAAAAACTATCTTGAGCTTTAATTTTGTATAAAATTATACAAAATTTAAAAAAATGTTGACTTCTAACATCATGTTCAACAATCAAAGTTAGTTCAACTATAATGAATGAATCAATTGTCCAGTGTCTCCTTTAAGCTGATGATCAAGTTCTTCTGGCGTCATCAGCTGTGGAGATGTAAGTATTTCAAAGAAAAAAGAATTAAATTCGAATGTTAGTTAGACGAAAGTCATGATTTTTGAAAAATGTGATGTCATATCATCACATTTTTTTGCGATGTCATGATTAGAAGTGAAAAAGTAGAACAAAAGAAAGAATTTGTATGTTTGGGTCTTGGGATCCAAGCTCACAAGATATAGTAGGTGTGACAGTGATTTTGAAAGAACAGTGAATGCTGGTAACGGTGAAAGGAGCGCTGCCCATCTTTGTAAGCAGTCAAGCAGTCAGAAGGTGTCCAAAAAGACACGTCTGGCGGTTTACAGGAGTGTTGGTCCCGACACTAATGTACGGAAGCGAAAGTAGGGTATGGCAGAAGAAGCACGAAAATAGGATAAACGCAGTGGAGATGCGAGCACTTAGAAGTATGCAAGGAGGGAAACTGAGTGATAGAATCAGAAATGAAACAATTTGAGAACGTTGTGGTGTGAAAGAAGATGTTGTGACTAGTCACAACATCTTCTTTCAACCCTAGGGTTGAGAAGGGTATGCTTAGATGGTTTGGTCATGTTGAGAGGATGAAAGACGATTAACTAAAGAAATAGGTATATAGAGAAAGTTTCAATCGACAGAGGAAGACCAAGAAAGACCTTCCATGACCAAATAGGTCACATCTTCAAGAATGGTCAAATCAAAAGTATCCGTAATCGACGAGGGTACATGAAGAGGTTGACATAATATGTGGAAGAAGCGACTGTGGTGTTGTGCCAGGACCGTAGCACATAGCTGGAAGTGATCTCTGCATACCCCTTTGAGAAAAAGGCGTGATACTATGTATGTATGTATGTATTTTGATATAAAATCTGACTCATTGACATCTGGTTGGTGCTGTATTTTCTGACAGCTTGAACTCATAAATTGATAATAAGCTTTCTGACGTGGAAGGAATTTGCAGAGGTCTTTGTAGATCCATTGTAGTACAGTGTATAAGATGAATCTTCTGACCTCTGTTTTTATCAATATCTTTTGACTTATGGGCTATGCAGCCCATAAGTTATCTTTTCTATCTATTTGTTCTTTGTACTCATTTTCCAAAGCTTCATCCCGATCTATAGTGCGTTTATAGTTATTATGTGTAATAAGACACACACACAGACAGCACTGATCTTTTTTTTGGATAAAAGAAGATAATTTGAATTAATGTTTTAATGAAAACTTAAAATAAGAGCACTTGTTTAATTTTGCCACAACCAAATTTTGTAACAATGTTTCCGAGTCAGTTGTGGCAGAATTCAACAAAGTCGTTTATTTAGTTTTTCAACGTAATTTCTTGAACAAACCTTGTTGTAATATGTGGTCAATAGAATCACTAAAATGAAGATATCTTTGCGAATATCATACATATTGCAACAAGATAAAAACCAAAATGTAGAGTACACTTTCTTTTATTCAAAAATCACAAAAAGTGAATTTTGGTAAAAGTGTCAGTTATTTAATTTTCACACGACGGGGACGATTTATTGTTTTTTCTTACACAGACTTAGGAATGTAAGAAGTGTCTACCTACTCGTTACTTCAGGGAAAATCACCGAAAATGTGGCAAATATTGGTGAAAGTTTTAGTTAATACATGCATACATACATCCATAAAATCACGCCTTTTCCCTCTTTTAGTAGATCGTTACAAAAAATACCTTAAATTAATATCTATCGAATGCCTATGGGCTCAAAAAATAAAAACAAACTCCTTTGTTTATTTTTAAAATACAATTTTCTACATATAAACGGAATACCCAACATATAAGGTATTCCAACGAACCGAAAATACCGAGATACATTTTTGCGACAGACTGTTCGCAATGATTTACAACCACAATGGAAGTACAATTAGGTTAGATTAATTGATATATGTACGGGTGAGGTGATTTCTAATAATGGATATTTAGCGCCGTGCCTGTTTTATGGTATCAAATATATGAGTGTAAGTGAGGGGTTATGTTTCGTGGCTATAAATCATCTTTATATTACTATAAATAATTTGGTAGCACACTGATTGGTGGGGAAATGAAATAGGCATCTGTTGTAATCCAGACTGCCCCGTGGGCTATTGGTAGCAAGCGCTGCGTAAGAAACAAGAGGCTCCGGTTCGAGTCCGGGGTCGGGTTAAAATTTGTGTAAGTTGATATTGCCAAAATTTAGATTAGCTGTGTTCGTGCTGGAGTTTCTAATGTTTCTTTATTAAGTTTACTTTGTACTGAATACTGAATATATAATTTTAAACTGTCATGGTTACACACATTAGAAAACTGAAACTGTCCGGGATATTTACCATGTTGTTTTGTTTTAATGAGCTCCCGATATTTATTATTTGGGGAGCTCATTAAAACAAAACAACATGGTAAATATCCCGGACAGTTTCAGTTTTCTAATGAATACTGAATTATTATACCAAAGCAAACTTTTGTTGCCTTATTTTACGCTTAATTTTTATGATCTTTTCTTTATGATACGCATCAATGTATATCAAGTGGAGTAAAAACTTGCTATTTTGCTTTGTCGATAAATAAAAACATCTGTCATATTTAATAACTAGCTGTGCCAGTGACTTCGTCTGCATTGACCCCCGTTTATTTGCATATTTCCTACTGTGTCCTATTATTGGTCGCAGCGAGATGTTATATAGCCTAAAGCCTTCCGCGATAAATGGCCTATTCTTGAGATTAGCGCGTTAAAACAAACAAACAAATTCTTCAGCTTTATAACATGTGTATCGATAGGTATACTACTCATACTGAGTGGTATACCTAGAGTCTGATCTAACAGTCATTATTTTATTATTCAGAAAATTTAGATTTTCCTATGAAAGTCGATTTCGAAATCGCTAACCGTGAAGCCAAAAGTAAATTCATTATGTTTTTAAAGTCCTGATTCTACTAACTGAAGCTTGGATCTCGTAGACCGTAACAATTTAATTTGCAGCGAAAATGTTATCCTAATTCTTAATGTCCGTTCAATTTACATCGAAATGAAGGGTAAATTGAAAGTAAATGTAAAATGTTATGCTGGGCATTATCCGTCTCTTTTGACATTATAACGTTATACCAAAGCCGCTCTAAGTTGGCCGATTTGACACTTTTTATTTTGTATTTTGCATTTATCCTTGTTAAGAGGAACATATTTAGCGAATCATAAAGAACAACTTTTAAAAATAAGACGTTATTTCAAAATGTCAAATGCACCTAATTATCTAATTATTTGTCTTTTATTACTTAAAATAATTGAATTATAAAAAGAAAACGTAAAATTTCTACTCTGTATTACGCTTTTACAAGGTTACGCCGTTTGACACGTTTTCATAGTGACGTAATGGGTAATACTCACCAGGTATTTTTTAGAAATAGGATGAAGGATTTAATAAGTATTGTATTTTAAAAATAAATATATTTTAAAATAAGAAACTTCAATTCAATCTTCTGGATGTGACTAAATGTTTTTAATAAAAAAATGTTATACTAGGGTATTTGCAAATTTTTTTTATTTTGATGTAGTTGGATGGACCACTCGAACACAAAGACACTGTTGAAAGTATCACTTTGATATCTGGATAACTCTACGAGATATTACAATTTTAATTGCACATTATTTAGGCGAGCTCAAAAACGCTCCATACAAACGTCGACTGGCGTGTGACGTCACACGCTAGTTTGTTGTATGCAACGCCTAAGAAGTTTGTTCGGTAGGTTCATCAAAAGTTGCGTTTATTGATATGTTTTCATAATGAAAGATGTGACTAATTCTGTTATTAATAAGATGACAAAGAAATTTTAAATGATAAACTTTAAATGTCTTTTGTAGTCTCATTTCGCTAAAAACTTAAGTTTCGTTTTCATTAATAATATTGATTTACTGATTTATCTTATTTATTTTCATAAAAATGGCAAGCATAACAACCACAGTCAAATACCCTATTAGACCCTGCTTGGTTATAAAGTGGAAATAACTGTTACTTATATACTTCGGCAATTTTACCGTTGTCCCTCACTAGTGCAGTCAGTCTGACATGTGTCAAATCGGCCAACTTAGAGCGGCTCTGGTATAATAGTGTATTTTTAGACATTCAGGATGACATTAATCTACCTTATAGTAAACGGCTGTGAGCTCGGTCGACATGCACAATAGACCCTATTTGACTGGCTCGGTGGAACAGTGGTTAGTGACCCTGGCTGGCTGTTCCAAGAGTCGTGGGTTCGATTCACACTCGGGACAAATATTTGTGTGATGAACATAGGTATTTGTTCCGTGTCTGGGTGTGATTTTGTATTTAAGTGTGTATTCATAAATATCTATATGTATATCAGTGTCTGACGCCCATAATACAAGCCCTGCTAAGTTTGGGGTCAGTTTACGGTGTGTGGAAACGTCCCAGATATTAAATTATTTCAAAACCATCATCATCATCATCAGCCCATATACGTCCCCACTGCTGGGGCACGGGCCTACCCTAAACTAGGGCGATAAGGCCTTAGTCGACCACGCTGGCCAAGTGCGGGTTGGTCGACTACACAACCTTAGAACTTCTTCGTAGGTGTGCAGGTTTCCTCACGATGTTTTCCTTCACCGTTAAAGAGTCTGATGGTACATATGAATTTCAAATTTGAAAAACACATTGGTACATGGCGAGGTTTGAACTGGCGACCTCTCGCATGGCAAGCAACGACCTTAACCACTCGGCCATCGATGCTTTTTACAAAATATATATAATTTATTCGTAAGCTCACCAATCTCCCCATACAAACATCCGCCGACCAATCATATCTTTCTCTTCGGAGTTTTGACCACCATAGATTTCGTTCACAAAGCCCAGTCCTTTCAAGAGGTGTTTTCAATTAAACCGGCATTATTATCATTATTAGGGTCGCGTCGGGGCGTTTATTGAGGCCCCAAATTAATTGAAATAATGCTAACGTTGTCATAGACGGAACCATTGGCTCTGGATTACTTTTTAATTGGCCGGCTTTCCGGAGCAAACTTGGGTCTTTGAAGGAGACGTTAGAATTCGAAATGGAAAATTAATTCGTAGTTGCTAATATTGTACAAAGTGTAGATACTGTTTTATTGGTTGATTGCCAAAGTACTTTAGTTGAATTTATATGGTTTGGTCAGTTTATTCAAAACATGCGTGAAAATGTATCTCAAAGAATGGAACTGTGTAAATAGTTTTGTTAGTATTCGATGTAAATATAACATTTTGTCATACCTTACTTATCGTCCGTCCACTAATTATCAAAACGCGTAACTATTTCTGGGTGTATTTTCTCGTTTCTCCATTTTCTTGTTTATTAAAGACGCTTTAACGAAGGAAAACATCGCGAGGAAACCTGCACACCTACGTACATATTGTTACGACCACGAGAGACCGTGCAAGCGGAATTAGTCTTATCGTCGTATGGATAAGGTCTATATTCGCTTGCACGATACTACGCTACACACTCTGGTAGGTTGTAGCGAGCTCTAGAGTGTTCTAAAGTAATAATAATATTACGACCTTGAGAGACCGTGCAAGCGAAATTAGTCTTATCGTCGTATGGATAAGGTCTATATTCGCTTGCACGATACTACGTCACACACTCTGGTCGGTCGGAGAGAGCTCTAGCGAGTTCTAGAAATTTCGATCCCCGCGAGAAGATTCTCGACGCCACCCGAAGAGCTGCGTCCTCACTGGGTATAAAAGCGGGATGTACGACGCGACGAGACAGTTCCGATTTGGAAAGCGAAGCGAATCAGCCTCCTGCAAACTAGAAGTGATCGAGTGCGTTACCTGCGAATAGTCAGTGAAATTCAGTGTTTTAGTGTGATTCAGTGCTTTAGTGTAATTTAGTGTTCCGTGTTTAGTGTTGTAATTAAGTGTTTTTAATTGTGTTTTTAAGTGATTAATTGTGTAATTGTTAGTCGATAAATAAATTAATTGTCTTTTGGTGACTTTTGGCGTATCTTGAATTAAACGTACCCCGTTCCCGCAACAATTGGTGTCAGAAGTGGGATTCAAGATGCCTCTTACACCACGAGAAGACAGTGAGGGTCGAGTAACAAGGAGTCAAACCGCGGCCCTGCAAGAGGGTGAAGGTACTTCAACGGAGGGATCAATTCAAACATCAATTGGGCCTGTGGAGCTTGCAGACTTATTTAAAATGCTGCAGACACAAGCCCGTCGCCAGGAGGAGCAAGCCCGTGAACAAGCCCGCCGCCAGGAGGAGCAAGCCCGTGAGCAAGCACGCCGCCAGGAGGAGCTAGCCCGACTTCAGGAAGCACAATTTGCTAAGCTGAGGGAAGAACAAGCCCTTCGCCAGGAAAAGCAAGACCTTCGCCAGGAAGAGCTAAGCAAGAGTTTGTTGGGGGCTATTGAGAAGAAGCACGAAGTATTAGAAAAGCAGATTGATGCTCTCAAGGATGATGTGCTAAGCGTCAAGACCCAACACGAAGATCGACTCACCCAACACGAAGACCGACTCATCCAACATGAAGATCGATTCACCCAACATGAAGATCGATTCATCCAACATGAAGATCGATTCACCCAACACGAGGATCGACTGAGCCAGGTAGATGCTGAGATGCGACAGCTGCATACCAAGATGGCAAAAGTGGGGACCCGGGGTGCTACGGTAGTGTCGGATTCTCCGAAAATAGAAGTACCCCACTTCGATGGAACGACGTCTTGGGCAGCATTTTGGTACCAGTTCGAGACGGTGGCTAAAGGAAAGGGGTGGAACGAGGAAGAGTCCTTGATAGCTCTGACTCTGGCTCTTCGTGGAGATGCCCTGCTCACGTTGGAAAACCTACCTTCGGATAACCGAACTTTAGGTGCTCTCCAAAGAGCACTAGAGGGCAGGTACAGCGACAAACACCTGGAACACGCGTATAGAGCACAACTCCGCGACCGACAGCAGAAGCCTGGTGAGAGTCTGCAGCAGTGGGCAACGGAAATCGAAAGGCTAGTCAGACGTGCCTACGTGTCATGCCCTACAATGGTGGAATCAATGATCCCGCAAGCTTTCTGTGATGGAATTAGAGACGCAGACGTCAGACACACCGTGAAATTGAGCCATCATCAGACCTTACAGGAAGCTCTAGCCCATGCTTTGGAGGTGGAAGCCGTGCGTCAAGACGGTAGAACTCAACGACTTCGGGAGGTTGTGGTAAAGGAAAAACCTTCTTTGGGTCCGATGTGCTATGGCTGCGGCGAGAGGGGTCATATTCGGAGTAGTTGCCCCAAGGGAAGATGGCCGCGTAGAACGACAGTAGCGTCCTCTACACAGGTGGACGCAGAAGAGCTGTCAGGAGCCAGGGCCGTGGGGCGGGCGCTGGCTGGCCAACATCGAGCACCTACCGTCACTGTTTCACAGATTGGTAATGGGAACAATCTTACTGTGGTTGGAGAGTTGAACAGCGTAACGTGTCATTTTACTATTGACACCGGTGCTTCAAGAACAATAGTGCGTCCGGAGCTTTTAAAAAGGACTATTATGTGGAATAGCAGACCATCCGTTCAACTACAAACAGCAACAGGCCAGCCAGTTACCGTCTTCGGTGAGACGATGGCGAACATAACCATTGGAGAACAAACCTTTGAATACGGCGTTCTCATAGCAGACATCACGGACGACTGCATCATCGGATTAGACTTTTTAAGAGACCAGAAGTGTGTGGTAGACGTCGCTAAAGGAGTACTTAGTTTCCCCGAACAAGAAGTATTCCTAGAGGGAGCGAGATCATGCGCAGTTTACTGCCTGCAAAATACGACCCTACCGCCGAGATCTGAAACTCTGGTTAAAGTTAGATTCCCTTACACTGCGTGTCAAGGGCGAAGCGTCGTCATAGAAAACTGCGGCGACCATCCGAGTTGGATCACAGCAAGAACTCTGGCAATGACCGGAAAAGGAGCGCTAGTGCGAGTCATCAATCTAAGCGGAGATGAAGTGCAGCTACGAAGAAACTGTGTCATCGGACGGTGCGATGCAGGCCAATCCATCAGAAGGATGAAAAGGGCCCGGGAACCGGAATCCTGTCAACGAGATGACGTCACACCGCTCCTAGCAAATTGTAAGGACAAGCTCTCTGAGCGGGAACTTCAGCAAGCTAAAAGGTTGTTGCTAGATTTCAACGACATATTTTCGAAGGGTGACCATGATTTGGGAAGGACAGGTCTCGTTAAACACAGAATAGACACGGGAGACGCGTCACCAATAAAGCAGCGGCCTAGACGCCTTCCATTTGCCAAAGAGAAGGAGGTAGCAGACATGGTTGCCGAGATGCAGAAGAACCGCATCATAGAACCTTCAACAAGCCCGTGGTCTTCGCCAGTAGTCCTGGTAAAGAAGAAGGACGGCAGCACCAGGTTTTGTGTGGACTACCGGTTGTTGAATAATGCAACGAAGAAGGACAGCTACCCTCTGCCCCGTATAGACGACACACTGGACATGTTGAGCGGCATGAAGTGGTTCTCAACAGTGGACCTTAAGAGTGGGTACTGGCAAGTAGACATCCATCCAGCAGACAAGGAGAAGACGGCATTTACGACCGGAACTAGGAATGGATTGTGGCAGTTCAACGTCATGCCCTTTGGTCTTTGCAACGCTCCGGCGACATTCGAGCGGTTGATGGAAAGGGTACTGGTTGGACTTCTGGGTGATGCATGCCTGGTCTATCTGGATGACATCATTATCATGGGTCGAAATTTCATAGAGCATGTCAGTAACCTGAGGAAGGTTTTCACTAGAATACGAGAAGCAAACTTAAAACTCAGCCCAAAGAAATGCACGTTTTTCAAGGAAGAAGTCGCCTATTTAGGCCACATTATTTCATCGAAAGGTGTAAGGACCGACCCAGAGAAGATTAAAGCTGTCCAAGAATGGCCTATTCCAGCTAACAAGACCGACGTGAGATCATTTTTGGGTTTATGCGCATACTACCGGCGCTTTGTAAAGAACTTCTCTGATATAGCGAAACCTCTTCATCGGCTCACGGAAGATAAACGAGTATTCGCCTGGGACTCGGAATGTGATCAAGCCTTCGTCAGATTAAAAGAACACCTCTGCACCAGTCCTATACTTGGCTACCCGAACAGAGAAGGAAGGTTTATTGTGGACACTGATGCCAGCAATACTGGCATAGGCGGAGTTCTGTCGCAAGAGCAAGGTGAACGGGAAGTCGTGATCGCCTATTTCAGTAAGTCACTTTCAAAACCTGAAAGGAACTACTGTGTGACTCGTAAGGAACTGTTGGCGGTAGTGAAGACTCTACAGCATTTCAACAAGTACCTCGTTGGAAGACAGTTTACCCTGCGGACAGATCATGCTGCGTTAAAATGGCTCTTGCAGTTTAAGAACCCTGAAGGACAAGTGGCGCGGTGGTTAGAGCAGCTACAGGAGTACAACTTCACAACAGAACATCGGAGTGGTAGAACACATTTGAATGCCGATGCCCTATCAAGGAGACCTTGTCCTGTGGCCTGCAGTCATTGTTCTAAGACGGAGACTAAAGAAGAAGTCCGGATGATTACCACCCAGGGACTTGATAATGAATGGAGCGAAGAAGCTATCAAAAAGGCTCAAAAGAGGATAGTGACCTGAGGAAAATATTTGAATGGAAAGAAGTAGGTCAAAAACCTTCTTGGAGCCATGTAGCATCATCAAGCCCCATCACGAAAAGTTACTGGGCACAATGGGACAGTTTGGAGATTAAGGATGGAGTACTCTTCAGGAAATGGGAAACACCAAAAGGGGATCAAACGACACTACAGCTGATTGTACCCCGTAAACAGGTTGCTTCTCTACTGAGGTACATACACGATGGGGTATCCGGGGGACATTTAGGCGTGAAGAAGACCCTAGAGAAGTTGAGACAGAGGTTCTACTGGATACACTGTCGGGAGGACGTCGAAGACTGGTGCAAGAAATGTACGACTTGCGCATCAGTAAAGGGCCCACAAACCAGAAGTAAGGGCAAACTCAAGCTGTACAACGTCGGCGCTCCATGGGAAAGAATCGCAGTAGACGTAGCTGGCCCCTTTCCAGAATCCGATGAGGGAAACAAGTACATCATTGTGGTCCAAGATTACTTCACTAAGTGGCCTGAAGTCTTCGCTACGCCTAATCAAGAAGCAAAGACGGTCGCCAAGAAGTTAGTCCACGAGGTAATTTGCCGATTTGGTGTGCCTCTTGAGATACATTCTGACCAAGGAAGAAACTTTGAGTCAGCACTGTTCCAGGAGGTCTGTCAACTGTTGGGTATGCATAAGACCCGTACTACACCAGCACACCCGCAATCCGATGGCATGGTCGAGAGATTCAACCAAACGTTGGAAAACCACTTGGCCAAAGTTGTGGACGAGCATCAACGAGACTGGGACCAGTACATACCGCTTTTCTTGCTGTCCTACCGATCTGCGATCCACGAAAGCACCAGCGCAACCCCAGCAATGGTAAACTTCGGTAGAGAAATGCGGCTTCCGGTAGACGCGTTGACTGGGACACCGCCAGAAGCTCCGAAACCAGTAACCGAATATGCGGCTGACCTACAGAAGCGCCTGGATGAAGTACATGCTCTCGTCAGAGACTGCAGTCTAAAATCCAGCGAAAAAATGAAAACCCGTTACGACCGCAAAGCCAACACCGACGGTTTCGATGAAGGGAGTCTGGTTTGGTTACACAACCCACTCAGGAAGAAGGGCAAATCACCGAAGTTCCAGCCAAGGTGGGAAGGACCATACAAGATCATCACTAGACTGAACGACTTAACCTATCGGATCAAACAAGGGACAAGAGGCAGGCCGAAAATTGTTCACATTGATCGATTGGCTCGTTACCATGGGTCAAATGATGCTCGGGACGAGCATGACTAAGAGGGGGATAATGTTACGACCACGAGAGACCGTGCAAGCGGAATTAGTCTTATCGTCGTATGGATAAGGTCTATATTCGCTTGCACGATACTACGTCACACACTCTGGTCGGTCGGAGAGAGCTCTAGCGAGTTCTAGAAATTTCGATCCCCGCGAGAAGATTCTCGACGCCACCCGAAGAGCTGCGTCCTCACTGGGTATAAAAGCGGGATGTACGACGCGACGAGACAGTTCCGATTTGGAAAGCGAAGCGAATCAGCCTCCTGCAAACTAGAAGTGATCGAGTGCGTTACCTGCGAATAGTCAGTGAAATTCAGTGTTTTAGTGTGATTCAGTGCTTTAGTGTAATTTAGTGTTCCGTGTTTAGTGTTGTAATTAAGTGTTTTTAATTGTGTTTTTAAGTGATTAATTGTGTAATTGTTAGTCGATAAATAAATTAATTGTCTTTTGGTGACTTTTGGCGTATCTTGAATTAAACGTACCCCGTTCCCGCAACAATATTTTTAGGTTGTGTGTGTAGTCAACCATCCCGCACTGGGCCAGCGTGTTTGACTAAGGCCTCATTGCTCTAATTTAGGGTAGGCCCGTGCCCCAACATTGGGGACGTACTATCGGCAACGCTGGCGGTCGACCACCTATAAGGTGAAAACCGCTTGGCAATTTCGCGTCTGTCAGAGCAAGCTCCGCCCAATTGTGGTCAAGGAGCTGGCGATTATTTTTTGGTAGATATTTGAGGTATGCTGAAAACTTGTCCTGTACCTCTCCTATTATATCCCAACACAAACCCGCAGACCTGGCTGAGTACCGGGGCTAAACCAAACCCCCAATTTTTTTTATTTAAAAATATATTTTATAGTCCAAAAAAATATAATTTGTCAGTTCACCTGACAGGTAGAAGTTCCATCGAAATAATTTGTCTTAGTGAGTCTTATTTTTTAGTTATAAATAAAAATATGAAAAATATTTTTGGGGGTTTGCTTTAGCCCCGCTACTCACCAGCCAGGTCTGCAGTTTCGTACTGGGATATAATAGGAGTGGTACAGGATAAGTTTTCAGCTTGCCTCAAATACCTACCAAAAAATTCTTGCTAGCCCTCCTACTATTGGAACGATTTTGCTTGGATTATGACAGATTTTCTTTAAGTGCTCTTCTATTGGCCAGTGGGCGGGGCTAATGGCGTTTAAAGAAATCTGTTTGAAAAGTGTACTACCGCCAAAATTTCTGGTTGTACATGGGCTGATGATGTTAAAGCGTCATCTGTTATTATTAAAAAAAAAACTTTTAAATAAGATTCATCTTACCTACTACGTTCTAACACCGTGACATATTTAAAGCATTCCTAATTCAAAGTTCAAAGTTCCCGCTAAAGACAGACTACAATAGATGGTGAGGTGGGAACCCGGTCGCGTGGTAATTGCTTACCCGTTCCTGAAAGGTCAAAGGTCGCCGCGCTGTCCTTGTAATCAACAAGCGTCTGTTTGCTGAGTCTACGGAGGGCCAGGGGAGGGAAATGTATGTAGAACGACTGCTTGGAGACGTAAGCTGACGTTCGAGATACATTTTAGACTTTCGCGTTTCATTACACTAAAATGTGTGTGTGTCTCTAAAAATGAGTAATAACATATTCACCATTTAGTAAAAGGTCTAAACAGTTTGTAAATACAATCTTACAATTTGTAAAACGATAGAACCAAAGATATTTAATTAAATGTGTGCTCACCCAGTTCTCACAAACGGACAGACGTATCTTCGTATGTAATGACTTTACAAATACAAATAATGTGCAACTTTTTAGTAAAAACCTATTAGCCTATAGTATTTTAATTTCAGTTTCTCAAGATGTATAATAAAAAAATTACAAATGATTGCCTATGCTCACCCAATCCACACGTTATTAAAAGGGCCGATATTCGTGGGAATCAGCAATTTAATCGCATTTATAATTCGTTATGTTTTAGTCAACTATGGACAGGATTTTGTAAAACATAAAACCAACCACTATAACTGTGCGTTCTTGTTTAATAGTATTATGGAAGTGCTCACCCAAACCTCTTGTTTCCGTCAAATGAAAAACGTTTATATCTCTTTCTAATTAAATGTAAAACAAAAAGTAAACATGACAAGTTACAGTAAAAAATTTTACTAAATACTCATGTATTCATAGTTTCATATTTATATTTACTTAAGGAAATATACGTAATTCAATGTTTGTATGAAACTCTTTCAGTAGGATGTCCACAAGTTACAAAATAAAGATACAGTTTTGATGTTATTTTAATATTTATTGCAAATAATCTATTTATCCTAACAATAACATTTTGAAATTGTTGTGTTACATTAAAAAATAAATAATTAAAATTAAATTCTTTACTTTTCTGAGATAAATTAAAAAATCGGAATTCTCCAATACAAAATAAGAATTGTTGTGTTACATTAAAAAATAAATGAACATAGGTATTTAAATTCTTTACTTTTCTGAGATAAATAAAAATTAACGGAATTCTCCAATACAAAACAAGCAAAAGAAAACAATTCAAATAATCTATTTATCCTAACAATAACATTTTGAAATTGTTGTGTTACATTAAAAAATAAATAATTAAAATTAAATTCTTTACTTTTCTGAGATAAATTTAAAAAAACGGAATTCTCCAATACAAAACAAGAATTGTTGTGTTACATTAAAAAATAAATGAACATAGGTATTTAAATTCTTTACTTTTCTGAGATAAATAAAAATAAACGGAATTCTCCAATACAAAACAAGCAAAAGAAAACAATTCAAAAATAACTACTACTTACTTAAATAAACTTGTAATACCATAAAAACATAAAGGCCCCCGCCACGTAGAGTATTATTTTCAAAATACCGGTCAGGTTTTCTAAATACATAACTGCTTAAATAACTTTGTAATCCCATATAATTATAGGCGCACGGTAGATCCCCTGCCAAATCGAGCAAACCGAAAAGGAAAAAAGTAGACTGTCTGTCTGTGTCTGTTTTTTACGGTATTGTTTTTACTGTCAGTGCGAATATAGCTTAAGGCGTGTAATAAGATTTCTTTATCAGTGCTTTCGTTAATTTTGGTACTGTTGTCGTCATAGCAGAAAAAACCTGCCCTGCCTTAACAGGGACTCGAACCCACGATCTTGAGGTTAAACGCCGCACGTACTAGCAATTTATTATACTATCCAGGCGTTATGTCATGTATGTGAATTATTCCGTCACTTTACCCTTTAGCCACGGGTGAGGGCGCCACCAGACAGAACTTAGGCTAAAATACATTATCTTATGTTATAAGAAGATATGATATTATGTTATACTGTTACTATTAATACATTTCAGGACTGACCATTGAACTTTGCACCTATTTAGATCTCACTTCTTTTGAGGTTGAAGTCAACAATTAAGGCATTTATCATAATATTGAACTTGGCTTTCATTTCAAATTTATGTTTTTGTTTGGAGTCTCATTACATAATTAAAATCAGAAAGCAATGTATAAGCAAGTTTCATCAAGATTGTCTCGTTATTTTGTAACGTGTGGACACGGTACTCCATAGAATTTCATACAAACAATGAATTACGTATATTTCCTTAAGTAAATATAAATATGAAATTATGAATACATGAGTATTTAGTAAAAAAATTTACTAAAACTTGTCATGTTTACTTTTTGTTTTACATTAAATTAGAAAGAGATATGAACGTTTTTCATTTGACGGAAACAAGAGGTTTGGGTGAGCACTTTCATTATACTATTAATCAAGAACGCACAGTTATTGTGGTTGGTTTTATGTTTTACAAAATCCTGTTCATAGTTGACTAAAACATAACGAATTATAAATGCGATTAAATTGCTGATTCCCACGAATATCGGCCCTTTTGATAACGTGTGGATTGGGTGAGCATAAGTAATCATTTGTAATTTTTTTATTATACATCGTGAGAAACTGAAATTAAAACACTATAGGCTAATAGGTTTTTACTAAAACGTTGCACATTATTTGTATTTGTAAAGTCATTACATACGAAGATACGTCTGTCCGTTTGTGAGAACTGGGTGAGCACACATTTAATTAAATATCTTTGGTTCTATCGTTTTACAAACTGTAAGATTGTATTTACAAACTCTTTAGACCTTTTACTAAATGGTGAATATGTTTTTATTCATTTTTAGAGGGTGCTCACCCATTGCACACACACACGATTGCAAATAAAACGAAAGAAGGTAAAACAACAAAACTAATTTAACAAATAATAGACAATACTATGATAGTAAGACAAATATTTATTGGGCACCAATACACAGCAATCATGCTTAATTAACTAAATACATTGTAATATCTTTATTCTTTATGTGTGTAAAAAGTTTGCAACCAGACTCATAAATAGTAATTGAAGTAATATTGCGAATAAAATAGACACTACTCTCACCGCCTTGCAATGACAAACCTAAAACGCGATTAGTCGCCTCGTACAACATTCTGGACAAGAAAAAATATATACAGTTAAAATAAAAATAAGTTTACGAATTAAACTCGGTTGTGTTGCTATTTTAAACATATTATTTAGAGAGCTCGAAGCTCTTTACAGCACTCGTGGTCGCGAGCAAATGTGTAGTTTTCGCGCAAATAATATACAATACAATATACAGTTTAAATACATTCTTAATCCCATACCAATGGCACTTGGTATTTTCAGACACAGGAAAAACTACTAAGAAAGGCTATTTAGGGTCATAGATGGTCTGTCAGGTGACAGATGTTTGTTAACATCTGTCACATGTTATGTTAATAGTGACCATCATAGCCATACATGGCAGCATTAATTGAAGATAAAACTAATTGTAAACACCTGTAAACATTCACCTGTAGGTTAACTATGTTTGGCAGCTGGCAGTTTGGTATACGGGTAGAAGTAAGTTTGGTATTACTTACTTAACTCTTTAGGGTTGTATGACCGAAGCGGAAAACGGTACCCAATTACCCTATTATCTGTTTGTCCGTTCGTTTGACTTGTCACCAATCTTAACAACTTAGGGGTGAGAGCCATCCGCTCTCCCGCAAGTCCGGTGATGATGGCAAGGCTACTCCAAGCCATCGTCGTATGTCAGTAAGGGAAAAAAATCTCAACAACCATGATAACTAGAGAGCTTAATTCTAAAATTAGTCTTTATGGGTCTACACGCAATATTAGGAGTAGTAAGTAGCTATGTAATTTGCTACTCCTAATATCGCGTGTAGACTCATAAAGACTAATTTTAGTGTTCTAGATACATTATGCTTACGGCCAAATTATAGGTGAATCACCGCAATAGTAAGTACTGAACATTTTGGATATTTTGTCTGTTTAAATAAATATTACACAACACCACATACATTGATCTGTTTCCGTGGTAAGTAGCTTAAGTACTCGTTTACTTGTGTACTTTGTTTGTTACGGATATTGGCATCATCACAAATATACTTGAATATATTTAATAACACACCCAGACGCGGAACAAACACTTATGTTCGTGGTACAAATATATGTCCCGGGTGGGAATTGAACCCAAGACTCTTGGAACCGTAGGAAGGAAGTGAGTCTGGGTTACTACGAGCCAGTCAAATGTTTCTTTTTCTATCTGCACTCTAGTCTCATTAGATAAGTTTCATTTTCACGAACGAAGTCGTCGGAATAGCTAGTTATAAATAAATATCACACAACATCACATATATTGTTGCGATTTATTAGTAAGTTAATTTAACGTCGAGCAACTCAGCACATGTGTCACGAAAATCAGTAGTTTATGTGTAGCTACTACAGTCACTCGGGGTATGGCCAGAATACCAGCGCTGCAGCGGCTCTCGGGCTGATGCGGCATATGCTGAGGCCTGTACCTCGTTGACCACTTATAAAGTCCTTGCATATGTGTGTTATTTCTTTGCGTGCGTTTTGTGTCTTTGTGTGTCATTGTAACCATTATGTCGTTTTCAATAAATGTTTTTCTTACTTTATTTCTTTCTTTCAAACAACTGTACTAAATATATGAATACCCGGAAACGAAACTACACCGATGATCATCGCACAATTTTGTCTTGCGTTCGTATCGAACTCACGACATTATTGGAAAGATTTAAATGCTTTAGAACAGTTTAAGCGAAGTTTCAGTTTTTCTTAAAAAAATAAACATTTGTGAGGAAACCTGCAAACCTACGAAGAAATTCTGAGGTTGTGTAGTCGACCAACCCGCACTCGGCCTGGTTGACTAAGGCCTTCTCGCCCTAGTCTAGGGTAGGTGCCCCAGCAGTAGGATCGTATATGGGCAGATGATGATGAAAAAAGTACGTTTGCCCATTTTGAATCTTACACTATTTCACCTTTTTAATTACGAAAAAGGGACTAAAATAAGGAATAACGGTAATCTTTATAAAAAAAGCATTGTTACGCATTTTATTCAAAACTGATTTATAGCTTTAACCTTTTACTTTAAAAAGAAATTTATACCCGTTATAAAAATCTTCTCATCTTCCAGGGAACCCGAAAACTTTTGGACTTACGAAGATAACTGGCTTTAAAAGCGAGGAGGTTTAGTGCAGAATTTGACACTTAAATACAAAATTGCATTTTTACTGTCCTCTTTCATAAGAGCTCTTTTAGATGAAGCTGACGCTTATTTGAACAGTGAGAAATGAGATATATTTTAGCAAAATAAAAATATTTACGGAACCTTAAAATTTATTCGTAGGTGTGCAGGTTTCCTCATGATGTTTTCCTTCACCGTTAAAGCGTCGAATAATCGTCGACTACCCCGCACTTAGCCAGCGTGGTTGACTAATGCCTGATTGCCCTAGTTTATTTATTTATTATTATTTAAGGCAGGCCCGTGCCCCAGTCGTGGCCTGGGGACGTATATGGGCTGATGATGAATAATATTAAAAGGTAAGACCTTGCATAACAGTATTTTTGGCGTTTCAACTGGGTTACACCAATCATGGTCGCGAGCGAACTGGCGCCTACCCTACTAGTGAATTTCTAAATCCACATCCGAACCAGCGCTAATGTCATTTTTACAGCTACCAAATTTGTCAGACACAAAACTTAGTGTAATGGAGCTCGATAATTTACACATTATGCCACTCACTAGAAAGTATTTATGTAATATTCAAGAATGTAGTCGAGTTTTACCTCGCCATAGCATATCCCGATTACCTATTTCTAGTCCCATTGAGCGTTCTCGGCTATCAATGTTGAGTTACAATTCACTTCTATTCTTTACAACGTCACAAAGTGCATTTAAATCTGCGTCCAAGTTTATCTCTTCCTTTATTGCCCAGCGAGGGAATCATCATAGCGTCCCTTTTAGAGAATAATCTAATAAAACCTCCCCATCCCTTTTAAGATGCTTTAGAGGGCCTTTTAAAAAGTTAATTTCCTTAATAGAAACGGGTTTAATATACGCAAGTTTTTTTATGAAAAGACAGTTTAAATCATGTTTGTTATATAGAGCTGAGGAAGAAATAACTTTTTGAGTATAGACCGTGAATTTTTAGTGGTTGTTTTCTCGTAGCAGAACAATTTACTTTTACTTGTACTATCGAATCATACTAGGTATTACTTGAAAAAAAAATTTTCAAAAAATGATCATCCAACTAGAAAGCGTGTAAAGCGTTTTTTAAAGAGATGTGACGTAATGTACTTCTTGCCGCATGAAATTGATATTAAAGTTAAAGAAGCTCTACGCCCTAAGTAATTAAGCGGTTCGAGCGTGCTTTCGAGTTTAACAACTGGTATTTATTGATTTGAATAAAAAAAAAAATAAAAAGAATTATTTTTTAGCGGGAAACAACCACTAAAACTTCAGAGTATATTTTTTACTTAAAACATCAAAAGGCCTTATCACTATTGGAACGTGGTATAGTAATTGCTTGTGAAAAAAGAGGGGTTATGTTTTGTGAAACATGTAGGATGGAATGCCGTCACTGAAAGACAAATGGATTCTGTTGGCAGTCGTAATTTCTTTCCACAAGGGAATGAATATGCGGTGTAAGTGAAGAAAATTACGTCCTACTTATCTACTACATATATATTTTGGAGAAATATACTGCCTCGTTGGTCTATTGGTAGTAAGCAAAGCTTTCCACTCCCGAACGACACGTGCTGAACAGCGCTACCATCTACATACGATGCAGACGCTGGTGGCCTGGACTAAGAGGTTTAGTTCCTCTTTTCTGCCACGTGTCATTAAGGCATGAATGTCCTTCCAGCTCATTTTTTCCCTCCCTCCCATGATCCTGGCTCTTCAGACGGGGCGTGAAACGGCATTTAAGCAGGCTTTCAGGGTGAGTCCGACAGGCTAAATATGGTCTATTGTGCCTGTCGACCTCATATTTGGATCTCACTACCGCTTACCATCAGGTAGAGTAAGTTCATCTTGTTAGCCTATTATTAAAAAAAGGCACTGCGTAAGGACCGAGAGGTCTCCGTTTCGAGACCGGGGTCGGACAAAAGTTGTGTGAGTTTTTCTGAAAAGAAATTACTCAGCCCGGAGTTAGGAAGTTGGTAGTTGCACGCCCGTCTCGGAAAGCACGTTAAGCCGGTGGACGCCTGATCTCTCATCGGTCATGTCGGATTGCCGTCTCATTGAACTATGAGGGTAAGACAACAGAGAGTGCACTTGTGTTTGCGCGCATACTTGTGCACTATAATTTGTCCTGCGCACTTGGCTCGATTATTCTCACCATGGCGGCCAATCTCAAATCGACCAATCTCGATTGAGATTGGCCGCCATGGCCGAAATCGATCGGACGATTTATTTTTGTTTTGGAGTAGCTGGTCAATTTGAGTTTAGTATTTGAGTTAAGCAACATTTCATAATTTGACTTTGCGAAAACTGTAGGTAGCTTATTTATTTTGTGAACTACGTTTCGAGTAAGCTTCTCAAACATGTAAAATGTACAATTTTGTTTCAGGAGCTTTAAGCTAACAGTATGTTTTGGTAACATAACATTAGTAGTTGTGTATGGAAATTAGTGGCGACTAAAGTAGTTTGAACTTGTGCTGTATGTATGGTTGAAATAATGGCAATTAAATACAATAACTAGGACGATGTGTGTTAATGGTTAATGTAACATATCTTTGACGCTGTAGCAGCCGCAAGGACGCAACAGCGTTTAATAAAAAAACAGTGTTATACACAAATATACTTAAATATATTTAACAAAATACCCAGACGCAAAGTAAACATCGATGTTCGTCACACAAATATGAGTTGAATCGAACCAACGACTCTAGGAACCGTATCCGGGATCACTAACCACTGTGTCATCGAGCCATTATTATGTGAGATGTCTAAGTATAGTATCATCATCATCAGCCCATATACGTCCCCACTGCTGTGGCACGGGCCTACCCTAAACGAGGGCGAAAAGGCCTTAGTCGAGTATATTATTATATTGGTATATTATAGAAACACAAACGCTAAGCTTTCCAATGATCCGTCGCTGACACAAATTCAGTTTAATTAAGAACTCTTAGAGCTTTTATTACCGCTATAAAGCCGCTAGTCACTTATCAATCGGCAACGAAGCGCTCTGGCGACAAAATTATAGCTTTTTCATCCTCTAATAGTCTTGCAGACTTTAGACGCCGCTCCGTTTAAGGTATAAGTAATTGTATCACTTTGTTTGAATGTTACATACGTTATAAATAACCGCCTTCAAAAACCCAACACCTTAAAAATTACAAAATAATATAATATGAACATTTAATATTGTTCAATATTTGTGCGAGCATTACACATTTGATAAAACTAATTTTACGGATTAAACTAGCGTGTATTGTTATTCTAATTTTTTTTAAATTTTTTTTTATTGTTGTTCTCATTATTTAGAGATCCGAGATCTTTTCAGCGCTCGTGGTCACGGGTAAGACTCTTGCCCGTCTTACCCGTTACCCGTCTCGGGTCTTAAAAAAATAAAACCGTTTAATTAATTTTATTTCAAATGAACATTTAATTTTATAATGATCTGGTTCGGAATTTGATATGTTTTTGAAGGTTGTGCCATTTGTATTTCATGCACAGTGTACTTCGTTGTTTTAAAAATATTGTTTGTCTGATGAATTGAGAACCTCCTTCGTTTTTTTAAGTCGGTTAAAAAATAAGACGTCCGACCAATTTCGGCCATGGCGGCTGATCTCCCAGTCGGTCTTAATAGAGATCAGTCAACTGCGCAGGATATATTATTTTATAGTGCACAAATGTGCGCAAACACAAGTGCACTCTCTGTTCCCTTACCCTCACCCGGTACCCATACCCGAGGTATGTAATATACTAACTAAGCGACTTTTGTATGGGACCAGGTACATTTAAACGGAAAACTCAATACAAGATTTCAATAAAATTAAACACTTAATCCGGGAACGAAGCTTAAGTAATCAGAATAAAATTTATTCCTTGGCCGGAATTAAAAAGTCCTCTACAGGAGTACTTAAGAGGGAATCTAAGATATAAAAAAGCAATAATTTCGTTCCAGCACTTCATTGCCAATTGATTAAGTTCTCATTCTATAGGGTTTATGGCTGAGAGTAAAATATCCAATCGTTGTTACGATGTCATTCTGAAGATAAACTTACTATTGTAGTACAGCTAATTTGTGTTCTACATTTTAAAGCTTAAAGCTTGTGGTCGATTTCAACCAGGTAGTTCTTTTCTGTATCATTTGATAAAGACATTTTAATGTGCTAAAAAAGTATACATTTATTTATTTGATGCGAAGTGCGAAGATTAAATAAAGCTAAAACGGGTTAAAAAATAGGTAAAAATGTTATATTACTATTTTTTTTTCATTTATTATAGTAAATATCCTTAGTTACAAGGTAGTAAATAAAATCATGCGCTAATCCCTAGTTATCATGGTGTTAGAAACTTGTATTGACTGGCATGTTGATGTTATAGTTAAACTGTGAGTCATCATGTTCACTGTTAATAAATAAATAAATAAAGGTCAGTCGAATGGCAACTAAGTAAGAATTCAACTTTACTTTAACCTACCATGGTAGGTTAGGTAAGGCTGTATATTCATGAATAAACAGCCTTGTATAACACATACTGATAACCAGCTAACCAACAAACAAAACACACTGATTGCAACTAGGTACAGTCGAAAACAGTTTATCAGTAGCAGTTAGCGTTAACTGCATAGCATACAGGCAATGTTTATTACATTTAACGTGACTTGAATATTAACTACCATCCACTTCCGGCGGATTACAGCATCGCGCCCGGAAACACGAATAGTTTCCGGGACGGATTGCTATGGAAATGTGACATATTCGGTGTATATTATAAAAGGCATATATATTTGTTTCCCTAGCAAGTAGATACATAAATAATCATGTTTAAATCAATCACGATTTAAACGACAATCATTTCGTAAGTGTTTGTTATGTTTTATTTGACCAATGATCAATTAGCTGGTAGGAGCTGGATGTAAGCTAATGTGTAGCTGAAGGAAGACAAAAGTGGCGTGCATTTGGGGAGGCCTATGTCCAACAGTGGAAAGGTCTCTGTCCGCTTGGCTGACATTTGGGTTGACTGGACAGCCCACCTGGGCTGATGATGATGATTATGATGATGAATGATCATGGCCGTAGCTAGGGGGGGGCATTGTGGGGCAATGCCCTACCTTGAAACCACAATGCCCTACCTTAAAAATATCTAAAACTAAGATAAATTATTATGATTAAATTGTTTGTTCATGTTTGAGAAAAAAAAATGTAGCGATAGGTATCTAAGTTTGCCACAAAATTTATAATGTGATGGTAAGACTTGTATTGGTTCAAACTAAAGCCGATGAAACGGAACGCACCAATGACAAATGTCATGATGACATTTTGCTGAATAAAAACAAAACGTCAAAACAAAAACAACCTCAAATGGATATTGTTTATATTTTATTGAATTTCAGGTGTTTTATCAGTGAATGCAAAAAAAAGTGTTACATTCTTTGTTCTGTGTATAGATGGCATTCGAAGCGCCATCTCATGAAGCGATGGGTTTATACAAAGAATTAGAATAGGGCTATAGTTATTATTCTAAGGGTTTATAGGCCTTTTCATCACAATTTTTTTTGTGCGCATACGTTAGCATCAGCCATTTTTTTCGTACTGTTTTTTGTAAACAACCATGCTAAAGTGCCCGCTACACGCGAAAATATTAATTCAAGTCGATTAATTGTAAAAACATAGAAAAAAACGACGCTGAAAAAGTATAAAACAAGACTTTTAGAACATACAATACTATTTTGAAGTATGCAATATTTACTATGTAGAGATAAGTTTTCATGTTTGGAAAACCGCAGTCACACGTTGTCAAAGTGCTACGGTAGGTAGGTACTTGTGTATGGAACGTGTGACTACGCCTTTCCAAACATGAAAACTTATCTCTACATAGTAAATATTGCATACTTCAAAATAGTATTGTATGTTCTAAAAGTCTTGTTTTATACTTTTTCAGCATCGTTTTTTGTCGTAGTTGGGTTTTAGTTTTTAACTTTTTATTATTTGTACTATTTTGGTGTTAGTAAGTAGTAAAGAAGCTATGAACGAAAAGATGTGAACTATATGCAATCAGTCCATGAATATACGTAAAGTCACATGCAAATGCTAGTAATATATATATATATTTAAAATGTACAAGTAAAGCGCTTTCCAATGATACCAAACACGGCGTATTTATCTTAACTTTATTTTTTTACTCTGTATGTTTTGTCCGCTAGTGGGCGCCACATTAGATTTTGTGAAACCCTATATAGCCTATAACCAGCGGACAATTAAGACGCTTCTAATGATATGTCATTTGTCGAATTCTGACAAGCAATTTAGAAGTTATGTGGAAACAGATGAACATACATACATACATACAAACATACATACATACATACATAGCCTGTCAAAATCATAACCCTCCTTTTGCTTTGCCGTAGTCGGGTAAAAAAGAAATAAAGTAGTAAGTCAAAATAACCGTTTTTTTATAATTCATTATAATAATTTTGTCAGTACCTATGTTATAGTGATACACAATACAAATCATTCAAAACTAATACATACTGATTTAACAATTTTCATCTTATATAAAACTCTATATATTTCTATATAAGTGATTCTATATATTTTTTTATAAGTAAATCTATAGAAATATTTTTACTCGATTATTCATAATTGCATAATTTTTTTATAATTATATTATCTCGTATTAA
This sequence comes from Maruca vitrata, assembly GCA_039566165.1. Lineage (NCBI taxonomy): Eukaryota > Metazoa > Arthropoda > Insecta > Lepidoptera > Crambidae > Maruca > Maruca vitrata. The sequence continues at coordinate 2,521,960 of CM076914.1, read as the reverse complement.
ACGTTTTATTTATGATAAAAGCTACTAAATATATTTACATTTGTCTAATTATTAATGTCATTTGTAGCCTCAAAATATTAATGACTTAGTTTATTAATTACTTATATTTTCAACTAGCTGTGCCCGCAACTTCGTCTGCGTAGAATAGTAACTTTTGCCTGCATTTTTAATTTCAGGAAGTTTTTTTTTAAGAAATTACAGGAAAAATAAATAAAGATACAAAAATTATAAAAACTATTACAAAATAAAATATAATTAAACTTTGTCATTGATTTGATAAATATCCATTAAAGAACCTGAAATTGTTTACAGATTAATAGGTGATAAACAACATACATATCACATTTTTCATTACAAATCGGCCAACTAAAAGATAAAATTCACTCGCACAATAATTTTTTTTTGTCTAAGCAATAATCTAGCCTGAGAGGAGAGTGGTAGCTAGGACTCATAAAATAATTTTACGCATTTTGGTACTTGAACCACGATAAAAACTTTAATTTATTTGACAGGAACAGGGTTCAATGGTTGCAAACAGCATACTGTACCTATGTAGTGATGTTTGATATCAGGATAACTTCAAAAGGTAAAAAATACAAAACTACCGATCCACTGTCTCAAAATATCTATAAAGAATGTGTGTCGCCATGTGACGAATTTATCAGTATTTGCTTTGCTACTTTGTTTTGTGCCACTTTTGCGCATTGTTTTTCTATATTTCTCGTAGATTGTATTGTATTCGTAATAAAACACTGAGATAATAACGTAAAGCGCAATAAATTATAACTTATGAATTACTTTTTGTATTTGAAACAATATTGCGAATAATAGAGCATAGTGACATCTCTTTAACTAACCAAGAACTAAACACTCATCACGTCATATCAAATCTGACAGCATTTGACATGACTTGCCAGCTAAGAATGTGATAGTTGGGGAGCCCAACGGGAGTTTTTGGAGTATTGATCAGACTCAGACTCTGTCTTGTAAGATTTTTAAATGGGAGACTCCTTGCACCCTTTCATGTACCTCTGCCGTGTATGTACACTTCATACGGGAGGGAAGGGGTGCGTGATCGTAAATAGGATAACTGCTGATGCTAATTACAAAGACACTGTTAAAAGAATTGGGCAGAATTATGAAGAACTAATAATCTCTGATGGTTTCCATGGGGCGATGACCGTAGAATCGCGCCTATAACAACAATTACTAAAACCTTTGACACAACAAAGATCCAAGGGGCACTTGACCAGTTTTCTAGTGATCTATGTGATTTTATTTGTAACGATCTGTATATACGATAACTTTCTTTAATTTTATAATGTCCAACATTTTTACGTGAATGTTTATAAATTTCTCTTTATTTGCTTAGAATAGCGATATCCCTCTATGTATATAAACATTCAGATAATATCGAACAGTCTATCAATTGGAACAACACAACCCACCAATGTAAGCCAGCAAGCAAATATCGGACAACTGACCACCTCCATACCGAAAACCAGGTAATAGAGAAATGTAGCGAATTCAATAAACCTTTGAACCTGGCCTTTGTGGATTATTCAAAGGTTTCGACGGTATCACCCACATCAACCCATTTAGCTTTCTCTTCTACAGCAAAACATCGAACCCACATATAGAAAAACTTCTCCAAATCATTTAACAACAAAGCACAGCCGATATCAAACTGCACACTGAAGGCCTGACATTCAAAATACAAAAAAGAGTTAAACAGTTTGACTCCTTATCACCAAAGCTTTCAGTAGCACCCTCCAAGAAGTCTTCAGGTCACTATGATATTCTTAGGAAACAAAAGGAATTGGTGTAGAGGATAGGCGACTGATAAACTTTCGCTTTGCAGATGACATTTTCCTAGACGAAATACGTATACATCGACAAAAAATTGAATAAATGCTCGAACAACTGAGTGCAAAAAGCGTTGACGTTAGACTGACGATGAATAGATCCAAAACCAAGGTCATGACCAACAGCATCACTGATTTGGTGGATTGCAGTCAACAGGCAGGTGAAGCAATATGTAGAGGAGCATACTTGAGCTAGGCAGTCTCCTTCGAAGACAGGCAGGACAAAGAAATAATCCGTAGAGCAGACAACGCCTGGAAAAGCTTCTGGTCCATGAATGGGTATATGAAGGGTGATCTTCTTATATCACTGAACCGCAAACTCATCGACGTTTTCATACTGTCTATCCTAACACATCTTGGTCCCCCACCGAAAATCAGAAGTCCAAACTCAAGGTTTTACAAAAAGCTATGAAGCGGAGTATCGTAGGTATTAAATTAAAATAAAATATACCACCATCCGCTCCCGTACTGGTATTGTTGTTGGTTAAAACTGATGTATCAATGGGCGGGGAATGTGATATGAATTGTGCGAGGATGAAGAACAATAGATGGACCAGACTTGTTACACATCGCGTGGCTGAAGACGATTTTCGCCGAAGAAGACCTGAAAAAAGGTGGTATGACGATCTGGTCCATGTATCAAAGAACTGGCAAGTCCTAGCATTGGACAGAGAGCAGTAGATGAGTTTGAAGGATCTTTGCCCAGCAGTGAGGTGATACAGGTTAAGAAAAAAAATTACAGATTATTATACAGCAGGACTTCGATATCAACTTGAACCTCCTGCATAAAAATGTAACGCGCTGAAGTATCTCAAGATTATGGATTTTTCAACAGACACAAAGATTAATTATAACTTTGTGGTCCAAATCGTTACAATGTCACTTTTTAGGGATTATAACATGCACTTTGAATGACTGACACGGTCAAATAACTTTTTTTTTCAACAGCTTGTTACCAGGTAGCCCTCCTGCATTAATCGCTGTCCCCCCACTTATAAAGAAACTGTAATATACTTTTCGTTATCTATCTATTCCGATTCAATGTCGTTCGAGTAACTGCAAATCTAGCCATTTACCTCCCCTACTATGACGTTTTGCTCAATAAAGTAGTCTGTATAGTCCTAGTCAGAAGGTTCATTTTGGTCGATATACTTTTACCATTTTTGTACGTGATCTAATAAAGTTAGATTTTTAACTATCCTACAGGAATTTCTGTGACTAAAAGTATTTAAGATCTTGACCGGGGATGTATGGTTTTAGTTAGTTTCAGAGATCAGTCATTTATTTCGGTTTTTTGAATATCCCACGGGAACCAGTTAACTGTCAGTGATTTAAAGTATCCTATGCATTTTTCCGGAATTTAAAATACCTTCGTGTAAACTTTCATTTAAATTGGTTCAGCCGTTTAGGAGGTCAGTCGAAACAAACAAACAAACAGACAGAGACACAATTTTTTTTAAGTATGGGGATGTGTTCTGCTACTCTCAAAACATATCCCTGACTGGTTTTTTTTGCGTTTTTCAAAAAAGTACAAGAATTTTTACCTCTACGTTTTTATTATAGTATAGATTACAGAAGAATAAATGAATTGACATTATTAATTAGAATAAAAGTGAAAAAGTTATTTTTTTTTATAAGTTTTTAGATTAAATCACCCCACCCAATAATTAATTATTACCTCACTCTCACTCAGACGTGGATCTCTACATCCAAATCTGGAAGTTCAACCATCTTATTCACTTGTTCTTCATCATTGAGGATTTAATAGTTCTTAGATCCATGCTCATGCACTGTCACAGTAATTATTTGTCTACGAATAACTATTCACATGATGGTGATATACATGGTCATTGATTTAGGAGCCCGTGTTTCGACGGCAGATCAATTATGATAATTTTTTTACTTCCACCCTACCTGTAACTAATGCTGCCCTACCTCAAATTCGACCCTAGCTACGGCCCTGTGAATGATCAATCATAATCAAAATGTGACTTGAAAATAAACAATATTCTAGTTGTCATAACAGATAAGAGGATTATGGGTATTGCTTTCTTTGCTAATCGCTTGACTGTTGTAATAAAAAGAATACGCTTACTGTATCTTTGTACTAATGGGTCGTAGAGTAGGTACTAAAGTAGGTAGTGGTACAAAGCTAGTGGAAAATATCGTGTCTAAGAGGCACCAGATGTTTTAAAGCTTTTCGTTAGACCTGGTAAGTTTAGTTTACCTTTTTTCATTTCGTTTTTTTTAAATGACTTTTTAAGTTACTTACCTTTGCATTTGACAAATGAAAAATTAAAATAGTATTTTGCTACTTTACCCGTGAATAATACATTGAAATGATAACTTTTGTTCCAAATCGTTGGACTGACAACAAATGAAAATAAAACGCCGGCAGTAGCTAGCTTTGTTTTTGTTCGGGCTTTCACGTGCGAATTATCCGCTTGAACACTTTTGCACACGATTACACCCGCGCGCTCAATGTGCGCCAACAAAAGGACGCCGACAAAATATAATAGTACATCGATGTATTGACACATCCGGCGAACCTAACTCGTCCTATCACATATGTATAAATACTAGCTTTCCGTCCGCTACAGATATTTAACGAGTAAAACATTACTTTTATACGTGTGCGTTACCCCAGCAAAATGTTGTCGAAAATCGACATTCTAGTTCATCAGATAATTAGTCGGTTAGCTCCTGTAAATGTCTATGTAGTTTTTGGAATTAGTCCGGTCGTAATTTTCGAGATATTTGAAAAAAACAGATTCTGCTGGGATAACGTTACCGCAGCAGAATGTTTTGCGAATTAATGACTTTTTTTTAAAAAGCTTTAGTTACATAATTAGACTTTTGGACGAAGTAAATGTTTCGATATAATTTGGGTTTCTAAGTTTTAAGGTTGCGAAGATATTCCGTTTTTTGCTGCAGTAACGTTTGGCTGTTTGCTGGATCTTCGAAACGGTAAAGTGTATTGTTCTAATTTTTTATACACAACTTTGCCTTAATTAGTCTGAATTAGTCCAGCAATAAAAATGTTATCTTAATACACCGTTTGCAAGTTATTCACAATGATATAAATTGCCTCTTATAGGCCCTAACTTTCTAAATATGTACTCTAGAGGCTTATTTGATATATTATTTTGTAGCTTACAACTAGACACAGGTATGTGTGAAGTTTCATTCGAGTCCATTAAGTAATTAATAAATTATCACGAAATTAAGTTCAGTTTGGGCCCGCACATGCAGCGTGTTTCTTTGGCCGCCGATTATTTGCGTTTCTTAATGTTTTTCTTGCTGGTTTTTTGTAAATAATTAGACCTTTTTGTAAACTTTAAACTTGCAAAATTTAAGCAGAATCCACTTAATAGTTACAGAGATAAACGAAAAAGGGTCAATAAGGTACTCATGATTGCGATAACCCGACCAAGTTCAGATGGTCACAAAAAGCGGCACGTAGTACAAAGTGCTAGTCTTCTGAAATCTATGACATAGTAGTCTGACAATTTCTATACAGACGCGTACATAATTGAATACAGTAAATTTTACCATTACCTACTGTTTTTGTATAGTAAACAACCCAGTTAAAGACAGTTTTCGCATTCGTGATTTTTTTGTTCTTATTTGATATTGCTACTGCTTTGTGTGTAAGATATAAATAAGGCGTCCGACCGATTTCAATCATGGCGGCCGATCTCAATTGAGATCAGCCAAGTGCGCAGGACATATTATAGTGCACAAGTGTGCGAGCAAACACCACTGCACTCTCTATTCCCTTAATCTCATAATTCTGTGAGACGGCATCCGACATGACCGATGAGAGATCGGGCGCAGGACCACCGGCTTAACGTTCTTTCCGAGGCACGGGCGTCCAACCGCCAACTTCCTAACTCCGGGCTGAGTAATTTCGTTACAGAAAAACTCACACAAATTTTGCCCGACCCCGGATTCGAACCGGGGACCTCTCGATCCTTACGCAACGCTTGCTACCAATAGACCAATGAGGCAGTTGTGTGTAAGATACTGCAACGTCAGTTGTGATTTAATTAACAAATAAAAACATCCATGAGTAATGGACATCTGGTACAGTCGCCGTCAGATATATCGTAGCAGACAAGGTGACCAAATACATCTGAACAATTTAAAATGTCAATAACTTATTACTGCATTAAGATCTGAGCAGATGCTTGTCATTAACTTCTAAACATACAAATACAACTAGCCAATAATATCTGAACACTCATCACGTCAAGTGTCAATCTGAGCACTTGAGGAAACATTGCAGTTGGAAGTGCCTTTACTATAAATACTATATATTTAAATAGGAACTCTTTGATAATTTATGTAATAAAATTGCTTCATTCGCACTAGTTCCATTGCTTTGTTCCATCATGGTACTACTGCGAATTTTTTTTCGCGTTAGTTCCATTAATGCATAAAGATGATAATAATGGAACTACTGCGAATACACAAATTAGAGTTCTCCTTTGTACCATTATATCTATATACGTGGAAAAGTAAAAACAAGCTTTCAATTTTAGAAATACCTCAGTACATTTGTTTACCAAATGGCTATTTAAGGTCAACATTTCGGACATTAATATTGTTGCACGGTTGTCGCCGTCTACCGATTTATTTAACTGACTAACTGACTGATATATCGACGCACAGCCTAAACGGCTAAACGTAGGCACTTGAAATTTTAAAGGGACGTAGCTTAGGTATTAAAACGGTAAAAGTACAACGAACTACTTATAGGTTAGTTACTTGCTACTATGGAACCCTTCATTGGCGAGTCCATCTTACTCTTTTTTTTTTTATTAGTTAGATTAAATAATATTTTGTTTGTACCTTAAATTACGTAAGCTGTTTAGATGTTAAGCAATTAATTATTTAAAAATAAACTTTTGTTTTTTTTAACACTTTTGTATGCAACTGTAACAAAATGATAATTACTGTCCTTAATATTTCAGTAGGCCTGCATTATGTACTACATTTCCGCTTTTTTGTGACCATCTAAACTTGGTCGGGTTATCGCAATCATGAGTACCTTATTGACTCTTTTTCGTTTATCTCTGTAACTATTAAGTGGATGCGGCTTAAATTTTGCAAGTTTAAAGTTAACAAAAAGGTCTAATTTTTTACAAAAAACCAGCAAGAAAAACATTAAGAAACGCAAATAATCGGCGGCCAAAGAAACCCGCTGCATGTGCGGGCCCAAACTGAACTTAATTTCGTGATAATTTATTAATTACTTAATGGACTCGAATGAAACTTCACACATACCTGTGTCTAGTTGTAAGCTACAAAATAATATATCAAATAAGCCTCTAGAGTACATATTTAGAAAGTTAGGGCCTATAAGAGGCAATTTATATCATTGTGAATAACTTGCAAACGGTGTATTAAGATAACATTTTTATTGCTGGACTAATTCAGACTAATTAAGGCAAAGTTGTGTATAAAAAATTAGAACAATACACTTTACCGTTTCGAAGATCCAGCAAACAGCCAAACGTTACTGCAGCAAAAAACGGAATATCTTCGCAACCTTAAAACTTAGAAACCCAAATTATATCGAAACATTTACTTCGTCCAAAAGTCTAATTATGTAACTAAAGCTTTTTAAAAAAAAGTCATTAATTCGCAAAACATTCTGCTGCGGTAACGTTATCCCAGCAGAATCTGTTTTTTTCAAATATCTCGAAAATTACGACCGGACTAATTCCAAAAACTACATAGACATTTACAGGAGCTAACCGACTAATTATCTGATGAACTAGAATGTCGATTTTCGACAACATTTTGCTGGGGTAACGCACACCTTTTATACAGCGCAGTCGGTTTAAAAGTAGCCTATCTCGTTTCTCAGGCTCTGGACTACATCTGTACCAAATTTCATTTAAATTGCTGCAGCACGCTATGCGTGATTGCGTAACAGATAGAGTTACTTTCGCATTTATAAAATTAGTAACGACTAGTAAGGATAACATCACATACATTGATCTGATCCCGTGGTAAGTAGCTTAAGCACTTGTGTTACGGAAATCAAAATCAACAGTGGATACACAAATATACTTAAACATATTTTATGCGGTTTGTGCATCCACAAAAAAGCATCGATGGCCGAGTGGTTAAGGTTGTTGCTTGCCATGCGAGAGGTCGCCAGTTCAAACGCCGCCACGTACCACTGTGTTTTTCAAATTTGAAATGCATATGTGCCATTATTTGACGCTTTAACGGTGACGGAAAACATTGTGAGGAAATCTGCACACCAACGAAGAAATTCGTTGTGTAGTCAACCATCCCGCACTAGGCCAGCGTGGTTGGCTTAGGCCTTATCGCCCTAGTTTAGGGTAGACCCGTGCCCCAGCAGTACGAATATGGGCTGATGATGATGACACACCCAGACACGGAACAAATATTTGTCATGGAACAGTAGGTAGTGAACCTGGGACACTAACCATTGTTCCACGAAGCCAATCACATATTAGCTTTTAGGTTGTCAGACGGTTTTATTTCACGTTGATCTGTGCGTTTTCAGGTTAAACCCGTGCCAATGTCCGTGTTTAAGCTAATTAGAGACTTATTTTTTAATGAATGTTAGTTTGTAAGTTGCATTATTATCTCACATGGCCGGTTAACTGGACACGGAGTGACTAAATGGGTGCTTTAGATAACGCTAATCGTGTGGCCGAATACTGGGCCGAACACATTTGCATTTACCACCGAGTCTTGAAAATAAGTTGAAATAAATCAATATTCTACCTACTACTATCGTTTCTCACTATCACAATTTTGTGGTATTTTGTTGATAAGTTGAGATTTTTTTCTTTCATTTTCATGAAATAATAAGCATGATTCGATAGTACTACTAAATGTAATTGCTTCGGGAAAACAGCCATTCTTTTACTGTGTATTCCTATAGAAAAAAATCTCAGCTGTGATAACGAACCTTAACTTCTGGGTTCCAAAATTAAGACTAAGAAACCTTAAACAACAAGAAACGCATACACACGTATAAGATGTGTTGAACTGGGAACCTTATTTCTTTAGAGTCTGACTGGCTTGGTAGAAAAGTGACCCTGGCTGGCGGTTCCAAGAGTCGCGGTTTCGATTCCTACTTAGGACAAATATTTGTGTGATAAACATCGGTGTTTATTCCGTATCTGGGTGTGAATAAGTATGTATGTATAAATATCTATACATCTATATTAGTACCTGACGTCCATAGTTCAAGCTCTGCTTAGTTTGGGGTCAGATAACCGTGTGTAGAAATGTCCCTACTCAGTGTAAAACCAATGGCAAAATAATTCTAATTCCAAATACTTCACCTATTTAGCTCAAGAGGCAAGGTCTTAGATATATGGCAACACCGGTTCGGTTTTAGTACGTGGTGTATTATAAATCCCCTCTCAGAAGGGGCCATTTGTTTTTGACCCAAGGGGTGTGACGTATACGCTCTATGCCACTTAATGGGGCAGGCAATATGTCTTGCTAAGCTTTTGTACGTATTCAGTCCGAGATTTCCATTTACGCCATTCTTGAGTTACCAGAGGGCCTACCATGAGTTGGCTATCGAAAACTTACGTACGTTAAAAGCCTGTTAAGTTGTTTTTTTCATACGGCCGATTTTAGTTCTTCGTGTAACCACCAGCGGCGCTGTACAAGTTTTTCATAGACATATTTACGAAGGCGATATCGAGTGCGTAAGTTTTAAACTCATGGTAGCCCTACAGATGATATGTGTTTATGTGAACGAAAATCTAGCTAAGTATTTTATAAAATATTAAACGTGATAACGTATGTTTGTATCAGTTTTAATGATATATTTTACTTTGGTACATTCAATGACAAAACAACATCAACGTAACATACAAAACTAAACATAAGTAAGCTTAAGTTAAGACACGGTTTGATTAACTATTGCACTAACAAATTGTAAAAAATATTTCGAAATGGTAACATCAAATAAGCAAAGTAGAGTCATCTATGTTGGTTACAATGTTTAACATGTTGTCTATGAATATTTTTTCTTCTGTCTATATTATATTTGAATAAAAACAGTTCGTTGCCAATCTTCACAGAAATACGTTGTTTCATTTCTCAATTTAATAACAACAATAGGGTCGTATTACAAGGATCGTCACTATAGTGAATAATATATCTAATAATAGATCTGGAAATATTGTACCGACTAAGAACAAGTAGGTATAATATTTAGTGTACTCTCAAACACGAATTTTACGGATAACTTTTTTCACAGCCTAACGTTTCGAGCTTTTTACAGGCCGTGACCAAGAAGCCTGAAAAGAGTTAAAAGAGTCATGTTTAAATGTCGTCCGCGTATAAATTTTTGAGTAGCAATGATTTATTAAAATAGCTTTTAATATACCTTGAAAAGTTCGCTATTTAGGTATTAGTGAAAGTCCTGAAAGCATTGGTCCAACCGTTTGGGAGATTAGCGGAAACAAAGACAAAAAAAAATGTGTTTTTGTTTCCGGTTCTCGATATAGATTCATTTATTATAAAGTCGTTGTTTTAATATTGCAAACAGACACTTTAATTTGTTTAGTTGTATGGATTGTGTGCAACATCTTATTACGAGTATATGCGAGATACATCCATGAAATTAGTGTAGTGTTCGCAGAAATAACAGCTTATACCATTTTAACATAACATTAATTAGCAGCACCGAGGAATATAATATAATAAACAAGCTCCAAATCTCTATAGAAATCATAAAGATGACGTATGTTCAGACAGAAATAACATGTTACCGTGGCCTTCAGAGGGTACGTGACCTCCATTCCTTATAATGCACCATACGTGGAAGCCCAAAATTAGATAATTTTCCTTCACCCCTCTCCTTAAATTAGTCCTTAAACGCTAGAGTATAAAGCCCACTTTGCACCGACAGTGTTTTGTTTGATTTAAACGAAGATATCGACTGTCAAGTACCAAAGTATTATCAGTATTATTCAAATTTGAAGGAGTTCATTTTCATTACAGATGTTTGTTTAGGTTTGCTCTTGTAAACATCTCGAATGACTTCGTTGACGTTTCTTATTCATTCACCGATGATTGAATGTTCCGATTACTGGTTGAATGAACTAACTTAGTTACACTGGGGGTAAATGGGACATAATGTTAAGGAACATGTGCAACTTAAAAATGTTTCTTTTTAGGTTTTGAGGGTTAAAAACGGGCTCCAATTTCTAAGACTTTGCTGCCTATTATCTTAAGTACTGTGAGACAATCAAAATGTTCACTTATTATGTAATTATAATATAGCAGCGATAAAAACAATAAATATTTAAACAATATAAATTAATTAATACAGGAGCCCCTGTAAATAAAAATGGTTTAAAAAATTGAGTTAGCAGTAAATAAAATGTTGTTCGATTTTACGAATTATTAGTTCTATGTCTTGCAAATGTGTTATTTTACAAGCAATGCGAAACAAAAGAAAATTGTGGAATGTTTCAAAATAAAAAATAAATAAAAATTCTATGCGGCCAGTGCACGCGGTCGCGAAGAAGGTTGCAATACTAAGCAACATTAGATTATATCAGAGCCGCTCTAAGTTGGCCGATTTGACACTTTTTATTTTATATTTCGCATTTATCCTTGTTAAGAGGAACATATTTAGCGAATCATAAAGAACAACTTTTAAAAATAAGACGTTATTTCAAAATGTCAAATGCACCTAATTATCTAATTATTTGTCTTTTATTCCTTAAAATAATTGAATTAGAAAAAGAAAACGTAAAATTTCCACTCTGTATTACGCTTTTACAAGGTTACGCCGTTTGACACGTTTTCATAGTGACGTAATGGGTAATACTCACCAGGTATTTTTTAGAAATAGGATGAAGGATTTAATAAGTATTGTATTTTAAAAATAAATATTATTTTTAAATAAGAAACTTCAATTCAATCTTCTGGATGTGAATAAATGTTTTTAATAAAAAATTGTTATAATAGGGTATTTGACTATTTTTTTATTTTGTTATAGTTGGATGGACCACTCAAACACAAAGACCCTGTTGAAAGTATCACTTTGATATCTGGATAACTCTACGAGATATCACAATTTTAATTGCACATTAATTGGTCGAGCTCAAAAACGCTCCATACAAACGTCGACTGGCGTGTGACGTCACACGCTAGTTTGTTGTATGCAGCGCCTAAGAAGTTTGTTCGGTAGGTTCATCAAAAGTTGCGTTTATTGATATGTTTTCATAATGAAAGATGTGACTAATTCTGTTATTAATAAGATGACAAATGTTGACAAATTTTGAAATGGACTTGCCCACCCAACTTTACTTACTTAACTTTTTGTTTTCTTTAATAATATTGATTTACATAAATCTTACTGATTTTCATAAAAATGGCAAGCATAACAACCAGTCAAATAGCCTATTAGACCTTGCTTGGTTATAAAGTGGAAATAACTGTTACTTATATACTTCGGAAATTTTACCGTTGTCCCTCACTAGTGCAGTCAGTCTGACATGTGTCAAATCGGTCAACTTAGAGCGGCTCTGGTATAGAGCTTTACACGTTACTTTGAGGATTGTAATGTCTCCTAAGTTTATGATAAGCCCTTTGACAGCCGCTGTCACTCTTAACTCCAATTAGCCACTATAGCTTAATCAATGGGACTTACACAAACGTGTTAAATGGATGATAAATTAATAATCAGCTATTTATCTACCTAAGTCGTTTTGACTGCCTCGTTGGCCTATTGGTAGATTCGAGTCCGGGGTCGGGCAAACATTTGTGTGTGTTTTTGCTTTAAAGGAATTACTCAGCCTGGAGTCTAGTCACTTTAACCTGGAGTTTGAGAAAGATGGCGGTTGCACGTGTCACGGAAAGTACGTTAAGCCGGTGGTCCTGCGCCCGATCTCTGCCTTGCCTGATTGCCGTCTCAGCGAACTATGAGAGTATGTGAATAGAGAGTGTACTTATGTTTTCGCGCACACTTGTGCACTATAATTATGTCCTGCGCACTTAGCTGTTCTCAATTGCGATCAGCCGCCATGGCTGAAATCGGTCGGATACCTTACATAATTATATGACTGCAAGTGCTATATGCTAGATGTTATATTCAACATACTAGTATTATGGAGATTGAGTCAGTTAATTGGGTGGTATACCGCATTAAGCGGCAGTAATGCATTAAGGTTCTAATACATATATTATACTCTATCTTCGGTATCGAGTAAACTATTGTTATTTTGTCAATCACAATGTTATAAAGGCTTACAATGGTGTATTTAGCATTGAACCTGTGTATGCATACTGACCAATTTACTAATTTAATTTAATAAGTTTATAACGAAAAAAAAATCCCTTATAGCATAGTCGGTTAACCTTGTAACAGTCATGGCATGTCCATCAAGTGGTGTGGATTCAATTCTCACTCGAGACAAATACTTATGTGACGAACATCGGTGTTTATTCCGTGTATGGGTGTGATTATGTTTTTAAGTTTGTCTCTGACGCCAATAGTACAAAAGAAATGTTCCAGATATTTTATTTATATTGTTTTGGACATTATGTCAAAAGGTAATTAAGGCCCAGATTTTAATGGAAATATTTCGCTCGGCCTGGTAAAAATGTTAAATAGTAGTTTATGTCCTTCCGCAGTCTTTACACTATCTTTGTACCAGATTTCATTTCAACCTTGTCCATAGTTATGGAAAGTAGGTAAGCTCGACGGACAGACGGAGTAACTTTCCCATTTATATGTTCGTAGTATTAGTAAGAAAGTAATGTATTTGAAGCTTTGTTGATTAGTAATCAAGGATAACTAAACTCCGATAACCACAATTCTTAAACATCGCGAACCGAACTTGCTTTGTATCTCCGTTGATCAATCACTGGAATGGTCAAGAAAAATTTAATTAAGACTCTATCCGGTTTGCTTTGATAATAGCGCTAATGATAAAAGTTAGAGCAACTCTTGAATTAGCCGTGTTCATTGTTTAACTTTAGAAAAGTTCAAAGGGCATCGTAGCTTAACGAAGAGCTTTACCACATCCTATTCTGATCCAGTGACTTGCTTAGAGTTTGGACATAACCGCTTAGCGTCAAGATTAGCAAGGGATTCGAAAATGACTTCCTACTTTTTCTAAGTCGGTTAAGTATGGCCGAGATATACAACGCTTAGTGTGCGAGGTAAGGTTGTATTATTGCAATGTTATTCATTTCGATTGTTCATTCGGCTCGGTGGAACAGTGGTTAGTAACCCTGGCTAGCGGTTCCAAGAGTCGGAGGTTCGATTTCCACTCGGGACAAATATTTGTGTAATGAGCATTGGTGTGTGAATATGGATTTATGAATAAATACATATACACCGTGAAATTTTAGTGGTTGTTTTCCCGTGGCAGAACGACTTGCCTTTAGTAATACTATCGAATCATGCAAATTATTCCGCGAAAAAAAACATTTTTTTTTTCGATTTTTCGGAATAATAATTTTCCATCTCGAAAACGAGAGAAGCTATCGTTGTTTTTGAAGATGTGACGTATTCAGGTACTGCTTGCCGCATGAAATCGACGCTTAAAGCTAAAGAAGCTCTTCACCCTAAGTCATAAAGCGGTTCGAACGTGTTTTCGAGTTACGGTTAAACCTTTCGTAAAACCGGCATTTTTTGATTTTACCAAAAAAGAACTGCACACATCTTTTGTACTACTAAGATAGAATCATTTTACTGCGGGAAAACAACCACTAAAATTTCACGGTGTATATGTATGTATATCAGTCTCTGACGGCCATAGTTCAAGCTCTGTTTAGTTTGGGGTCTAATGATTGTGTCAGATCCGGAATATATCTAATAATATTATTCTGGACCTGACCCGAAAACCTGCCCCGGTCCAGTGGTCAGTTACCTATGTTTTTTCAAATGTAGCGTTTATCGCATTATGACCGAATTCAAATTAAATTAAAATTCGCCCTATTTTAGGGTAGGCCCGTGCCCCAGCAGTGGGGACGTATATGGGGTGATGATGATGATGATGATGAAATTAATTAGTTTTAGATTTTAACTAAAACTATTTCTTGAATTTTAAAATAGTTAAATCATAAAATGGCTGTTGTCTGAAATGCATGCAGTTATCAACTATAATAAAGTTTGCATTTAGCTAAATGTTCATCTTAGTCATGTTACTAATATTAAATTGTGAATGTAATCTTGTTGGTGATCTTAAATAAATAAATAATTTTTATACGTACGGTTTGCTCTCGTCCACAAAACGATTACTAATCGAATTCACAACTTGCCAAGGCAAGCACTTATTACTGAATAAGAGTGGCATGACTCATCTCCTATTATTCATAGGTAAAACTTTCCTAAATAGCAATTGTTAAGCAAAAAACTGTCAGCATTACAAATGTATTTGCCAACTAATACCTCTTTTTTATTTGAAATAAACTAACGCGAAAAGTGATTTGTATAATGTATAACTTTCAAACTTCCAACAAAGCTAACAAAAATGAAATCTTTTCATTTTTGTTAGCTTTCTAACAAACACGCTATCCATCTGATAAATATAAGCCTTGAAAAACTATTTCAATTTAGCAATACTTACCTAAAAGCTATACCGAATAAATTAAAGTGATTTGAATAAAAAACGTTGCATAAAAGTCTCATTATTCAAAGGGTTTAAGCAAATGAGAATTCTCAGAAGATTTTACTTCAATCTAAAATGAAAGCTGTTTTCAGACTATTGCAATAGGTATAATGATATTTGTCTGATTCAAAGAATATAATTTAATACATTCCTTTATTAATGCTCGAGCGTATAGGATAACACAATATTAGTTGTATAACCATGTATCTTCTTTATACATGAATAAGAACGCTATATTAAAAGTTAGAATATCTCGTCTTTAGTATAATAAAATATTTACTTAACTTTATAACAGTCTGTATTATACACCGTGAAATTTTAGTGGTTGTTTTCCCGCAGTAAAATGATTCTATCTTAGTAGTACAAAAGATTTGTGCAGTTCTTTTTTGGTAAAATCAATAAATGCCGGTTTTACGAAAGGTTTAACCGTAACTCATAAGCACGTTCGAACCGCTTTATGACTAAGGGTGTAGAGCTTCTTTAGCTTTAACCATCAAATTTATGCGGCAAGCAGTACCAGAATACGTCACATCTTTAAAAACAACGATAGCTTCTTTCGTTTTCGAGATGGAAAATTATTATTCTAAAAATCGAAAAAAAAATTTTTTTTCGAGGAATAATTTGCATGATACGATAGTATTACTAAAGGCAAATCGTTCTGCCACGGGAAAACAACCACTAAAATTTCACGGTGTATAAGAATGCAAATTGGAAGTAAAATTTCAGCCAATACAAAAACCACAATTTGATTGAATGAAACATTCATAGAAACCACACGAATCATTGCTTTCAAATAACTAATAACTAATTCAACATTTCCTATACCATGCTTTCATGTTTACGATCGAATAACTTCCAAGCAACGGTTCATTAAGTGAGTGCTTAAAAATTTACTAAGCCGTAAATACTCTTTAAGGATTAACCTAAGATCATTGAGTTTAAGAGCGGATGTCAAGTGTACGGGTGGTAAAGCGAAATTCATTTTTCATGAATGCTTGTTATTTATTTATTCTCGTATGGGCTCTATGGACCAATTAGAACGGTCGGCTGGACCCCATTCCACCTGATGTGCTGATTGATACGACCTTTTCATGAGAGATGGAGCATCTGGCTAACTTAATTGGGGAATGTTTTTTCGTGAATTTAATTTTCTCCGTTTAGAATAGGGCTGTCGTCTATAAGAGATGAAATTCAGTGCTATTTATATCTTTGAAGAGATGAGAGTAGATATTTGAACTGAAATAAAGCGAGTACTGTAAACTTTGTGGTTTTTGTGGCTTTAGATTTATGTACTTTGTGGTAGTACAAAACGTATAGGTAGGTATGTGCCGAGAGTGTATTTAAACGGTTGCGTTTTTTTCATTTGAAAAAAGGAGTGAAACTCTTAACCTTTTGTATAAAACTTAATATAAAATAGGTTTTTTACAATAGGCCAAATTCTCTCGTATTTTTAAGATAAGAAAATCACATAAATCCATTTCATTGTGAGTATTTTGCACACAGATGAATAAATTTTCAGGAGCAAACATACATTAAATGTCGACATTCGAATACATCGACACAATGGGCTTATTATTAAAGGGTACTCGAATACCCGAATCCCTCTTTTAAAATCCATTAAATGCATAAAGCTCTTTCAAACGCCATGGGCAGCCATATCCCACCTTTCAGAATTGTAGAGATCTAATCGAAAATGTTGGGATTTCGACTTTAAGTCACAGAAAGGCCTAAAACGAACACACCCATTGATCTATAGCAAAAATGCCTGCGCAAGGCCAGAAATATGTAAACCTTTTAGGTTATTTAAATTAATACGCTATAATTCTGAAAGAGCGTTAAATATTCGTCTTTTAATTCATTAAAAGCACAAACTTAAAACGTTTTAAGCTTCTAATAGTACTTAATATGAGCATCCCTATCTATATATTATAATAGCAACGTGATATTCAAACTTACCTTCAATAAATTCAGGCCGCGGGGTTTGTAGTGCTCTACTAATTGAGGGAACATGAGAGGACGAGGAAAAGGCTAATGACTCGTTAGAGAACCGCCTCCTGATCGAGCTACGAACACTCCAGCCATCTGTTTCGTTCTCATAACCATAATCAGTAACGTTCACATCCAAAAAGTAATCATCAGAATCCACAAACACAGTCGTTTCCACTGTAGGCTGTTTCAAATCCACATTTTTATTTACAGTAGTGAAAAAGTCGTTAAAAAGTTTCGTTCGTGTCACATCGTCCACTTTGAGTTTTTCCATTGGATATTTTTCTAGTTCAATAAATTCTAATTCAGTTTCATTGTTATCTTCATTTGTTTCGTACTTAAGAGTTTCATTAATTAAACTTAGTTTATTAGGCTCTGCATTTTTATTATCTTCTACTGCGTCTATTGTGTTTAATGTATTGCTTTTGTGTACTCCATTTGAGTTTAAATTGTTTTTTCTTCTAAATCTATCTAGAAGAGTTTGGTATTCTTTACTGCTAGAGTTAACATGTTTAGCTATATAAGGTTCTTCGTTGAAGGTATTGGTTTGTAGGGTGGCAATGTGTGTGGCGTTGTCAATAGTCATTTGTGTGTTGGTGATAGGGATTAGTAGTACGAATAGGAAGGGGAGGATAGTGGGAGGGCCTTTGAGGGTAGAGTCGTAGAGGGTTGAGTACTGGAGGTAGAGGGGCGAGGAGCGGCGCGGCGGACCCCTCATGCCAGGCCGGCCTTCAACGCCGACTATCCTGAAAAAAGAAAGCCTTGATGAATAAGAAGTTTCTTGATTTCCACTTCAAAAACTAAAAAAAGAATACTTGTGTAATATTTTATATTGAACGAATGATGAGAAAATAAATATTAGACAATTTTTTTTTTCAATATCTGGGACATTTCCACACACGGTCATCTGACCCCAAACTAAGCAAAGCTTGTACTATGAGCGTCAGAGACTGATATACATACATATATATTTTTTAATACATACTTAAATACATAATCACAACCAGACATGGAACAAACACCGATGTTCATCACACAAATATTTGTCCCGAGTGGGAATCGAACCCACGACTCTTGGAACTGCCAGCCAGGGTCACTAACCACTGTTCCACCGAGCCAGTCACATACGTTGTCTCGATTTCGGTGTTTTTATCCGTAATGGTGGTGTTACGGATTTGTATTCACAAAATTTACTTAAATAATGTGAACCGGACACCGAACAAGCACCGACATAACATAAATATTTGTCTCGAGTGGGACTTCAATTCACGACTTTTGCTGCTAGAAACATGGGCACTAGCTAATACGCCATATCGCCAATGAATATTCATATAATTCTATGTCAACAAATATCATTAAATGTCTATTGCAAGGTAGACAAATAATTTACATTATATATTTTAAATTCTGAACATCTAACATTATAATTATTGAACTATAATAAACATGAGCAGGCATTTTAGTAACATTATATTAAATCAATGAAATCCTTCGCCTTAATTTCGTTCTAAATCTGTAATAAGTTTATTTAACTAATCTGTCAGGCCCAATGCTCCTACAAAATTAGTACCTATTTGTCAAAATCACTTTACGTCGTGAGCAAACGAATAAATTAAATTTCAATAGACAAACTGGATTAAAACTGTGATAGGAAGTGGCTCAAACAACGGAACCTGCAAAATTCTAACACTAATTGAATATTCAATCGACTGTGTCCGATGAATATCGTTTCAGTTAAATAACTCTAAATTATACGTTACCGATTGAAAAGCATGTTTTTGTAAAGACCCGATGAGACTTGATTGAGCGGAAAACAAGTATTCACCTCCAATTGATAATATCAATCGAACTTTGCCCATCTCCCACAATACGCTTCGGTCAATAGAGCGGAGATTGTCACTTCAGTGGATGTCAATTAAACAAAACTCCATTCAGATCTTTGCAAAGTCACAATCAAAACCTGATTTCGCATAAAATAAGCAGTGTTCCGACGACGTCCGATTTTGGACCTTTTGTGCAAAATTTCAAAGACCAGATTAGATTAATCGCTGGACGCCTTGAATGAAAATCTTTGGAAGTGTCGAATGGGAAAAGCAGTTCAGTAGGTTTGTTCTATTGTGGACGAAGGCGCTACGGGCCTCAAAAGCGGTGTCAAGAAAGTATTTGTCCTGTTGATTAAAAAAGGCTGCTTTTTCTAAAAATATCTTTTGGGTCCCATCTGTTAATTTTTTAAAACAATTTTGTCACTGTGCAGACTTCTTATTCCCTTTTTACTCGCCTTAGGATTGCACAGCCTGGAAGGGTAATGATTTCGGCAATGCGTGTGTTTGTGTATCTACTGTAGCGGTTAACTATTGAACGGATTGAATAGAAATTCATATAGCTATAGTGACAGTGTAGAACCTGGGAACATCGGAATAGTGATTACAGATTTATTGAGATAAAAATAACTGGGTCGTATCAAATGCCAGTTTTTTAAGGTTCTGTACCTAAAAAGTATAAACGGGACCCTATTACTAAACCTGCGCCGTCCGTTTGTCTGTATCCAAGCTGTATCTCATAAACCGTGATAGCTAGAACATTTTTACAAATGATGTATTTCCGTTGCCTCTATAACAAAAAATACTAAAAATTAAAAAAGATAAAATGTTAAGGGAGGTCCCAATACAATAAACATATTTTCTTATATAATAATAATAATAATAAATTCTTTATTGGCCAATAACTTAAACCTATACTAACATTTCCAGTGACTTCTGCACTAGCCTCGCAGGCCTGTGTCGCAGAAGTCGATGAGCGAGTGCAGTAAAAATAATTTACAAAGAAGCTTAAAGCACCAGTTCATTTTATGCCAAGTAGGAAGTAAATAGCCAAATAATCCAGAATCCTTATTAAAAATAGCAACTTAAGGTAAAAAAAAAAAAAGTATAAGCAAACGAAACATCAAATCTCTAAGAGAGAAAAAAAAAGAAACATAAGGCGTCTGTGAATGGTACGGAACTTTTCACGCGCGAGCCCGACTTGCATTTGGCTGTTTTTTTTAATATACTTAAGAATTTACACTTTGAGTAGAGCTCATGTACGTTACATTTCAAATGGATCTTATCACACAATTCGACTCAGCGATGGGGTACTATCAAATTCTCGTGTCCATATCAAATGAGGCACGACCTGAATGTTTTCCTTAATTGAAGTGGATTCCAACGCGTACATGTGAGATACGGCCTTAGTAAACGTATCCAACATGAGAACGGAAGGCAATTTTGGCAGGATTGCTATCGAGTTGCAAAATAGATTTTGGCTTACCTAGATTACATGCGTGTTTATTCGGGGGATATCGTTTACTGCTATAACTGGTTGGAAATGCGCTGACAACGCGTTGAGAGTCAAATTTGAATGTTCATGATTTTAGATAATCGTGCAGCTTTGAACTTTGATATGTGTTATTCGTTTCGACATACAACTGAAACTTAAAAAGTTATACGGTACGTGTTTAAAGTTCTGACAGTTTGCACTTTTCATACGAAATATCAACGTAGCGCTATGACGTCACACCGCAACATGCAGTACATGCAAAAAAAATTTTTTTTGGGCTGTCACGTTCTAAAATATAAATTAGTTTTACAAACATATTCATCATGCCAATACATAATGTAACATTGTAAAATTGAGACACAGTAGCATTCTCTATTAAATACTAGTGACCCGCCTTCGCTTCGTATCGGGTAAATTGGATATAAAAACATTCCTCTTGCATCCCTTTATCTAAAAAAAAACCTATCTAAATTCGTTGCGTAGTTTTAAAGTATATATCATACATTCATACAGACAGACGTGGGAACAGACATTGCTTAATACTATGTAGTGATGATACAACATTACCAAAGAAGTGGTACCACTTGAATGTGATTTTTACCATTTACTTAAGTTGGTAGTAGTATCAGTACTAAGTACACTTTATAAGTAATAATAAGTTTATTTATTTTAAAGTGCACTTAGGAAACAATAAACTAGCAAATAGAAAAGGCTCCGCTGTGTGCTATTCAAATTTGATTTCCCTTAGAATAACTAAAAACAAAATGGCTGACTGACTCGCTAGAACAATGGTTAAAGGCTCAGGCTTACTTTCTACGGTTTCAAGAGGCGTTGGTTCGATTTCCAATCGAGAAAAATATTTGTGTAACAAACATCGGTGTTTGTCATGAGCTTGGGTGTATTATTAGATATATTAAAGCATAATTGTTGTTCGGAACGAACACTCTTTTGGTTTGCGAACCGATTATGATGTTAGGTACGCACGCTAATGAGGTCAGCAACCTTTGCGACGCACGACACTTTAAACTAATAGTTAGTGCATATTTCACCATCGGTACAGTTAAGCGCACTCATCAACATTCATCCAACATTAACATTAATTTTAACACTTATTATTTAACAACATTTGCTGTACTTTTAATACATTTCATATAACTTAACAAACTCTATCATTCAAACAACAAACCCCAAAGCTCAGGCCACAACAATTGTATATCCACTGTTGATTCTGACATCTGTAACACAAGAGCTTAAACTACTTACACATCAATGTATGTGATGTTGTATATTATTAAGAAATAAAAAAAATATTACATCAATATTGAAAGTGGAAAGAATGCTACGTGATTCGCTCGCTTCGCTTCGCTCTATGCGAAAATATTACACAAACGAAACTGACTCAACAAGATTGCAATATGATGACAAAGAGACACATGTATCCAATACTCACGTACAACCTCGGCCTTGATCTCATATTAGACTCACAGCATAGAGAAAACTAATGCTGCGGCTACATTACATAAATACTTACATAATAAGTAAATATGCATCACGTGACATCATATGTAATGTACGTGATGCATATAATATTATGATATTGTTCCAATTTCGAAGTAAGTTGCTAAAACCCTTACATTATAGATTAAATATATAATAGCGCGCCCACACACGGAACAAACACCGATGCTCATCACACAAATATTGGTCCCGATTGAGAATCGAATCCATGACGTTTGGCCCAAGAGACTGGGACACTATTCAGTGCCGCCATCGAACCAGTCTAGATTAGCGTGCTACGGCGGATATTCGTATAAGTATCTTGCTACAAGACGTAGATGACAAAGACTCGTATAAAAAAGTCTTCGTAGTCCGTAGCCCGTAGCCCGTAGTACAAAACTACGAGCTACGGGCTACGTTTGCGTCGTAGCTCGTAGTCAATGTAGCCGCAGCATAAGGACAAGATAATTTAGCGACGCGGCTCTTCGTAATCGGTTGTCTGATGTAAGCCGGGACCGTCCCCGTGATATTGAGAGGCTTCTGTCGACTCATCATTGCAGATTTAGTAGTATTTACTTGTATTGAGATACAATTTCGTATTATACTTTTATATCGTTATTGTTATGGTTTCGGTTTCATTTTATATAGTGGTAAACAAGTAATAAAACTCTCATAAGTAAATTTTCTTTGATTAAATAGTCGTTGTAATACTATATCTTGATAAGGCTTCGAAAAATTAAGCAAGGTATTTTTAATTTGTGACCAGTGACATGATCTTATATTAAATTCTAAAAAATTACATATTTAAAACACAGTCAGCACCCCCGATTAAAAATTAGGATAGATTTGTCGTCGTTTATCATTGGCTAACCCTTTTTTATCTACATGAAACTTTTAATCGACGTAAACCTTTAACTTTCAACGAAATGAATGTGAAGCCCATTTGATCTGTTCGAATGTGACCCACGCCACTCATTTATGTAGATTGCTTTACGTAATGGTCTTGATTAAGGATATGAATGAATATACGAAAATATTATAAATAAATATCAGTACCACATACATACATAAAATCACGCCTTTTTCCAAATCAAATCAAATAATTTATATTTTTTTTCCAGAGGGGTAGGCAGAGATCACTTCCAGTGATCCACTTTTCACCTCTGTGGGAAACGTGACGTGACTGGATGTGGACCACGTCGCCGTTATTCTGCCTTGTGCATTGTTTTAACAAGGTCATTGCGTTCCCACGAGTAGCAAGGATATATGACGGGGGAAGGAAAAGGGGATACCAATCACAACTATCTGTCCGATGGTTGGTGAACGGTATCCCGTATACCGTACGTAAGCGACCCCGGCTCCTCCAGCTACTATCGACTCGGTCATAGTATTCTTCCTTCCATATCAGTACCCGTCTGATGGATAGTACAATGCATGTAATAATAATTACATTCTTAACAACCTAACCTATTATTTTCCGATTTCAAACACATTGTTCAAGCATGTTTACAATTCACAAAAAGATTGTAGCGACAATTCATTTTCCAAATAACCCTTACTAATATCTTTACTTCCTTACTATATCCTTACTTATCTTTACTAATATTATAAATGCGAGAATAACTCTGTCTGTCTGTCTGTTACGCTTTCACGCTTAGAGTACTGAACCTATTGAAATTAAATTTGGTACAGACATAGTCCAGAGCCTGAGAAAGGACATAGGCTACTTTTTAACCGACTGCGCTATAAAGAAGTAATGTTTTACCCGTTAAACATACCTACGCGGACGAAGTCGCATACGGAAAGCTAGTTTTAAATAAATCAATAATTTATACAAAATAACCCGATTCAAACCAGATGGCGGAAGTCGACCGGATTAATTCGAAGTGTAAATAATTTATTAGGGACCTTTGGTGACCGGAAGAGGGCAAATTTACAGGTGGGAGAGGGGGACTGATAAAATGAAATGTAGATTTAGTTATCTTTATGTTTAATACAAATTTTAATAAAAGCTATTATAATGTGGTTTATTAAAGGTTTGACTTAGTTGGTTTTTTCAGACAAAAAAATATTTAAAAATACACCAAACCAGTATTGTCTTACCATTCTTAATGCACTGTAAAAAAGTCAATTCTAAAAAGCAGTGATATGTTGTGTTCCTTTGTCTGCATTGAATTTTGAATATGTAGGATGGCGGGAGCCCGAGCGAGCGAGTGAAGTTCACTATACGGTGCTATGTAACAAGGAGTTTAGCTTAGCTTGATTTATGAAACACTGTTTGTTGCATTCGAATAATACTGGCCGGTCACTCAAACGCGACTGTCAAAAGTGACAGTCGAATTCGTTTGGACATGGCCCGACGTATTTTGTTTTATGATTTGGATTATGTTTTGACCTCATGAAATAATGGAGTTGAGAAGACGGTTACGATTTGGATTCAGATTCGATAGGTCGTCTCCGGGACTTGTCAAGTGACCGGGCAGTATTGGTTATCGTGATTATATCGACCATAATGTTATTTCGTTGATGTGAACTTACGATCGCCGAACAAGAATAAAACTGTAACTATTGTATGTGGTGTTATTCATTGCCTGAAGACCCTACGCAGCCCATAGAATGAAGAGTAGTGAACCTAACGATAGCAATGACCCTCTGATGTCGCCGCCGGCCTCCCCGACGCCGTTATCAGAAGTGGGATTCACTTCGGGCTAGAAGAAACACCACGAGTGTACCCGGATTAGATGAATCTTTCCTGCGTGTGCTTGGAGTCGCAGAATTACAATATGATGAGCCTAATCGATGCAATCAAGCCTACTGCATCGGTGGATGAGATTTCACTGCCCGAATTTGACCCGGACAAGTCTAACAACCACCTGCGTGCTTAGTATGACACCGTTGACTTCTGTATCGCTGCATTGAGACGTCAGCTGCTACACTTATTAACCTGCAAAATGACCGTCTAAAGGAGGGCGAATATTCGCCGTTTGCGCTTCCTGTCTGATGACTTCACTATCGGCGAATTGGCAAGTGACCTGATAAGAAGCGTACCAACCGCGGCCCCTCGACGGAGCCTGCAACTACCACCAGACGTGAAAAGCAGGATGTGACATGCTTCAAATGTGGTGGCAAGGGACACTACGCATCAAGTCGTCGTCGTGCAACCAACGGCGGCCAGGGATTGGCAAACTACGGTGCCTCAACCAACGTGCCCAGCCAGCGTCGAGTGGATATTGCTTTGTAAGCAAACCATGGGATCATTCGCTGAATAATTGTGAGTCTTTTTCATACTGTTGTGATTTTATTGAAGAGTCAATATAGCCGGTTTCAACTGCCTCGTTGGTCTATTGGTAGCAAGTGCTGCGTTGGGACCGAGAGGTCCCCGGTTCGAGTCCGGGGTTGGGAAAAATTTGTGTGAGTTTTTCTGTTATGAAATTACTCAGCCCGGAGTTGGGAAGTTGGCGGTTGAAGGCACGTGCCTCGGAGGGCACGTTGGGCCGGTGGTCCTGCGCCCGATCTCGCATCGGTCATGTCGGATTGCTGTCTCACCGAATTATGAGAATAAGGGAATAGAGAGTGCACTTGTGTTTGCGCGCACACTTGTGCACTATAATATGTCCTGCGCACTTGGCTGATCTCAATTTGAGATCGGCCGCTATGGCTGAAATCAGTCAGACGCCTTATAGTCGGTTTCAATGCAGATATCTCTCATTATAGTAACGGTCAAAATAGTGTTTTGGTAAATTACTAGTGGCCACATGAAACGTGTGAATGATTATGTGAAATGCCTAGCTACCTATTATGTGCCTGATGCCACTAAGTGCTGAAGTTTTAGACCTCAGGCAACTTGTGGTGGCTACTGACAGCTTAGAAAAACAGGGAGTGTGAATCTGTGTGTGCGTGTGGGTGTGTGCTAGTTAAAATTAGTAAAAAAAAAATCATTAAACTGAAGATTTGGCTGTATGATCTTTGTCAAGGCCGTTAAAGCAATATGAGACAATAAAAATGTCACAGCAAAAAAAAAAAGCTCGCTTGTCATTAGAAAGCAATTAATAATGATTAATTGTTGGTTTCACTTCAATTAAGATAGGTAATTGAACGGTGATTCTTAACGCTTTACCAGTCAGTTGTCTACTGTGAGAAATCTTTGTTTCAGATGCCACGCCTTGTACTCCAGATATCTGTGGAAATAGCTGGGAATTGAGCTGCAGGACAACGGGCGGCTACTACGAAGCAGCCGCAAGAGGAGCAACAAACTCCTTATACCATGAACGCAAGACAGATGCTGAGAGGATATCTTACTTCAGGTGCATTGTTTTTATATTTGGACTTCAGACATTCATTGTGGTCAATTAACGGTAGTGTGATGTTGAGACCCTGAGATATCGCCCTAGTTTAGGGTAGGCCCGTGCCCCAGCAGTGGGGACGTATATGGGCTTATGATGATGATGATGTTGAGACACAGTATGTAGTGGTCTCTGAACGTTATGATTGTCCTTGAAAATGAGACAATGTTGCCACAGAAGCATGTGGGAAATCTAAAAGGAGAAATGGAAAGAGTGATAGAAAGGTATGGATGGATAAAAGCGTACAAGATGTGATCCGTGTAGGATAAGCCGTGTAGGATAAGATGTTGTAAATAGAAAGAAAGGCTTGGCAGGACTGGTTAGCAATCAAAGCTAATCACCGAATGCAAAAATCGACGAATGATGATATGAGTGAAGCAAGAAAGGAATATAAACGGGGATAAACGAGGGGAATGAATGGGGCATGCACTGATTGGTTAAACATCGAAAAAGTGTTGATTTGATTTGATTTAGTCTGAGAGAGTCTGAGAAAGGTTTGAGAATGAATGAGTCAATCGTCCAGTGTCTCCGTTACGCTGATGATCAAGTTCTTCTTGCTTCGTCGGCTGCGGAGTTGCAGGATATGATGACTGTTCTATATGAATCTTTAAAAGGGAAAGGAATAAATGCGAATGTCAGTAAGACGAAAGTCATGGTTTTTGAAAAAGGTCATGATATGACAGTTTGCGATGTTATGATTGGAAATGAAAAAGTAGAACAAGTGAAAGAATTTGTATATTTGGGATCCAAGCTCACAAGAGATGGTAAGTGTGATAGCGATATTGAAAGCAGAGTGAATGCTGGTAACATGGTGAACGGAGCGCTGCACACCTTTGTGAGCAGTCAGAAAGTGTCCAAAAAGGCACGTCTGGCGGTTCATAGGGGGGGTGTTGGTCCCGACACTAATGTACGGAAGCGAAAGATAGGTATGGCAGAAGCAGCACGAGTAGGATAAATGCAGTGGAGATGCGAGCACTTAGAAGTATGCTAGGAGTAAAACTAAGTAATAGAATAAGAAACGAAATAATTAGAGAACGTTGTGGTGTGAAAGAAGATGTAGTGACTAAGGTATGCTTAGATGGTTTGGTCATGTTGAGAGGATGAGTGAAAGATGATTAACGAAGGGTATATGAGGGTGTAATGGGAAATGTCGACAGGGGAAGACCAAGAAAGACCTTTCATGACCAAATAGGTCAAATCTTAAAGAAAGGTCAAATCAAAAGTACCCGTAATCGACGAGCGTGCATGAAGAGGTTGATGAATGTGGATGAAGCGAAAGTGGTGTGCCAGGACCGTAACACATGGCAGGAAGTGATCTCTGCCTACCCCTCTGGGAAAAAGGCGTGATTTTATGTACGTACAATATGAAAATGAGGAAAGAAATCAGACCAAGTTAAACCCTAAGTTTAAAGACCCTTTTAAAGTAATTGAAGTTTTGGTTTTGGATTTCCCCATAAAATGGGATTGATAATTTTTGAAATTGAATTCTAATAGAACGATAGGTTCCCAAATAGTTTGACAATGCTGATGATAATGACTTTGTTGACGATGATGATGATTGTTGGTTCATTTAATGACACATGTTGATGGTACGGGTATCCGATGGACTGGATAGTAGTTGTGTATGTGTTGTCCGGTCCGGGTTGGTCGAAGGGACGCAGAGATGTTGTCCGGTCCAGTCTGGTCGAAGGGACGCAGAGGTGTTGTCCGGTCCAGTCTGGTCGAAGGGACGCACTGTTGTTGTCCGGTCCAGACTGGTCGAAGGGACGCACTGGTGTTGTCCGGTCTAGTCTGTGAGTTACTTACATGACTGGTCGAAGGGACGCACTTGGTTGGAATCTATGAGACTTATTTCAAAGTGGGAGGGACGGTGTTGCTCGATGCAGTACGCTGGTCTTAATTGATCACTGCATGCTGATCGAACTAAAACATTTGTCCGGACTTTGAATGAGAGATATGAGATTGAGACATGGAATAGAGTATTGTAATCGTCAAGGGTGGTGTGTGTCTAGACTTGTGTTATTATTGAATTGGATATGATGAGTAATGCCTTAGTTGCAGATTTGAACTTGGGAACTTGTCGGTCAAACATTTCAATGTTAAGTAAAGTGAAATTTTGTAAGCAGAAGCTCTTGAATAAGTTTTAGCCGGGATGGCCGAACGGTTTACTCTTTTGGTTTCATTTTGTTCTCAGGTACAACACCCGAGGACGGGTGAAACGTCAGAATGGCCGTGTAGGATGGCGGGAGCCCGAGCGAGCGAGTGAAGTTCACTATACGGTGCTATGTAACAAGGAGTTTAGCTTAGCTTGATTTATGAAACACTGTTTGTTGCATTCGAATAATACTGGCCGGTCACTCAAACGCGACTGTCAAAAGTGACAGTCGAATTCGTTTGGACATGGCCCGACGTATTTTGTTTTATGATTTGGATTATGTTTTGACCTCATGAAATAATGGAGTTGAGAAGACGGTTACGATTTGGATTCAGATTCGATAGGTCGTCTCCGGGACTTGTCAAGTGACCGGGCAGTATTGGTTATCGTGATTATATCGACCATAATGTTATTTCGTTGATGTGAACTTACGATCGCCGAACAAGAATAAAACTGTAACTATTGTATGTGGTGTTATTCATTGCCTGAAGACCCTACGCAGCCCATAGAATGAAGAGTAGTGAACCTAACGATAGCAATGACCCTCTGATGTCGCCGCCGGCCTCCCCGACGCCGTTAAATAATATTAATGTTGCATACAACATAATTTATTGACACGTCGGTCCGGAACCATAAAAACACGGAGCCTACTCGTACTTGACCGTAGGTAATATTTGATGATTTATACGTTATCAAAACTCATGTGTGCTTTCAATGCGAAATAAGAAGTAAATTTTCAATAAGCAACACATTCGCGTATTTAGGTATACATTATTTTTTCAATTAGTAATATTTTTAAAACGCTCTACATTTTTTTAGTTTTTTACGTCAGTCTACGTCTTGTCAGGATAGTTGAACGAATATTTGCTTGCTACTATAGACTCGGCGTCAAATGAAAATCAGTGAGAGAAAATCAAAACAGTAATTTGACCAATGTGATTAGCCCGGTACGATATTGTACGTTCTCGGAAGTTGATGAACGGTTCACTATTAATCATTCATTTATTTAAAGTGACGAATGCCGCAGATATTCCTAGAAAGGTCCATTATGAAAAGTATATGTCTAATATTTCATAGAAGGCAGATAAAATCAGCTCGGTAAATAGCCTTGTAGTGAGGGCTGCCATTCACATTTTTGATAAGGTATTTTACGATATTCCAGTTTACTTGAATTTTACACTTTATGAGAATAATGAATAGAAAAACACGTTTCCATGATATTCTTGGGATTTGTGAAGCAGTCGGTTAAGAAGTAGCCTATGTCCTTTCTCAGGCTCTGGACTATATCTGTACCATTTAATTTTTTAAATTGGATTAGTACTCTATGCGTCAAAGCGTAACAGACAGACAGACAGAGTTACTTTCAGATTTATAATACAGTGAAACCTGGTTAAGTGAGACATCCAGGGACCAGCAATATTGTTTCACTTATAGAGGTATTCCACTTACCCGGTGTCTCAGATATCCAGGTATAAATAAATATCTGTCTCAATAACAGAGGTTCCCATTAACAGAGGTCAGAAAACAGGTTATTTCAGATATAGAGGTGCCATTATTAGAAAACGTGTTAACATTCTAAATCAGCTTTAATCAAAAAAATATTATGAAGTGATGAACAAAAATAGTCAAGCAGAAGCGTGCGTACATGTAAACAAACTTATTACAAAAATGGGAACTTAAAGTGTTAATCATAAAAGTGATTTCAGTTTGTCTTTTGGAAGCAACAATCATCAGATGTTTTTAAATTTTATAAATTTTATCAAATATGCTTTGGTCTCCAATTGGTGTCATTTCAAAATAATTATGCGATGTTGCTAGTGATTTTACTACAGTAAAATCACTAGCAACATCGCGTTTAGAATTTCTTACTGAATTTACTTTGGCTTTAATTTCGTCGTCATCTCAATATGGTCTATTGTGCCTGTCGACCTCATATTTGGATCTCACTACCGCTTACCATCAGGTGGAGTGAGGTCATCTTGTTAGCCTCTTTATAAAAAAAAAAAAAAATCTTCTTTATTTTTCTTTAAATGCGGAATTTGTGGGTAGAATAAGAATAAGTAAGCTAAATCTCAATAACAGAGGTTTTTAGATATAAATAACACTCGCTGTCTTAGTAACAGAGGTAAATAAGAAAGATAAATCAAAAGAACGAATCTCAGATATAGAGGTTTGCTTCGTCTCACTAACAGAGGTAATGCAGTGCCAAAGTGTTGGGACCTCAGAGTGAGTACTAGATATGGAGGTTTCTCACTTATCCAGGTCCCACTTAATGAGGTTTCACTGTATTAGTAAGGAGTAAGGATCACACGATGCAAGGAAAAAGAGCGACAAGAGTGTATTTATGCAAAGGTATGTTTAACCTTTAACGAAATTTACAGTTGACCGACCGAAAACTTTGGTTGTGTATGTTGTGTACTTTATCATTTTGTGTACATTTAATTACTTTGATTTGATGTTGTGTACCCTTTATTCTTAAATTATGGTTAGTGTAACTTAACCAATTTGTTTTTAACTGCAATATGCTGGCAACCCTTAGACCCAAGTATTGCGTAATCCAACTGTTTGTAATTTGCGTCAAAACATCCTTAATGAATGTAAACCGCTTTGTACGCTTTGAACTAGTGAATATCGCTGAATTAGGTTTATTTGTTTCATGAGATTCCCTACAATGGTTTCATGGTCTTCCACATCAATTAGGTAATAAATCACTACATAGTAGTCAAACAAAGTCGCCTTTTCTGTCCTTATATCCCTATGTGCGCTTAAATCTTTAAAACTACGCAACGGATTTTGATGCGGTTTTTTCCAATAGATAGAGTGATTCAAGAGGAAGGTTTTCATGTAAAATTTACCCGAAGCGAAGCGAGGGCGGGTCACTAGTATTGTATAAATAACATCACATACATTGTTTTGCTTTACGGTGTAAAGCAACGTATTTCAGAATCAAAGCTTTAAATAGGTGTTACGGATTTCGGAAACCATAGTGGTATTCTTTAATATTTAGCTTCATCTCTGGCAGTAGCTAGCAGAACAAATGATGTTTTTAAATTGAAATATTTCTGAGAAAAAAACCCAGGCTTCTTTTGGACTGATTTTGCTACAAAGAAAAGGAAGTAATTTTAATCAATAAACAGGATCTCAATTAAAGTGGTGGGTGGTTTATATAAAAAGAACATAAGATTTTAGACTTTCGCGTTCCATTACACTAAATATTTGTCTTTATGGGTCTACACGCATTATATTATGGTATTATTTTATGGGTCTTTATGGGTCGGGCAGTAAGTAGCTATGTAATTTGCTACTCCTATTAACGCGTGTAGACCCATAAAGACAAATATTTAGTATAAAAAGAACATTCCTAGAAGCATACCTCTCTAATACATGACATAACTATTTGTGATGAAGCCACTGACTTACTCAACCTCAAAATAACTTTGAAGATGCCATTAGCACACTGTTGAGACCTATATTTAGAGGTTGGTGTTGAAGATTGGCGTTTACTAATTACTTGTCATGTGTGTTGACTAATCACTGTATTGTAGGCTTATATTATCTTCACTAATATTACAAAGACAAATTCGTATTTTTATGTGTATTTCAGACCTGAAAGGTAAACACCTATGCCTGAGACTTCTCTGTCTGTCTAGCTAATTGAGGCGTTCAACCGATTCCGGTCATGGCGGCCGATCTCAATGGAGATCAGCCAAATGCGTAGGACATATTATTGTGCACAAGTGCACTCTCTGTAATGACGGATCGCTAGTGTATGCATATAAATATTTAGTTGAGCTCTTATTTACAAAGGAAAGTGCTAGTTGATTTAATTCAATTTGGCCATTTTGTTAGAATGGACTAATGTTTCGTAAGCTAGCATACTATGTATATTAAAATAAACTTTTATTGGATAGCATTATGTAGATTATACTCAACTTCAAAATAAGTATCTCAAAATAGTTGATTTCCATTTACCTATGATAGCGTCTATATCTTAATATATAAAAGGAGAAATTGACTGACTGATTGACTGTCTGACATATCGACGCACAGCCTAAACGGCTTAACGTAGGCACTTGAAATTTGGAAATAACGTAGCTAAGGTACCGTAGATGTGCACTAAGAAATTAATTCCCGAAATTCTTGCGGGAACGGGAATAAGCGGGAAAGTCTTTTTGTATGAAAAATCTAAGCCACTTAAGTTAGATGCTTTAAATTTGGCATGCAGGTACCATAGTAAACTTAAAGCTTAGTTGGAACATGATATTGAAAAATTCTTACGGGAACGGGAGTTAGCAGGAATAAACTTTTGTATGAAAAAATCTAAGCCGCGAAAGAAAGATGATTGAAATTTGGCATGCAAGTACCTTAATAAACGAAAAGCTTACTTGCAACGCGATATTGAAAAATTCTCACGGTTATAGGAGTAATTAGGAAAACCCTTTTATATGTAATATCTGTAGTTCACGCGAACGAAGTCGCGGGCACAGCTAGTAATATCATATAATGACGCAATCAAAACGCGTAAAAATAGTCATTCCTTGGTTGTATGACAAAACTAATACCAAAATTTGTATTAAATACTGGACGTTAAATATTTATCTAAAAATTTTTTTATTCTCCGTTGCGGCTGTTTCAATATACTTATAGGGTAAGTTAATGTTACGCTCGTGAACACAAGATTCTAAGACATGCCCAAGATATAGCAGGCCTAAATTTTGTATCTCTCCAGAGACCAAATATAGCTGAGATAAAGTTAAAAAGAAATGCAGTGAGGTAATTCTTTTTAATTTCTAGCGAATCATGCGACATTTCAAAAGTATATTGCCGGGAGCTTCTAACAATATTAGGTGTTGGAATGATCCACATGCTATGCCCAACTTTAGCTAAATTAAAGTAAAAGTCGATTTTGTAGACGTCAAATTAAAATTAAACATTGGAAATTTTCAGTCAGGGGATACCAGTCACAACTATCTATCCGGTGGTTGGTGTATGAAACGGTATACGGGTAAGCGACCCCGGCTCCTCGAGCTACTATCGACTCAGTCCAAATCATCCGAGGCGATAGTATCCTTCCTCCCCTTTTCCTACCCCCGTCATATATCCTTTCTACTCGTGGGAACACAATGACCTTGTTAAAACAATGCACAAGGCAGAATGGCAGCGACGTGGTCTACAACCCGTCACGTCACGTTCTCACAGAGGTGAAAAGTGGATCGCTGGAAGTGATCTCTGCCTACCTCTCTAGGAAAAAGGCGTGATTTTATGTTTGTATGTATGCAAATAAAAATGTATTTCAATTAACTTTGGGCTGTGTCTAGCTATGAAAAAACTATATCCTACCAATACGAAGGGAGTTACCACTCGAATTTGGTAGCTATTGATAGCTAAGCATTTTCTTAACTGACTGTGATGGTGGCTTAGAGTAGCCTTGTCATTTACTGAACTTGCGGGAGAGCGGAAGGCTCCCGTTACTGGCTCATGTTTATTTTATTTTAGTCTAGTCTAAGTAGTCTAATCTAAATCTAAGTAGTAAATATAGAACTGGCACTTTATGCTATGGCACACCCGGACTGTATGACTTGGCTCATTTACAATTTGTAACATGATTGTCGCTTAAAAAGAGCAACTATCGAGTTTCTTGCCGGAGTCTTCTCGGTAGAATGGCGTTCCGAACCGGTGGTAGAATATTATTATTAGTAATGTGACGATTTATAAGTGCATGTAAATTGTCTATATAAATAAAGACATTTTTCATTTGATTTGATTTGAGTTACTGGGATATCTTACATTGTGACAACCTGTAGGGTCGTCACACGTATACTGAACACTTTGTCTGATGTTGTGCCTCTAACGAACCCTCAGGGATGTCCCCGGGAAATTACCGTCACAACTAGGGCTGGCCTGTCGAGACTTGTTCCTTTAATTTGTTGGGCCGCTACTTAACTTTTCAGGGTCCGTTTGGCTTCGGAATTTCTAAGCTTCTCTCTGTAGAATTTGCCCTAAATTTGGTTGAGTTAAAGCGTACGAATATTGAATTGCAGTAAGTGGCGTCAGACTTTTTAAGACGATGCCTTTATAAATGTTCCATGTTCAATTCTTCGGTAACATTTGAACTTTTTGTGCAGTTCTCTGTCTATCACTACATAGTATACAGCAAAGTCGCTTCCCGTCTCTCTGAATGTATGTGTGTATCTTTAAAACTACGCTACGGTGTTTGATGTTTTTTTTTAAATAGATAGAGGGATACAAGAGGAAGGTTTTTTGGATAATATATTCAAAGCGAACTCACTAGTCACTAGTCAACTATAAAGTGAAATAAAAATGAAAATAAACTACTTGTCATCCCTAGCACTTCGAGACGCGTTTTGAGTGAGCACGGCCTTGATTTTCTGAATCATAATTTATAAAGCGAGTAAATATTTTAATACTTAATACTCTCCTTTTTTACCCGACTTCAAAAAGGAGGAGGTTATCAATTCGTCTGATTGTTTATTTTTTTTAGGTAAACCGAAAAATCCTTATAATATTAGTCTAGTCTGTCTGTCTGTCAAGGTATCTAAACATTTTTTTAAAATAAAATTTTGACATAATCCTTTGACTTTTGCTAATTTTATGAGTGTATTTTGTTTTTTACGTAAAAAAAAATTATTTTTCAATTATCTATCTAGATCTTTAATACTTTATGTAACATAGAACAAGTTTTTACTTTAAAAAAAACCATATCATGTCATTTTTACGTCTAAGTACGGATTTAAGATTGATAAGATATGAAAAATAAATTTTACAGGAAACTACGTCACCTTAACTTAGAATGTTCGTAACGAAACCTTCCTTACGAAATTTCCTTATCTTCTGTGGAAGTTTTGGTAAATTATGTGATCTATAAATAGTTGCAAAGGTGGCCTTTACCAGGGGAGCAAAAATTATTTGGAGAAAGCAATAATTCACCGAAAGAGGATTTACTTGT
Source organism: Maruca vitrata (assembly GCA_039566165.1). Classification (NCBI taxonomy): domain Eukaryota; kingdom Metazoa; phylum Arthropoda; class Insecta; order Lepidoptera; family Crambidae; genus Maruca; species Maruca vitrata. The sequence continues at coordinate 2,486,189 of CM076914.1, read as the reverse complement.
CATCACCGAGGTGAGGTCATTATTGTGAACAGAAATAGGTTACATTCATTCTCATTTTATTTCCTTCACATTTCGTCCTCAATGTAAATATTGCTTTTCATCGTTTCTAAGAAAATATTGGCGGGTATTGAAAGTTAAGAATGGGCTGAAATTTACAAATCAGGTTTCTATTTATTAATAGACGTTTTTTAAATTTATTTAGAACTAGCTTTCCGCCCGCGACTTCGTCCGCGTAGAGACGTTTAACGGGTAAAACATTACTTCTTTATAGCGCAGTCGCTTAAAAAGTCTATATCCTTTCCTAGGCTCTGACTATATTTGTACCAAATGTCGTTTAAATCGGTTCAGTACTCTATGCGTGAAAGCGTAACAGACAGACAGAGTAACTTTCGCATTTATAATATTAGTAAGGATTTCGCAAATGCTTGTCTTTAATAAATGGGTAGGTACAACATAAAACTCGGGCATGAAATTTCATAGACATTAAAGTTGTCCTATTATTAGTTTTGATCTGAGAATAAAACACTTGTATTTATTATTTCTATTCGGTTTGTTTATTAAAACCTTGAAGTTGAACATACCATTAAAGTCTACTTACTCGCATTTGGTCAACTTAGTCGACTAAGGCCTGATCTCCCTAGTTTAGGGTAGGGCCATGTCCCAGCAGTGAGGACGTATATATGGGCCGATGATGTAAGATGTGCGATATTAATAAATACGTTTTAAAAATAAATAAGACGTTTATTAAAACTGGTGTACCAGGATCGTAGCATATGGCAGGATCTCTGTGTACCCCTCTGTGAAAAGGGCGTGATTCTATGTAACACTAAGAGAAAAAAAAAACACATGTAAAAATTAAGGAGCATAATTTAGGCGGGCGAACCACGATTGGTGTAACCCAGTCGAAACTTCGGGCAGTAAGTAGCTATGTAATTTGCTACTCCTAATATCGCGTGTAGACCCATAAAGACTAATTTTAATTTAGGCATTGTCAGGTAAAACACAAACGCATCACTATAAACGCCAGTCATCTATTTCAAAGCCCAATAAAGCTCCATATGAATTCACGCACCAAAAGCTTATCATGTACGGTCCTTCAGCCGATTCTCTCACAGATGGTTAATGCTCGGAATACGCTCAAAGGAGTCAATTCGTTTTGATGTCATTTCTTTGTTCGACTGCCTTAATCGAGCCTCTCATGGCATCCATTCTTGAGCAAGGGGTTTAAAGGCTTGTTAGGAGTACACCCGTTTACACTTAAGTGGTTCCAATCTAAAAATCTCAGGTAGCTAATGGAAAATGAAGGTATTCGCCGATGTTTTTCACCTGTTACACATTTTTTAAGCAAAAAACGCAGACGGAGTCGCGGGCGGAAAGCTAGTGAAGGTTAAATTTCATAAGAGAATACTTTGAATACAAATTATAATGATACAAGTGTTAGTTTTTCGCATGACCAACTTGAGCATAAAGAGTAAAGTCCCATACTCTGTTAGCTACTCTCATACAAGGAACTAACTCAATAGCATTTTTATACTGTGAAATTTAAGTGTTTTCCTTAAGTAAAATGATTCTATCTTAGTAGTAAAATAGATTTATGTAAGATTTTTTTATTCATATCAATATACCATTTTACGAAAGGTACAGAACTCAAAAGCACGCTCGAACCGCTTTATTACTTAGGACGTTGAGTTTCTTTACCTTTAATCATCAATTTCACGTCGCAAGCAGTGCTGATTACGTCACATCACTTAAAAGAACTATTGTTTCTCACGTTTTTGTTTGATTTTGACTATTTATCTGAAAATTAAAAAAAAAAAATTTTTCAAGAAATAACTACATTGGTTCGACGGTACTACTAAAGGTGAATCGTTCTGCTACGTCAAAACAACCATTAACGTTTCCCTGTGTATACTCGGTACCTAATCCCACTTTTAATGATCAAGGAACTAATTCAATATCATTTATACATAACATAAAAAAAAACAAGATAAGCGTTCCAAAGCCAAATAACAACGGCTCTGTCTAACGAACGCGAAATTGCTTTCGGATCGCGAAATAAACGCAAAAGATTACCTCCGAAAAATCCATTCAAATTAATTCGCCTTCGGATAAGCACAGGGACAAAGAGGGATATTTGACTGTGTCACTAAGGCGTTAGAGATCAAGATTGATTGAGATCATTGTAAGGTGAGGCCTGTTGCTGGGGTGTCTATAGTGTTTGCTCTTTACTCATTACCGTGGAGATTCATGCTATTGCGGTGTTCACGATGTAAGTAGTGCATCTAAAATGCCTGTTAGAATAAAACATAAAATTGCACTCGGGGACTGCCGCGGTAAAACTATTGCATAGCATTTAGATTTAGGAGCAGCTCGTCTCGATTCGTGCGAGTTTCGTAGAGTCGTACAATACGTCTAACCGCACGCACACAACGCCGTGTCGAAGACTGCCGAACTGAAACGACGTTAGACGAGTGGGGAGCGTGAGGTTTTTTCGTTACGGAATTTCTGGATTCAGTCCCCGCGCTCAAGGCCCGCGATAGAAGCTATGCAATAACTTAAAATATATATTGATTTTGAATTAATATTAGTTGTGTAGTCGACCAACCCGCAACTATCCAGAGTTGTTGTCTAAGGCGTTATCGCCCTAGTTTAGGGTAGGCCCATGCCTCAGCAGTTGGAACGTATACGAGTGTGGGCTAATGATGATGATGAAGAGAAAAAATAATGAAATACATTAAATAAATACTATTATTTTGTTCTTTACAAAACTTTAAATATCCTTTCATAGTTTTCAATTAAAATTCTCAAATAAATTCCAAAGACATTGCTTAGACATTTTCAACAAAATCTTTAATAAAATTCTTTAATATAGAGAATAAAAAAAGGATAAAGTGTGAAACTTGACGATTGTTGTGACAAAAAGTGTCCATATAAAATAAATACTCGTACATTTGTGTAATCAAAAAAGTTACATTATCTATGTCATTATACATGTCTGCTAGACAATTTTATCCGAGAATCTATCAGCTTTTTGGCCACCTCGCCAGGCAGGCACGTAGGATATCTCACTTCATTTTACAGTCCGATGCTGCTATTGATTTTACCCAATTTCGAATCGCAAGCTGTTGTCTTAAATTGGAACGATAAATCTAACTCAACATTGTTTGTGGGCCGACGTTAAAGATTTGAAAAAAAATCATCCTTTAAAAAAAATATATGCTCTCAGTAACGCGTGTATGTTTTTCATGTTTAGTCATTCGGTAAATGATTGAATACGGAAATCATTTTTGATAATCGGTTTTCTTCACACCATCGCGATGACAAATAGTGTAGAGCTTATAAAAGTGAATGAAATAATCAAAATTTGACTGAAAAATTAAATTAGAAAGCGTCGATGGCCAAGTGGTTAAGGTCGTTGCTTGCCATGCGAGAGGTTGCCAGTTCAAACCCCGCCAGGTATCAATGTGTTTTTCAAATTTGAAATTCATATGTACCATCATTCGACGCTTTAATTGTGGAAGAAAACATCGTGAGGAAACCAGCACACCTGAGAGATTTTTCAACGGTGTGTGAAGCCATGTCAGAGGCCTACGGGCGGCTTAAACTCCGACACCAGGTTGTTCATCAACCGCACGATAAGAAGATGACTGAAAAATTAAATGTAAAACGAATCTTCTCCCTAGTACAATAACTTGGATATGAATCACCGATCCTCACTATGTTTCTCCTAAATCCTATTTATTTAGTAGAAAACAAAAAGCACTACAATATTTTCTGCTAGGCGCCGGGCAAATTGCCTATAAAATATTGTTTATCCTTCAATTTATTATAGAAAATAAGAGGGCTTCTTTACGAAAATATACAAGAATATTTTCAAGATGAAAAATAAATTGCAAAGCGGCACAGCATTCACTTAGTAGATCCGAAATAAATTGATACAATCAGATAAATAAATGTATCTTATTAAATAAATATAATATATAAATATTACACAACATCACATACATTGATCTGATATCATGGTAAGTAGCTTAAGCACTTGTGTTACAGATATCAGAATCAAAAGTGGATACACAAATATACTTAAATATATTTAATAACACACTCAGACACGGAACAAACACCGATGATCGTCACACAAATATTTGTCCCGAGTGGGAATCGAACCCACGTCTCTTGGAACCGTAGGTAGTAAACCTGGGTGACTAACCACTGTTCCACAGAGCCCGTCATCTATATATTTTGTATGTCGTGCAGCTTTCCTCATGATGTTTTCACCATTCTAAGGTTTTCAGGATAACCTCATTCCACCTGATGTATGTGTGAAGAAGGTTATACGAGTGAGAGCCATCCGCCCCCCCGCAAGTCCGGTGATGATGACGAGGCTACTCCAAGCCAACATCGTGAGGAAACCTGCACACCTACGAAGATCTAAGAGATCGCGACACATTACATTCACGGTATCACTTCTTTTTTTCACTTCTCGACTATAATATAGTAATAAAGCATTCATTATATGCCTGAATAGTGATTTAATTTAATACTTTTATTAGGATTGTGTGAAAGCGCAACAAACAGACAATTACTTCCCCATTTATAATTACGTATATATTTTCAAGGATAAGGGATGGCCTGGTCGACTATTACCTATACTAGTGACGTGGGACCAGCTAACAAAGTCGTCATCATCATCAGCCCATATACGTCCCCACTGGTGGAGCACGGGCCTACCATAAACAAGGGCAATCAGGCCTTACAACGTAAGTTTAAAAAAAATTGAATACGGAGATCAGTTTTCAAGTAATAACAAACAAAATATTACGAAACAAAAAGTACTTAAAAGCCGGTTTGCGAGACTTCGTTAGAAGTAAAAGTCATGATACTTTTTCATTCATTAAAAGATTTGTTCTTTGTTACGCAATGTATAAAGCTCCACAGTAGACAAACATACAGTAAAATACAAGGGAAATGCTTCAGTTGTAACAACTTTTATGTTCTAACTAATATGTATGGGTTCTGCAGAAAATGTTTTAAAAATGTAGAGTAGGCTTGACACGGTAAGTATTTACTACTATCTTAGTGCTTAAATGCAAATATCTTATGCGGAGGTCAAAGTGCTTTATCTTTATAATTTATTAATGAATGAACTTTGACACCATTTAGGACTATTATGTAGATACTAAGATTTGAAAGTTTTTAAACTAAAACTTCAAGTGTGGTAAATAAAGGCCAGATGAAATATTTTTTTTTATTTACGACAGTTTTAAAATTTTCTGTCAAGAAATTACTCGGGATGCTGCCTCACTGAACTATGGGAGCAAGGGAACAGAAAGTGCACCTGTTTTTGCTCGCACACTTGTGCACTTGTTGTCTGATCTCCATTGAGATCGGCCGCCATGGCCGAAATCGGTCGGACGCCTTATTTATTTAGTCAGACATATAAGTCATAGGCATGAAAAGGTTTTTAACTTTTAGGTCTGAACTTAAATAAAGCTACGTTCAAGACATCTTGATTACTTCCGGATAACACCCCAGTCTTGCCTCACTGCCCTTTACATCGTATGGCGACAACACACGATACTTCGCGTAATATCTCTCAACTCCTCGGAAACTCTATTACCCTTGACATTTATGTGAGAGTGGCGAAAGAACCGCCTTTGTCTCACCAGCCTTATAAAGGGTGAGCCCTTTGTGCGGATAACTAATAATGGAATCGGCTTGTAGGCTGTATACGCGTGTTCATGCCACGGTATAGTTAACCTCGGCAATAAATCACTGATTTCAGTCACTCAATAGAGATTAGTATAACCCCGCGGTGACCAACCGTATTGGGGTTTATTTTATTTTTTATTTTCGAAGTGGACGAACGAAGTAGTGGAATGGTGTCCGAAATATAAAAAGAGAAGAAAAGGCAGACAACATCGAAGATGCGAGAATGATATAAAGGTAGTGGCAGGACCATGCTGGATGAGGATAGCAAGAGACAGATCATTGTGGAGATCACTTGGGGAGGCCTATGCCAAAGAGCAAGACAATCAAAATACCGGTGTCTTAAAGAAATAACTTTAATTACGTTGCATTATATAACCATGTATAATACTAGTAGTACACAGTAGATTTAAGAAGAAATGTAACATGTAAGATTGTTAATAAAGGCTTATTATTATTATATTATTATTATTATGTAAGCTTTGTCATGCAGGCTGGATTGTCGCTTAAAAAGAGCAACTATCGAGTTTCTTGCCGGAGTCTTCTCGGTAGAATCGGCGTTCCGAACCGGCTAGAATCTTATTATTAGTAATGTGACGATTTTTAAGTGCATGTAAATTGCCTATATAAATAAAGACATTTTTGATTTTTTCTTGATACATAGAATCACGCCTTTTTCCCAGAGGTGTAGGCAGAGATCACTTCCTGCCTTGCACCCAGACGGAACAAATACCGATTTTTGTCACACAAATATTTGTTCTGGGTGGGAATCGAATCCACTACTCTTGAAACCGCCAGCAAGGGCCACTAACCACTCTTCCATCGATTCCGTCAAATTAAATTTAGAATTGGCACAACTATGCAACTATTTGTAACGAGTGTAAATCGAACCACTCTTAGCGCATTGAAAAACTCTATATTTTTATACTTTTCATGTCAGTCCGTTATTGCACTTGTATTTTAAATAAAAGCTTTAAAGCCACTACACAATATTAATCCGTAGTGGCTGTGCAAAACCTGTTGACCTATTTGACAGATATAATATCTTTTATCATATTGTAGAGCATGTGTTTGGATTCTCATCCTGTTTGTGATGAGTTATTGTTTTTTATTTTATGTAAACGAAACTATATGAATTCATCATCATCAGCCTATATACGTTCCCACTGCTGGGGCACGGGCGTACCCTAAACTAGGACCTTAGTCAACCACGCTGGCCAAGTGCGGGATGATTGACTACACAACCTTAGAATTTATTCTTAGGAGCGCAGGTTTCCTCCCGATGTTCGGAAGGTATATATATATAGGAGTACAGTGGTACGTGGCGGAGTTTGAACTGGCGACCTCTCGCATGGCAAGCAACGGCCTTAACCTTAACTACTCGGCCATCGACGCTTTTTTTCGCATCGCACTATACGACTTGTTTACACGATTTCGTTACATGATATTCGTTTAAGAGAGTAACTAACTTCTTAGAACTCGGTAGAATCGCATTTCTAAACCGGTGGTTATCATATTGCTACTAAATTGATGATTCTCTTATAATCGAAGATAAGACTAATATAATTTAGTACTCGATTATTCATTTGTTTTTCTTCCTTCTGATTTAAGAATATACAAATTCGCAATCCCCTAGAGAGCTTGAACAATTCCAGTGGATTGTAGATGTGCTCTGAGATTCATTTAGTTGGTCTGTTTGTCGTGCAAACGTGGCGGGCAAACATCGTCCTTAGGTAACTCCGTCAATCCGACCGATCCGTGTTTGCGTAAAAAATGAACATTTTGTGACTGAACACTGTTCTATGATTGTTCATCGTTAACGTTGATTTGACAAATCAAAGTTGTCACACTCGTCATGTATGTTCGCAAAGATAATCTCTTTTTTGGTGACAGTTTACTTTTTTTTTATAACCCACGTTTTAGGTGTAATGGTGGTCGTGGTTCCCGTTCCCGTAGAAATTTCGGGAATTTCTTTCTTAGTGCACGTCTACGGTACCTAAGCTACGTTATTTCCAAATTTCAAGTGCCTACGTTTAGCCGTTAAGGCTGTGCGTTGATGTGTCAAATGTTTTTACCGGGTAACTTCCGTTCCCGTAAGAATAGGTGACCTTCCTCTATCTGATGGTAAGGGGCCGTGAGGTTTATATATTATGACGTCAACAGGTACAATATACCTTATTGAGCTTTTTACCCTCACCCTTAAGGCCTGCATAAATGCCCTTTTACGCCCCGCCGGAACACTTGAGCTAGAAGGTATATCACTACATAGTATAACGCAAAGTCACTTCCCGGGTCTGTCTGTATATGCTTAATCTTTAAAACTACGCAACGGATTTTGATGTATTTTTTTAAATAGATAGCCGGGACTCAAGAGGAAGGTTTCTATGTATAATATACACAGAGGACGGGTCACTAGTTATAGTATAAAAAAATTTTAGTGCTACAAGTTATTTTACAATTACTAACCCAAACTGTGTAACTTAACTGATTAAAATTAGTTAAATGACTTGCGGTTGAAAAGGGTAACTATGAGTTAGCTAGCTACAGGTAACTTCTCGGGAGATTCGGCATTCCTAACTTGCTGTAGAATCATACTATTGCTGTATACACATTTGTATTGTAAGTCCATGTTAAATGTTTAAGTATAGAGACTATTTATACTAAAGATAAATAAGTAAATTGTATTTGTTACCGGCCTAACCCGATTTCAGAACAAAGTAGTTTTAGTTATATTATGTACACAAGTGTCCGCGCACAATACGCGTGTAACATATTAAGATTAAAATTAGACAACAGTAAAATTACCTGATGTTGATGTTATAAATAAAAAAAAAATTTAAACAAAAAAATAAAAACCGCCTTCAAAAACCCGACACACTTAAATTTTTTCATACTTTTTATTAGTGTTACATTTAAATTATATCTAGTAGTCTGAATATGCATACAGTTTTGAAAGAATTATCCTTTTTAACCGACTTCAAAAAAAGGAGGAGGTTCTCAATTCGTCTGTATGTATAATATTTTTTTTTTTTTTTTTTTTTATGTATGTTCACCGATATTTTCGTCAATTATAGACGGATTTCAAAAATTTTTTTTTGGTTGGATAGAGTTCACTTCCGAGGTGGTCCCATTTTCACCAGTCTCGAATCTGATGATGGGATCCAGGAGAAATCGAGGGCAACCCTCAAATTTTATAGGGACATGTACCGCGTTTTGCATATTATCTGAAGTCATATTGGTATTTGCTTCTGGCTATCATAATCTTATGATGCTGAGCTGATGATGGAAGGTCAACTCCTTAATAGTTATGAGTAAAAGAATAATAATTTCAATACTGTATACATATTAAGACTACTAGTTATAATATCAGTAGCATTACAGGTGAGTTAAACTATTAGGTTGACCAGTCTAGGATCTGATGATGGGATCCAGGAGAAATCGAGGGCAACCCTCAAATTTTATAGGCACATGTACCGCGTTTTACATATTTTCTGAAGTTATATTGGCATTGCTTCTTGCAATCATAATGTTATGATGCTGAGCTGATGATGGAAGGTCAACTCCTTAATTGTTTGGAGTAAAAGGATAATAGGCTAGTTTCCTAAGTCTGATTTTACATAAAATTTCACAATTAACAGTTACATATGGGTAAATCAATAACATAAGTGAAATCGAAATTAAAATTTCTTACGAAATGAGACAATAATAGGCATTTGAAGTTAGGTGGGAAAGTCCATTTTTAAAGTGCGAAAATTCAATAAAAATAGTATGCCATCTTATAAATTACAAAATTAGTAGTAGCTTTCACTATGAGAACATATTCGTAAAAGCAACATTTGATATAGCTGCTGAACAAAGCTCTTACGATATTCATACTCGTATACAGAGGGGTGACGTCATAGCTCTGTGCGACATTTGTATGAAGCGTTTTGAGCTCGCCCAAATGATGTGCTATTGAAACTGTGATATCTCCGGGAGTTTTCCAAATATCAAACCATTCTTTTAACAACACCTTTGCAATTGTGTTGTTCATCCATCTATGTAAAAATTAAAAAATAGGAAACTACCCTATTCTTTCAATACTGTATACATATTAAGACTACTAGTTATAATATCAGTAGTATTACAGGTGAGCTGAACTAATAGGGTGAAAAAAAAAATGTTGCACTAAAAAGTATGAAAAAATTGTAAACAAAAAAAAAACCGCCTTCAAAAACCCGACTCACTAAAAATTTCAAAATAATATAATACGAACATTCATAATAATCATCTGGGTATGAATTTTTTATGTTGTTGAAGGCGGTGCCAATCAAAATTTTGAGGAAAATGAAGCACTCTGTGCTTGTCTGTATGAAATATAAACGGCACCGCCTTCAACAACATAAAAAAATCATACCCAGATGATTATTATGAATGTTCGTATTATATTATTTTGAAATTTTTAGTGAGTCGGGTTTTTGAAGGCGGTTTTTTTTTTGTTTACAATTTTTACTCCTAACTATTAAGGAGTTGACCTTCAATCATTCATGGATGCCATTGTCAGAACTAGACCAAATTGCTATGGAACCAAACAGGAAGCACCAGCTTTCAAATGAAACAAAAATCATCCAAATCGGTTCACCCAGGCGGAAGCTTTGAGGTAACAAACATTTTTAAAAAAATACCGACTTTTTTGAAGTCGGTTAAAAATAAGAGTTTGTTAAACAGATCAAAAAGTATCTCAATCCCGTACTAATGTTTGGAAGCAAAACAGCGATTACACCGCTATTTCCTCCGAGGGCGTTCTGAGTCGCCCTTATCAGCTGTCGTAAATTTGATGGGCGCTTAATTTTATTCCCAATACATCGGCTCTCATAATCCCGATACAATAAATCGTTTATTGTAGGCCGTTTTCGTAGATCGATGACAATTTGAGCGATTGTGTTTTTGATTCGGAGCTTGGCTTTATGCGAGCAATTTATATAGAGCGTTTGTCTTTTATTGCTTGTTATACTTTTTTACTTGGGTTTATCACAGATACATACTTTCTGTCACATACGTATGCACGCACATACATATTTAATCAATCCTTATAATTACTTTTTCACTGCCTCGCTGGTGACCAACGGCCGGTCTATGCGTAAGGAGCGAGAGGTCCCCGGTTCGAGCCCGGGGTCGGGTAAAATTTGTGTGAGTTTTTCTGTGATGAAATTACTCCTGGAGTTAGGAAATTTGCGCTTGAACGCCCGTGCTTAGGAAAGCACGTTAAGCCGGTGGTCTTGCGCCCGATCTCTAATCGGTCTTGTCGAATCATCATTAATAAAAAAATAACAGTATCTATTCCGTTTGCCCCCGGACCAGTCATAACTACGTATTTATTCAGAAAAATAGCTACAATTGAGTAGATAAGTTCTGCTGTACATTATACAAATGCCAATCAGCATTTTGCACAGAAAACAATGGAAAGTGGTGTCCAAATGGCTGAAATACTAGTCCGCTTTTCTGCTCTTCAGTCAACAAATACTATTAGGCATTATTCACACCAGCAAATAGTCAATGTGAAACGGTAGAGTCGGTCATTATTCTGATACGGATGTAAATTCACGAAAATCTTCATTAATGCTTAATCTGGTTCTACAAATATCACAAAAAAATATCTGATCCCTTAGTAAGTAGCTTAATCACTTGTGGAAATCAGAAACAATAATGAATACACTTACGCATATGCTTAGAAATATTTAATAACACACTCAGACACGAAACAAACACCGATGTTCGACACACAAATTTTGTCTCGGTGGGAATCGAACCCACGACTCTTGGAACCGTAGGTAGTGTTTCTGGATTAATAACCACAGTTCCATCGAGCCTCTACACGGAAATTGAAAATCAAACAATTATTTGCTACATGCTCAATTTACTACCTATCTAAAGTGTAATTACTGATATTTCTTTGTTTGAGTTCAGTTTTTGTGTCTTGTGTATTTATGTATCATTGTTACTTTTCGTGTCTATGTCGTGGTCAATAAAGGAGAACACCCGATTTCATACAAACTTGGGCCCAACGTTACAAAGCTGAAAGTTGGTCATCAGATAAAGCATATAAAAGGTTTCCATGAGACGAATTTTCATGTTGATCCGCAATGGCCAAATCACTAAAAATACAGTGAATATTTTTGATGTTATCTATTTTTCTATTATGAAAGAAAGCTTGTAGGGTGTTTCTTTTTTAAGTTTTGCATTACAGATTGTATACAAGCTATCCAACAGTACAGATAAAGTGGTAAAATGGTATCAAGACATAAGCTATATGTCATCTATATTGGTCAGGGAACCTTGCATGTGTCCGTGAAATATGATTTTGTGATTTGTTAAGTTGTTGGGTAATTCTGAATATTAATAACAGAATATTAACAACATATATTCCCAAGCGTCGTTGACGGCGTAATGCCCGGTCAACCCTGCGCCCCACTGCACCGCGCACACACGCAAGCACGCTACATAGTAGGTAATGAGAATAAATCTATGGATATTGCAATCATTCGACTTATGAAGTCAAAGTCTTATATCTTAGACATTCTCCTGGGTGTCAGTCTCCTCCTCATTTATCCTGGGTGGGATTCGAACCCATGACCCTTGGTTTAGAAGCCAGAATTCACTAGCAACTGCTCCATCGAGCCAGTCAACTATAAAACCAATTTATTAGATATTTCATTAAAGTGAATAATGAACTAGGTAACTCTAAATGCATATTTGCTTATGGCTGGACAGAGCAGTTCAGTATAAAAAAATAAATGTAACAAAAGCAGGTCATTACAAAATAATAATAAATTATTTTATTCATCCTTATCATCATAATACATCTAAAAAAAATAGCATCTAAAAACTGTGCGTCTTCTTCTTCTTCTTCAGCCCTGTATCACCCATTGTTGGGTATAGGCCTCTTCATGTGCTTTCCATTTGACCCTGTCTTTTGCTGCTCGCATCCAGGTCTTGCCCAATATTTTTGTGATATCGTCGGCCCAGCGCAGTGGTTTCCCAACGTTTCTCCGTCCGAGTCTAGGTCTCCATTCGGCAATTCTGCGTGCCTATCTGCCATCCTCTCTTCTGCACATATGTCCGGCCCGTCTCCACTTCAACTTCGTCACAATCGATGTAATGTCCGTGACTCCGATACGTCTCCGAATGATAGTATTTCGGATACGATCTAAATAAATATGATAAATAATAAAACATTTTAATTATTAATCGACATCAATCAAATCGATCAATGTCATAAGTAGATTCTGTTTACTATGCTCTATGGATAGATTTCTGTATCACGTTTGCGAAGATAGCTACGTTATTAATAAATAATATAAATGAACGTTTACAAAACCAGTAACATAAGGAAAATAAAAAAAATCTGCTTTTTTCTCTGTTGGCCATTGCTGTTTAGGCTAAGATTTCTATAAGTTAACTTACAAAAATAGACCGATTTTTTGATATATAATTTAATCCTGTAACGTTGGGCCCAAAATGGTGGTTCTCCTTTTTTCTGTTGTTGAGAGGTATCCATTGTTGCGAGTTAGTAAGACGAGATTTACAAAAGTAATAAATGTTTATTTGTCTACACCAATTACTCATATACAAGTGTTAAAATGGGTAAGAACATATTGCTGTCTCATACAACACGAAAATCACATTATTTGAGGGTGCACAAATTTTAATGAAAATAGATACCGTTTTACCTACACATCGGTCACATAAATATGGAATCGCGTCGTTTTGCGTCTCAGTTATAGGGAGCCATCCGCTCCCCCGCAAGCCCGGTGATGATGACAAGGCTACTCCAAGCCATCATCGTTAGTCAGTTAGGAAAAAAAAAAAAAATGAAAAAAAAAGGAAAAAAAAAAAATTGCGTCTCAGTTCAGCTGGTCACGTAGGGCGATGCAGACATGTATGAATCGCCATACTGTCTTTCTTTCTTTCTAATTACAAATGAGTTGCAATTTAGACGCTTGTTTTAATGTTTCCATGTATTTCCTAGCATCGGATAATTAATTATTTTCGTGTGAACTGTGCTTTAGTGTTGCATCGATTCGTTGAGAGTCAGCTGTTTGTTGGTGTATTTTGGTGCTGACTGTAGTTAGATTAGCAACGTTTAGACCGTCTAAATTAATGGGTTGTTCAGTTGAGAGGTTGTACACCGGAAGTTGTTTTTCGTTTGTGCCTCTTACATACGAGTACATACAAAGACAGTTACATAAAATCACGTCTTTTTTCCAGAGGTGTAAGCAGAAATCACTTCCTGCCAAGTGCTTCGAACCTGGCACACCACTTTCGCTTCTTTCACATCCATCAATCTCTTCATGCATTCTCTTCAATTGGGGTTACTTTCGATTAGACCCTACTTCAAAAGACTTTTGGGTTTAGGATATCACCAACGTTATTTAAAAATGGAAATAACTAATTTGTGTTTTAATTATAATTTACTGCAAAGTGTCGATAGCCGAGTTGGATGGTAAGGTCGTTGCTTGTCATGCGAGAGGTCGCCAGTTCAAACCCCGCCACTTACCACTGTGTTTTTCAAATTTGAAATTCATATGTACAATTATTCGAGGCTTTAACTGTGAAGGAAAACATCGTGAAGAAACGTATTAACCTTTTGGAAAAAATTCCAAGGTTGTGTGTGTAGTCGACCAATCTGCTCTTGGCCAGGGTGGTTGACTAAGGCCTGATCGCCCTCGTTAAGGGTACACCCGTGCCCCAGTAGTGGGGACGTATATTGGCTGATGATGATGATGATTACTGTACACAATTTTTTGTTTTATTATTGTTTTTTCACAAAGTCGGGAATCAAAAATGACTGTTTTAAGTTAAATAAGTACTATAAAAAAACAAAGATAAAATCTATGCAGGATTGTAAAGATAAAATATAAATCGAGTATGAGACGATAATTCTTTAATTACACTGATTTGAAACTGATCATTCGGTTAAATCATTTTACAAGCGTCTTTAAAGGTACTTTACATTTCATATATCACATAGCAAAATCTAAGTGTTGATAAAATATTTTTCTTGCCATTTATTGGGTAAATCATAAAATGTTCGAGCAGCACCTACCTACAAATAATTTTTTTGCTTATTTATAACGGCCATTTAAATCTCATTCATCATTTTCAGCAAAGCTTCTCCCAAGGGCTATGAAATACGCAGGTAAATACACGTCCATTTATACTTTATTATGGGTGGATGAGAAAATTATTATACTTGTGGCTTTGAATTTTTATTACGCAAAAATGTTATTCAAAAATAGGCATCAGAACTACCTATATACCTACCTACTCGTAAATATAACTACACTAGCTTTCCGCCCGCGACTTCGTCCTCGTGGAAACTCTATTCCCGCGGGAACTCCGAGATAAAAAGTATCCTATGCGTTATTCTGGGTTTTCAGCTACCTGCATACCAAATTTCATCGTCATCGGTTCAATAGTATTTGCTTGAAAGAGTAACAAACATCCATACATACATATGTAAGGGATATAATGTTTTTAGTAGATGTGATTTAGCTATCAATTTTTATTTACACTATTAAGCCCAATTATTGTCATATTTCTTTTAAATATTATTTTAATTTATGGTATTAAAACTGATTATTTTGGTTGGGTTGTAAACCGATACTTTAGAAATCTATAGATGGGCAACACTAGTGAAAAAGATGGCGGAACGGCATTCTATGCCGAGCGTTGGTACATGAGGTGTAGTGAGCGGAGTAAACGAAAAATAAGATGTAATTTATAGATTAAGATGTTGAGTGCTGCAATAATAAACGTGTTGCTGTGTATTAAGTGTTTTATTATACTTCAGAAGTGGTAAGTACCCGTATTTGTCTTATAACGGAAAATAAAGTTTAAATATAAAATACTTAACGGTGGGTAACCGTTATCAGTGACGACCGATTTGGTCCACGGGTTACGAACGTTGCCTTTGAACTAAAAGTGTCGCGGGTTCGAATCCCGCACAAGACAAACATTTCTTTTTGTCTTGGCTTGGGTGTATACGTAGTTGCAAGGATAGGTATATAAGTAAGTTTATCCGTTACCTGGCATTTATAACGCAGGCCTTGGTATGTTGTGGGCCGGGTGATTGATATTAAAGTGTAAAATACAATATCAGACAATTTTAGTGTCGCATAAAAATGCCTAAAAGTATTTGAAATTACCATTCCCAACGATATAGTTGATACAATATTAATCTAAAATATATGAAAGATTTAAGTTAAAAGAAAATGAGATAATAATAATAATATGCTGGCGTGCAATAACGTAATAACGGGATGCAATAATTTGAATGAAGTGACGGTTGATCTTATATTTTTATTTTTGTATTTATACACTATTATTGAAATCTTAACTTCGGGCTGACCTTGAAGTCACTTTTGAGGTCAAAGTTTTGGAGTACAAGTGTGGGTGAGGGTGTCTTAGAGGGACCCGAAAATTTCATCCATTTTGTGATAGGACGCCTCGTTTTCGAGATACATCAAGTTTTATTTTTACCTAATTTAGGATTTTGAGTCTCACTTGAGAAGTGAGTCTAATGCCGTATCATTTTGTTTTTACATGAAACAACGGAGCAAGACAAGAATCGCCGATTGAAAACTCCTACGTGAGGCGCTGGTCGCACCGACGACGATGGAGGCAGGCTGAGTCGCGGTCAGCCACGGAGCGTGGTGCAGGATCGCGGTAGCCGTTCTCGTCGAAGTCAGACGGAGCCGCAGCCTTGGAAGACGCAGTCGCAGCCACAGCCATCGGTGGATTCAAGAACTGGATCGCGACCGCGAGCGTGCAGTTGAACGGGATCCCGTTCACGTGCATCGCGCTCGCATGAGCGGCTTCAGCACTTACGGGAGAGGAAGACGGAGATGGAGCGTCACAAGCCGGAGCAGCAGAAAACGAGAAACAAGCAGAGGACTCCCCGGCTCACCGAGCGCTAGACTTGACAACTCACAAGGTTATGTACTCCTCCCATTTATTTTTCTTCTACCTCAAAATATGTTTTGCAAATCATTCCATCAAAAGTGGCCTGATATTGTTTGTATGGGAGGAATGGCAGGTTTAACTGTTGGCTGTTATCCATGGGAGCTTTTCAGTCGGTCACCGGAGGATATGCTAAGGTATATAAGTAAATTAAATGAGTCAATCAAAAGCATTATTGTGAGTAGCTAGCCTTGTTTAACCAATTATTATTATCATTTTATTGTCTCTGTTGCGATGATCACAGTAAGGGTTAATTTCCCGGCCCTTGTGGAAGACTTGCGTGTGAGCACAGGCCCAACACGTAGTGGCCCCTTGGGACGTTTACTATAAGTGTGAAATGGATATGCTACTCCTGTATGCACATGACGATGCGCTCTGCAGTAATACCCGGCGCAGAAACATATAGGACGGATTGGAATGTAAATATTTGGGCCTATGGAGTGAGGTTTTGTGGAACTGGGCCTGGTTATTATTATCAGTTATTATTGTTGTTTCCTACGATATTAGGTTCTCCATTTTTATTATTTACATTTTAGTGTTTTAGACGGTAGGTCACTTGCCAAGTGATTACTCTGACGGGAATGAGAAGTCGTCCTGTAGGAACCTCCGGCTGCAGGTGTTGAGAATTACGGAAATTTTACGTTAGGTTCCTACAGCAGTACAAAGTGTGATTATTATTATTTTATTAGTTTAAGTTCATACTCTCCAAAGAGGATATCAAATAAATGGTATGTATTTAGAATTGCTGCCTTTTGGACGAGTTTATAATGTGTGAGGGTATGTCAAGTGTAATGAAACTTGTATGTAGTGATCGAAGAATATAATCAGTTGTGAGACTACGAATGGCACTATTTTGTTATATTCATATTTCTATAGATAGGTTACGATACCTTTTCATCTTTTCGGTGAGGGTTGGTTGGAGGTTATGGCTTAGTAGTCATCTGGCTAAGTCTTTTAAATAAACTGTTTATTGATTATATTAGGATCCGGTCCGGTATAGTGCACTGTTTTTCCTAATTGTTCTGTCGTTTCTCATTTCCTAGTATTGCATCTGGTTTATATTTATAAAATGGTAATCTCTTTTAGGAAATCATACTTGAGGGCTAAACATTACAGACTATTCTGGCTACTTTATCGTGCCTGTACCTGCACTATAACACTGCAGGCGATATCCTTACTAATATTATAAATCCGAAAGTAACTCTGTCTGTCTGTCTGTCTGTCTGTCTGTCTGTCTGTTACGCTTTCACGCATAGAGTACTGGACCGATTTAAATGAAATTTGGTACAGATATAGTCCAGAGGCTAGAAAAGGTTATAGGCTACTTTTTAACCGACTGCGCTATAAGGAAGTAATGTTTTACCCGTTAAACGTCTCTACGCGGACGAAGTCGTCACAGCCCAAACTATTGGACAGATCCAGATGAAATTTGGCATGCAGGTAGATGTTATGACATAGGCATTCGTTAAAAAAGGATTTCCCGAAATTCCCACGGGAACAGGAATTAACGGGAAAATCCTTTTGTATTAGACGCTTGAAATTTGGCATGCAGGTACTTTAATAAAATTAAAGCTTAGTCGAACAGGATATTGTAAAATTCCCACGGGAACGGGGGTAACAGAAAAAAAAAAAACTTTTGTATCAAAAAATCTAAACCGCGTAAGATAGATGATTGAGATTTGGCATGCAGGTACCTTAATGGACGTAAAGCTTACTTGCAACGCGATATTACAAAATTCCCAGGAACGGGCGTTATTGGGAAACAACTTCTGTATGTTAAATCCTGTAGGACACGCGAACGAAGTCGCGGGCACAGCTAGTGTTGAATATGTTCTGGGCTATTCTCTATCTTTTGACTGGTGATTCCTCAGTATTTTTTTTAATAATTATTTGTTTTCATCTTGAATAGCGATTATGAAGGTTTTGGTATCCGGACGTCGCAGCCGCGATTGGATGTTGATATGTCAGCAAGGGGCTGTTGAAGGTCTCTGTAGTGGCGCCTATGCAGACCATTTTGTTTCCATACGCTTACGTTTGTACCACTAGGTGTTATTTATTTATAACATTACTATTCTGTATGTTTGACAAAGGGGAAAACACAAGGCAGAAAAAGGTAGCTGAGACTGGTACCTATTGTCAAATAATACACTCTTGATAAACTGAACTTTAGATATTAATGTTTTTTTTATATCTTATGTTAATTAGTTATTAGAATAAGTTTGTATGTACTTGTGATACTTATAGTTTGACAATAAAGCTTTTTATTATTATTATTTAGTTCAACATTAAGAAGGTTGTGATGTACCTGAAGTGTGTATTGGCTCTTCTTAAGTGTTTTCGGTATGACTCCTGTGGCTGATAATGCTATTGGTACGATATGGACGGTCTGTATTTTCCACTGTATTTTAATTTGAATCGCTAAATCTGTGTATTTGGTAAGTTTTTCGTTGATGGTGATTCGGATGTTATAAGTATTGGTAATTGCTATGTCAATGAAGTATACTACGTTTTGCTGTTGGTCATGAATTGTTATATTGGGTCTGTTATAGTGAGTGGTTTGGTCTGTTAATATAGTGCGGTCCCAATATATTTTGTGTTTGTTATTTTCCAGAACAGGGTTAGGTTCATACTTATAATATGTATTGTATTTATGGGCTAAGTATTGGTAGATAACTGAGGCAACCTGGTCGTGACGGTGTTTGTAGTCCGTGTTGGCCAATACTTTACAAGCACTAGTAATTTATTTATTTATTTATTTAAGATCACCAGCAAGATTACATTAACAATATGATATAAGTAACATGACCAAGATGAACATTTAGATAAACGCAAACTTGATTATAGGTGACAACTACCTACATGCATTTCAGACAACAGGCATTTTGAATTTTATCTAGTTTAAAATACAAGAAGTGGTTTTAGTTTTAATACTTACGAAACTTCAAGTGAAACATATTATATAACAATAATCGAATAGTTGGTTCAACCACTCAGGGATTGACCAAGCATTTAGATTTAAATTTGTGCAAGGTATCGGAATAAATATCGATGGAAGTGGACTTAGACAGAGAATTATATTTAGAGAACATTCTATATAAAGGGGATAATAAACCTAAATTTGATTTAGAACTCTTGGGGGTAAACAAATTGTATCTAGTCTTTCTAGGTAATTGAATAGGTACATTTAAGTTAACTTTCGAGAGCAGATTCGGGCAGTCAACTAATCTATTCACCAATTTGAACAGAAACATATTGTCCAGCATGGTTCTTTTAACGTATTCATTTTAAAGTAATGTAATCTATTTTTGTAGTGGGGCTGTAGGAAAGATGGTACAAAAATATGTTTTTGAACTATTTAAATTTTTTTTTAATATAGACGTCATAGTGTGGGTTCTACACCACACTGCAGTAATGTGTTGTATAGTCTAAATGGCACTGTTGTATTGACGACACAGGTCGGTGGGAAGATTAAGTTCTTTAGTGATGTGTTTTCTGTAGTTGCGAGTGGCAATCACTTCATCCTGTATGGCAGCCATAAACGCTTCTTTCTCTGGGAAGAGCTCACCTTTCTGAAGCCACCCTCTGTCCACATGGGGCCGGTTTATCGCCGCAAGATATTATTAAAACCACAACACCACAGGGAACTAAAAGTTTTCTTTGAATATTCCTTGCTTCATCGGGGTATTTTCAGGTTGATATTATTAGTTTTTCAGTCTTTCATACATGCGTGCAGGCACGTTTTAATTTGTGTGGAGGACTTTGTAACGGTGCAACACCTGATTAAGCCAGCTGTGGGGCACGAAGTCATATGATTTGCGGTAGTCGACATACATGCTGCTAGTGCCCCTTTCATGTCTGAATGCAGTTCTCATAACAACGGAGTACATTATAAACTGGTCCCTACGTCTCGTATGTTTCTCTTGCACTTTTGTTATTATAATTTATTTTTTGTAAAGTTTTATACCTCGGTAGATATCTGTTGATTTTCCAAAAATGAACGGACCGGAGCCTTAGCAAACTCCCTACAAGGCTTTGGATGAATTTATTTATTTATTTGCAGTCACATGGTTTACAAAGATGATGGTAACAAAATATGAAAGTACATTATACATGACACTCGGTAAGGGCACTGCAAAGAGTGGACAGCTGAATAAATGTATGCTTAAATTATTGTTATATTGCACAAGGAAATAAAATAACTTTACAACAATTTAAAACAGAGATACTTAACTATTATTTTATATTATATTTATAAATTTTATCGGCAAAGAAATCATTTAATGGGTAGTAAGATTTATTGAAAAGGTGAATATTTAAATGTTTTATAAATTTATCAGTGTGTTCTATATCTTTCAATTTTATATTTGTCAGGAAAGGAGATGTCAAAGGCGGAGCCCCGCAATCCGTATCATGGCTGAAAATGATCTCAACCGCCTGCTCAGTGCGCAGCCAGAATCGAACACAGCCGCCCGGGGAATGTCTCCTGTCTGTCTTCTGTGGGAAGATCTATTATATCACGACGTGATTGGCTAGCCAAATGTTATGTATACATGATAGAATATTATTTGACTGATGCTTGAATCTTTGTGATGGAGTCTGCCTAGCCGGCTATCCAGTTGATTGGGAGGTTAAGCACGAATGGATGGGTTCGTGTCTTGACTTTACCACGATGGTTGACTGGTCGGGCGCGAGAATGGATGGGTTCGTGTCCTGACCTGTCCGCGATGGTTGGCCGGTTGGATAGATCCTATCTTGCTGTCCCGTTGGTGGGGATGTCGAGCGCGAGAATGGATGGGTTCGTGCCTTGACTTCCCCACTGTGGTTGACTGGTCAGGCGCGAGAATGGATGGGTTCGTGTCCTGACCGGCCCACGACGGTTGTCTGGTTAAATTAATGGTATATACATTGGTTATGATATGTTCTATACATAAGCTAGTTAATTGTGGTATTAAATTAAAATATTATAAAGCAAACATTAATGTACTATATGAAGAAGTATGGAAATACTTTAATGTATCGGTGATTATATTATGTTGTATTTATTTCATTGACAAGGCTGTAAGAATGGATGGGTTTACAGTTTTGTATTATTTATAGTCTGGTAACAAAAATCGATGGACTGGTTGCCAAATTTGTAAATGGTCTATATCTCAAGATTATGGAATGTTTCCTGTTTGCAAAAGTTGCAAATACTTATAGAAATAATTTAGTGAAGTGTGCTTCCTGTGGTACCCATAGGAATACCCAAGTCCCATTTCTAGTTTGGTAATTTACATGGACTGGTTGCCAAGCTATAATTTGGTTGTGTGCTTCCTGTGGTACCCATGGGAATACCCAAGTCCTATTTCTAGTTTGGTAATTTACATGGACTGGTTGCCAACCTGGTAAATGGTCTATATCTCGAGAGTATGGAATGTTTCCTATTTGCAAAAGTTGCAAATACTTATGGAAATAATTTAGTGAAGTGTGCTTCCTGTGGTACCCATAGGAATACCCAAGTCCTATTTCTAGTTTGGTAATTTACATGGACTGGTTGCCAAGCTATAATTTAGTTGTGTGCTTCCTGTGGTACCCATGGGAATACCCAAGTCCTATTTCTAGTTTGGTAATTTACATGGACTGGTTGCCAACCTGGTAAATGGTCTATATCTCAAGAGTATGGAATGTTTCCTGTTTGCAAAAGTTGCAAATACTTATAGAAATAATTTAGTGAAGTGTGCTTCCTGTGGTACCCATAGGAATACCCAAGTCCTATTTCTAGTTTGGTAATTTACATGGACTGGTTGCCAAGCTATAATTTAGTTGTGTGCTTCCTGTGGTACCCATGGGAATACCCAAGTCCTATTTCTAGTTTGGTAATTTACATGGACTGGTTGCCAACCTGGTAAATGGTCTATATCTCAAGAGTATGGAATGTTTCCTATTTGCAAAAGTTGCAAATACTTATGGAAATAATTTAGTGAAGTGTGCTTCCTGTGGTACCCATAGGAATACCCAAGTCCTATTTCTAGTTTGGTAATTTACATGGACTGGTTGCCAAGCTATAATTTAGTTGTGTGCTTCCTGTGGTACCCATGGGAATACCCAAGTCCTATTTCTAGTTTGGTAATTTACATGGACTGGTTGCCAACCTGGTAAATGGTCTATATCTCAAGAGTATGGAATGTTTCCTGTTTGCAAAAGTTGCAAATACTTATAGAAATAATTTAGTGAAGTGTGCTTCCTGTGGTACCCATAGGAATACCCAAGTCCTATTTCTAGTTTGGTAATTTACATGGACTGGTTGCCAAGCTATAATTTAGTTGTGTGCTTCCTGTGGTACCCATGGGAATACCCAAGTCCTATTTCTAGTTTGGTAATTTACATGGACTGGTTGCCAACCTGGTAAATGGTCTATATCTCAAGAGTATGGAATGTTTCCTATTTGCAAAAGTTGCAAATACTTATGGAAATAATTTAGTGAAGTGTGCTTCCTGTGGTACCCATAGGAATACCCAAGTCCTATTTCTAGTTTGGTAATTTACATGGACTGGTTGCCAAGCTATAATTTAGTTGTGTGCTTCCTGTGGTACCCATGGGAATACCCAAGTCCTATTTCTAGTTTGGTAATTTACATGGACTGGTTGCCAACCTGGTAAATGGTCTATATCTCAAGAGTATGGAATGTTTCCTATTTGCAAAAATGGATGGGTCTGCAAATGGGACTCATTCTTTGTTATGTTTCTTATTGTATTTTTGATCAGCGGCGAGAATAGATGGGTTCGTCACAGGTTGCAAATACTTATAGAAATAATTTTGTTTTGTGTGTTTCCTATGGTACCCATAGGAATACCTATTGTGCATGAGGACATGCACAGTGTCAGGATGGGCGAATGTAAGGGATATAATGTTTTTAGTAGATGTGATTTAGCTATCAATTTTTATTTACACTATTAAGCCCAATTATTGTCATATTTCTTTTAAATATTATTTTAATTTATGGTATTAAAACTGATTATTTTGGTTGGGTTGTAAACCGATACTTTAGAAATCTATAGATGGGCAACACTAGTGAAAAAGATGGCGGAACGGCATTCTATGCCGAGCGTTGGTACATGAGGTGTAGTGAGCGGAGTAAACGAAAAATAAGATGTAATTTATAGATTAAGATGTTGAGTGCTGCAATAATAAACGTGTTGCTGTGTATTAAGTGTTTTATTATACATACAAACTTTCACATTTTTAAATTAGTAGGATACTGAAACGATTGATATTATAATTTTTAACGAGTTTTCAAGGTATCCAACGGTGTAGTAATTACATCCAAAGTACGATTAAATTTTTTTATTTTATTTTAGTTTATTGATTTATTTTAGGAAGACCAGGGTTTACATTAACATAGGATAATATAGTAACAATTAAATAGTCAAGTGGCTACCACTTACGAATATACTAATAGGTATTTAGCATACAATTTTTATGAAGGGCTAACTGGGTGGCCTCACGTTGTGAGATCCACATATGAGGTCGACAGGCACCAATAGACCATATTGAGCCACCCCGAAAGCCTGCTTAAATACCGTTCCCCGCCTGAAGAGCCCGGGATCATAGCAGCGATATGTGATCCTAACTAAATGAATTGATCAAAGCAATCAATTTATTTAGTGGCCGTAGAACCGACAACCGCTGGGGTAGACGAGTTCTGGAGTGGATATCGTGTCTTGGCAAACGTAGTGTAGGACGGCCGCAGGCCAGGTGGTGTTACGATCTGCGCAGGACGGCTGGTACGAGCTGGATGCGAGTGGCCGAGGATAGAGAGAAGTGGCGTGCATTTGAAGAGGCCTATGTCCAGCAGTGGACAGGAATGGGCTGATGATGATGATGATGATGATGATGAATCAATTTATTTAATTTTTCAAAGCTATCACTCGTATTAGCCACGATTTTATATAAACGCTGGAACATGTTCAATATTTATGATCCCGACATTATAGGTGTACCTAAAATTTATTGCTCAAAAGGCGACGCATAAATCACTCTTCTTAAATAAAATATTTCATGAGGTATCGGAGAAAATGTCAGCGTGGTTCAAACGAGACGCTTGCGTCATTGCGATTATTTTATTTATTGGTTATTTGACTTGGGTATGATGATGACAATAAAATGTAACATCTATACTAGAATCCATAATTCGACGGAGTAGATTGACAGATAGAGTGTTACTATGTGTGGGAAAAATAAAATAGTGATGACGTAAATAGTAATTTATTTATCGACAGAATTATCCGGTCTAAGTATAAAATAGTTGATTAATTATCTAATAACACCGCTCAATTAATTTGATGAACTTTACTGGAGAGTGATAAAAAATTTCGGAATTTTATTAATTTTAAGCCATGTTTTCAATTTTAAGAGTTATTGTTTAAAAATGTTGGAATTTTAGCCCTGATTGGTGGAATAACGCAAGATCATTGTAGTTTTATGGAGGAAGAAAACTTTATTCAGTGATGTTCCAAAAGTGAAAACCGGGTTTTTTTAGATAAACGACGAAATTACAATTAATAATTATTATAAGAGTCCTAAATGAACAAAATATTTGTTTCATCAGTAATTTATTCAGAATCATCACTTTCGCTTTCGTCATCGTTATTTAGATCACAGATACAGAATTTATTAGGTGATCTAATAATAATAATATTTATTTTATTAACTAGCGACCCGCCCTCGCTTCGCTTCGGGTATATCTCTATCTCTATATAATATATTTCAACCCCGTAAGAGATTTTACACACAGAAGTTATTTCCCAATAACTCCTGTTCCCATGGGAATTTTGTAATATCGCGTTGGAAGTAAGCTTTACGTTCATTAGGGTACCTGCATGCCAAATCTCAATCGTCTATCTATATCGCGGTTTAGATTTTTTCATACAAAAGTTTTTTTCCTATTACTCCCGTTCCCGTGAGAAGTTTACAATATCCTGTTGCAACTAAACTTTTAATTTGTTAAGGTACCTCCATGTCAAATTTCAAGCGTCTAACTTATGCGGTTAGTATTTTTCATACAAAAGGATTTTCCCGTTATTTCCCGTTCCCGTGGGAATTTCGGGAAATCCTGTCCTAACGGATGCCTACGTCATAACATCTACCTGCATGCAAAATTTCATCTCGATCCAGTCCAGTGGCTGTGACGACTTCGTCCGCGTAGAGATGTTTAACGGCTAAAACATTACTTCTTTATAGCGCAGTCGGTTAAAAAGTAGCCTATAATATAGCCGTTTCTAGGCTCTGGACTATATCCGTACCAAATTTCGTTTAAATCGGTTCAGTACTTTATGCGTGAAAGCGTAACAGACAGACAGACAGACAGACAGACAGACAGACAGACAGAGTTACTTTCGCATTTATAATATTAGTAAGGATGAAAGGAATGTTAGTTTATATATTTAAAGACTTACAAACTAAATTAACTCTAAGACATCTTAAACTAACAATATTACACATTTAGGCAGCGGCCACTACACTAGACTCTAGGCCTGTATCGCAGGAACCAGAATCCTTCATTTTATTTTCTGTTTCTAATACATGGCTAACGCATTTCTACCACCTTTCTGGTGTAATTGTGTTAAGCCCGTCCAAAAATAATTGTTTTACTTTCACCGTTTTCAATTTTTCGTTGTGTCTTGTCATTTACGATATGGGGCCTGCACATCCACATATTGTTTTTTTATTCCCATTTTAATTAAGAAACTCGAAAAAAATAAATCAATTATTTATTTAGATCGAATTGGATCACAAATTATCGACGCAAACAACACTAGGCTGAATCTGGCAACATAATGCGATTTGAGTTGTCAAACCGCTCCGTCGAATTACGGATTCTAGTATAAGCATTTTGCTTCAATGACTGCACTACGAGTAGATATTTTCGTATGAGTAGACTATGAGTCGAAGTTCGATAGATCGTATATTTTTGGAGATATTTGCTAAAAACCGATTTTTCAATGGCCAATTACTTGAAAATTATTGGATTTTTCGAAAAACTTTCTATCGTTCTATCGTAAGTTTATTTTTTTAAAAAAAAAGCTATCCACCGCCGAGAAGGGTCAACAAACTCCCCCAGGGTGGCTGCCGGGTTCAAATCATTTTCACTTTTGAAGTTAAGGGTAATACGAGTCTAAATAAAAAAAAATCATGCAAATCGGTACACAGTAAAAAAAATCGGAGGTTTGTTCGTATTTTTTGCTTCAATGACTGCACTATCAGAGCGTTAAAAATAATCACTACATATAGTATGAAGTCCCTCCCTTCCCGTGTACAGACGCGGCACAGACAGATGTATGATGTATGTATGCTTTTAAATCTTGAAAACTAGGCAACGGACTTTGAGGTTTTTTTTTAATAAAAAGAGATGTATAATATACACAAAACGAAGCGAGGGCGGATGACTATATAAAAGGGGTTCCATTGTATTTTTTATGTGTTAAGCTGTATGTTTTTCAAGGACGGCCCAGGATCTGAGGGTATTTAATTTTTTTTAAATTACACAATATCTCATACATACGTATATCTGATCCATCAGATCAAGCTACTTATAGCTTAAGCACTTATGTAACGGATATCAGAATCATAAGTGGATAAACAAGTCTTAAATATTTTTATTATTTGTTTCAGGTGGGAATCGAAACCAATACTCTTGGAACCGTAGGTAATAAACCTGGGTCACTAGCCACTGTTCTACTGAGCCCGTCAAATTAAAGAGATGCAAGAAAAAAAAAGTGTAGGTACTTATGGTTGCACTAAAAAAAATATTTAGTAATAAAATAAACAAAAATATTTATGTGTATAATGAAATTCTACATAAGAGTCATTGGTTTAATTTCTTATTTGATTTTAGACTCTTCTACAAAAGTAAATAAAAATAACTCAATATGTAAACGTTATAAGTGCTATGTACTGTTATTTAAAACAATAAGTGCCAAGAAATAGAACTGAAATAGTATCTTAGGTATAGTGTGGCGGGTAATATACAGCCTTTGAGGTTTGCTGCAAGAATTATTATCTACAACAGAGGATAATCCTTGAGAGGGATGGACTTAGGAATAGTTTTGGTAATTAACAAAAATGTTACATCGTCGTCCATGCATATAAAAAAAATGTAACGGATTTCTGTCTGTATGTATGTATATGAATAAGATGTAATAAAAATTTTATAGCAGAAATTTATCAACGCAATCGTGCAAAAAACAATGATTTTTGAAAATTTGTCAGCTTGTCTGTGCGTTTGTGCAGGATAATCTCAAAAGCGGCTTATCCGATCTAAATGTGGTTCTCAGTAAATATTGTGGTCTCTACTTACGGCCTAATGTTTCGTTCATGTTCATCAGCTCACAACGAAAAAAGTTATGATAAACAATCATGAGACAAATTATGAATGAATGGATGGATAAGTATGGATCGTAAACTCAGAAACTACATAATAATATAAACAATACAACACACATTAGCATTGTCGTGGTTTCAAAACGTTGCCTCAAATCCAAATATACGCTAAATTTTTATTAAAGAATATATAATTTTAAACTGTCATGGTTACACACATTAGAAAACAGAAACTGTCCGGGATATTTACCATGTTGTTTTGTTTCTATGAGCTCCCGATATTTCACCCGTGATCATGGCGCTTGCAACAGTGCCGAAATATCGGGAGCTCATAGAAACAAAACAACATGGTAAATATCCCGGAAGACATATTCGCTGAATTTGTCTTATCTCTCTAGTACATAGATTTCGATGAATTGAAAAAGTACATTTTATGATTTGAGGTTTTTTAAATTAGCCTGTTCTGTTCTGCGAAAGAGCTAATTCACGAAACATTTTGACGGACAATCTAAAAAGGACTTCAACTAATGAAGTCCTTTTTAGGTTACTGTTGTACCAAGGATTTTCATTTAGTTTAACATCAGTCGTAAATAATGGGTATTGATTTCGTGTTTCTGGTACACGTAGTAAGTGGTTCTGGAATCATATAGACTGAAAAGAGTATAACCCCTCCACCATCTATGCAAATATTAAGAAAAAGTGTAGTAATAACAGTTCTTTATCATATTGCTACCGATTCCCATTTTTAAACTGACTGGAATTAAGAGTTCGTAATAATCGCAAGCCACTTAAATAACCTGTTATGCCAGCGAGAACCTGTTTTAGCTGGTTATTTTGAACAAAAAAAACGAAAAAAAATAATTGCTCCACTTTTAACGAGGGAATTTGAACGCCCGGGAATCGCGCCCAGACGTGTGAATCATTACACCAAATAACAACTATTGAAGCAGTCGAATTTTTACCTCATATTACCTGTTCGCCACAGGTGGCGCCATCATCATCAATACATACATAGTATAAAACAAAGTCGCTTTCGCTGTATGTCCGTATGTATGCTTGGATCTTTAAAACTACGCAACGGATTTTGATGCGGTTTTTTTTAATAGATCGAGTGATTCTTAAGGAAGGTTTGTATGTAAAATTTACCCGAAGCAAAGCGAGGGCGGGTCACTAGTTCTAAATAAATTATTATTATAAGAGCTACTGCTATCTTTAGCTCTTAAATTTTTTTATATTTACAATGTGACCATGATAACTAACTGTTGAAGTCCTTTTCGGTTTCTATGGCAACTGAGTAATTCAATAAGGGGTATATTAGGTAATAATTAAATTTTACAATAGCCTAACCCTGTCCGAACACACGTAGCTCATACAGCTATTTATAATTTCGCAAGTGGAAGTTATGAATTCATAATGAGGTTTAGTAAACTTCTGCGCTTTCCGAAACCCGTGTACCGAAACTCTTGATGTTAGAACAACACGAGCCGTATTTCTATGGAGACATGTTTTGACATCTTACGTTGTGTCTGAATTCAACGTATATATAAAAGTCGAGTAGATTAAAAAATAAATAGAATATTTTATTGTTGTTATTTTATATGTTGTTGTGTTGGGCGTTGTCCTGGTAATTAAAAGTATATACATACATACATAAAATCACGACTTTTCCCCAGAGGGGTAGGCAGATATCACTTCCTGTCACGTGCTACAGTCCTGGCACACCACTTTTGCGTCTTCTACATCCATTATTACGTACGACTACGTCGATTACGGGTACTTTGGTTGATCATCTTCTTATTTTATCATCATTAATTCAGTTTAAACTGTCATGGATATACACGTACTGAATATGTCCGGCATATTTATCATGTTTCATTAATTATCGTATCAACAAAGTTCAACTGACCAGTTGACCCCTGATCATGACGCTTACCGAAATTATCGGGAAATCGATAATTTAGGGAAATATCCCTAACATATTCAATTTCCCAAATATAAATCTTTTCTAGCATAAATCTAGATCTACTTTGGTCTAGTTTACCTGTGTACCAAAATGTATCTAAGATAACCAAAATTTGCCTAAGATTCTGTAGAAGTAGCAGCAGCTAAGGGTAATACCTAGCTATGTATTTGCAGGTAGCAAGTATTGGACTTCCTCCGTCTATTCACGTAAAGGTTTCGAACTAAGACTAAGCTTTAGTGCAATTTCAAATATTTGGATTAGCCGCTAAGTTAGCGGCAAGGTACTTAATAAACTCAAATGTAGTTAAAACATTTACTTACTTGTTACACTTACGACTTCTGACTTAAAAGATAGGTATGATGAATTACCAAGAACGTAGGAATCAATAAATCGAAATAATCATTTTCCAAAACCCGGCCAGTGCGAGTCGGAAAAGTCCGCAAAGGGTATCGGGTCAAAAATCTTTTTTTTTGTACCTCTTTAATTTTTTTCGTTGATGTTAAAACGAAAATAAAATTGAATAGATCATAATTATGAAAAATTATTGTTATCGTTATGTCAGGAACTACTGAAAATATTTTTGTGTTAGATAGACCATTTATTGAGGAAGGCTTTAGGCTTTATAACATCACACTGCGAAAATGTGTAAAAAACGGGGGGAAACGCGGAAGAAGTCGCTGGCACAGCTAGTATAGTAGTATAGTATAATATATGTTTGAGATACGAAGGAGATCATTCACGTTTCATACAATGAAGGGCCCAAAACTCAAGTGCCTGCCAAGAAAAAAAAAGTGTCACTGTTGTAGGGAAAGTCACCCCGATATTTTTTCTTAGCACTTTGACTTTTGGGCCCAAACTGTATGATCTCTACAGTTATAGAAGAACAAAAAGACAGCGAAATCTAAGTAATAAGATAATATTCTACTCTTCGGGTACAGATCCTAAAAATAGACCTAAAGGAACGCAGGAAATATAAAGGAACCCTGAATACTATAAAATACATTTTCAGTAGTGTCTGCCCAAATCCGGCCCTGCTATTCCGTGACTAGGATCCATTACAGAGTAGCCATAACAGGTTTTACGATTCACACCGTCCCATCTCGGTACAAATGGAAGTGTAAAAGATGTTTGGATAGCCGGCTTACTTTTATTCGCCTTTACAAATATATATTTTAGTGCTAATTACAATGTCTGTCCGTTGCTAGGTACACTTAGTGGAATGACTGCCTTAATGGTATAGAGTAAGGCTGGGTAAAATATTCTGGTACGTAAAGTAGGGGTAAGTAGGAGGTACCTACTTTGGTATTAAGGGTAGTTTTGCCTACATAATGAAATACTATCAAATTAAAGCTATACATAGTTACAACATCAAATTGACTTCAAATTTGAACATTATTTATAAAAATTGTAAATGCCAAAGTATCTGTCTGTCTGTCGCGCCAAAACGACTGAACCGATTAAACTGTAGTACACATATAGTACCTATCTTAGGGTATGAAAAGATACTTAGGCGACTTTTGCGTCGCAAATTTGTGTCGAAATATTAATTTTCGATAAATTTAGGTCAATATGCAGTCCATGAAGATATTTAATCTGCTCTACTTTACTGCTTCATGAATATATTTATGTGATTTATCTGAATTCCGTGAAATCCACATCAAGACTCAACCCTAAACTCTTCGTAGCTAGCTATCTGATTGACATCAAACTGGTTTGAGGATAGCCGCTCTCACCACGCTCTGACACGAACGAGGGCTCCAGATTTATTAGAAACCACAGCTTTTGAATAAACCTGATTAAGTTACCTAGATTTCTGTTAAAGTAAGCCGCAGAGCTAAATATATCAATTAGAAACTTATTACTATGGGTCTACATGCCTTAAAAACATAAATAAATAAATATTTGGGACATTTCCACACACGGTCATCTGACCCCAAACTAAGCAGAGCTTGTACTATGGGCGTCAGAGACTGATATACATACATATATATTTTTAAATACATACTTAAATACTTAATCACACCCAGACACGGAACAAACACCGATGTTCATCACACAAATATTTGTCCCGAGTGGGAATCGAACCTACGACTCTTGGAACCGCCAGCCAGGGTCACTAGCCACTGTTCCACCGAGCTAGTCATGTTGCAAATAAGGCGTCCGCGTCCGATCGATTTTAGTCATGGCGGCCGGTCTCAATTGAGATCAGATCAAATTCGCAGGACAAATTATAGTGGACAAGTGTGAGCGCAAACACAAGTGAAATCTCTGTCCCCCCACTCTCATAGTTCGGTGAGACGGCAATCTGACATGACCGATGAAAGATTGGGCGAAGGACCACTGACTTAATTTTATTAGATTGGATTAAATTTTGTGCGATTGGACTCGAACCGTGGACCTCTCGGTCCTTACGCAGCGCTTGCTACCAAAAGACCAACGAGGTAAAGCAGCAAATGCATAGCTTCTTACTGCCCATTTTAATTAATTCGGGACCATCATAATTGGTGTTACACTGTCGAAAGTATCCATCTATGTATTTGCTTCAACTTTCATCGTGTGTAGGATCATAATAATTCTTAGAATTAATGTAATAGAGTCTGATTTGTACAAATTTATTTTATTTTATTTTTATTATTATTAAAAACAATTTTTTTTTACTTATAAACTAAATGATGTCCCGCAAAACCGTCAAACAGTTTGACTGCAGGATCAGCGAGTTACATGATTTTAAAATCTTCTGCATAATACATACTTCTATAACTAAATCTATGTATTTATATTTATGTAAAATTAAAATTCAGGCAATATACACATATAATGCCTTTTAAGCATGTTTTTAAACTTACATTTATTACTTAAAAAAGTGGATCGCTGGAAGTGATCTCTGCCTACCCCTCTGGGAAAAAGGCGTGATTTATGTATGTATGTATTTATTACTTACATTTCTAATGTTCGCAGGTAAGAATTAGGAAATGTGTCTATGGGTTAAATTTTAATTCGTATGACGAGTATTATAATACCAACTGTGTGATCTAGGCCATGCTGGTGTTAGTTACAGCGGGAAACGTAGTATTAATAGTAAGGTTGACTGCCTCGTTGGTCTATTGGTAGCAAGTACTGCGTTAGGACCGAGAGGTCCCCGGTTCGAGTCTGGGGTCGGGCAAAATATGTGTGAGTTTTTCTGTAATGAAATTACTCAGCCCGGAGTAAGAAAGTTGGCGGTTGAACGCCCGTGCCTCGGAAAGCACGTTAAGCCGGTGTTCCTGCGCCCGATCTCTCATCGGTCATGTTGGATTGCCGTCTCACCGAACTATGAGAGTAAGGGAACAGAGAGTGCACTTGTGTTTGCGCGTACACTTGTGCACTATAATATGTCCTGCGCACTTAGCTGATCTCAATTGAGACCGGCCGCCATGACTGAAATCGGACGCCTTTAAAAGTAAGGTTTAGTAAGGACGTAACGATCAAATGGATATACTTATTTTTGATATAAACTTTCAAAGTAAATATCACATAAGTAAGTCAGTATTTCTCCTCTCACTTTTAATACACACGGGCAATGTTCTTTATTTGCTTCGGCTACGGGTAGTCTTAGCCTCATCGCATGTCGCACTAATCCGGTTTATATTGACTCACCAAGGATTAACCGGGTTTAAGAGTAAGAGGCGTATTGACACCAATTTGTGAATTAATTTAAGATGGATAAAGCTTAAAAGTTTATGTTATATTGTTTGAATATTGTGTGTGGTTAAAACGCAAGATATCATAGAGAAATTATAACCCTCCTTTACATTCCCTAACATTTGTTTATATCCCTTCCCGTCGTAGACAGGTAAAAACAAGAAACTAAAGAAGATAAACGAACGATTTTCTTCATAAAAATAAAATTGTTCGATGCTCGATAAATAAATAATAAGGCGTCCGACCGATTTCAGTCATGGCGGCCGATCTCAACTATGATCAGCCAAGTGCGCAGGACATATTGTAGTGCACAAGTGTGCGCGCAAACACAAGTGCACTCTCTATTCTTCCCTTACCTACTCTCAGAATTCGGTGAGACGGCAATCCGACATGACCGATGAGAGATCAGGCGCAGGACCACCGGCTTAACGTGCTTTCCGAGGCACGGGCGTTCAACCGCCAACTTCCTAACTCCGGGCTGAGTAATTTCATTACAGAAAAACTCACACAAATTTTGTCCGACCCCGGACTCAAACCGGGGACCCCTCGGTCCTTACGCAGCGCTTGCTACCAATAGAGCAACGAGGTAGCTCGATAAATAGCTGACTATTAAACTAATTTCGTTCTTCAATACGTTTATCATCAGCCCTTATACGTTCCCACTGTTGGGACACGGGCCTACCCTTAATTAGAGCGGTAAGGGCTCAGTCATCCACCCTGGCCAATTGCGGGTTGGTTGACTACACAACCTTAGAATTTCTTCATAGGTTTCCTTATGATGTTTTCCTTCACCGTTAAAGCGTCAAATAATCGTATTTATGAATTTCAAATTTTTGAATAACACAGTGGTACGTAGCGGGATTTGAACTGGCGACCTCTCGCATGGCAAGTAACGACCTTAAGCAATCGGCCATCGACGCTCGTTTAATTCGCCATCCACGCTTTAATACGTTGCCCGAATAGAAACCCAAAGGTTTCATTAAGAATGATGTGTTATAAATGTGTGTACCAGTTTTCCCGAATATGGACGATATCCAAACATCTAGCCCATTAACTATCCTAAAAACCAACAAAGCTAATTAATATTCGTGTAAGTTAAATAACACTAGAAGCTTAAAGCAAAACAATCCCTCAAAATCATAAATCCTAAACAAATGAATCCTTTTCCATCCGAGCTTCAATTCTCGGCCAGTGTTAAAGATTTTTGAAGCGTAATTAGTACCGTGTAGAGCTCAAATTGGTGTGTTAATTTTATTGACCTTTTATCTTTAGTTCATCAGAACCCTTTTAGGAGTCTTGTTAGGTTCCTAACAAATTACATTTTCTATTCCAGTCGTGACCGTGATAAATATAAATGGATTTTTTACTGACAGAAGGAAGAGCGTCTCTATGAAAAAAAAAATGTGAACGCATATTTTGGTCATGTTATTTGATTTATTAGTAAAAGAGTCACTTTAAAGTTTGTGTATTAAGGTATTTTCCTCCGATGGAAGTTTTGAGATGGTAAGGCGTAGATATAAAGTCCAACTGCTACGTGATTTGTACCATGTCTGTCAATTCTTCTTATCGTATGGTTGATGAACAACCTGGTGTCAGAGTTTTTAAGCCGCCCGTAGGCCTCTGACATGGCTTTACACACCGTTGAAAAATTTCTCAATGTCTGTCAATGTCACGTCAAAAGTAACCAATCATGCTGCAGTTGCAGCTCACGCTTACGTATTGCTATCTAGTGAATTTCTCGTACGCTAAAACCATCATTACCAAAAAGACCATACTCCTATGACATAAGCCTAATATCATGGTTTTGCCCCGGTTCCAAAAATCGTAGACTAATTTACATAATATTGAGAGGGCATAAAAGTGTACCCGTCAAAATGGAAGTTGTAACTCTAAATGTCAACTAGAATAGGACGCACCAAAATAAACACATTAGCACTTATCCTATACAGTATTTGTAGTGACACTGGTGACCTGTTTCTTTCCAGCCGTTGTCAATCGACACCCCAATTTGCGCGGGGTCGCAGGTTCGAGCCCTCTCCAGCACCGTTTGATGTGACGCCTCTCAGGTGTTGCTGCGACATCAGATTTTCGGAATGAAAGCCAAGAGTACTGAAAGATTGTGAAGTGTCTGCTATTCTTAGATGATGGCTATTGAGACTGTATTAAGATCTGTAAATTATCTTAGCGTTGTATTTATATTATCCAGTTGCTTCGGGGGTTTATTTATTTATATGTCTGATTGCCTCTTTTGATTAAAGGTATAATAATCATCTATTATTGGTATGTTTCAATTGAAACTTTATGAATGAAGATAATTTTAGTAATTACTAGTGGTCCCGACGAATTTCATACCGCCAATACTGATTATTTTTCTATATTTTCTCATTGAAACCTTCCCGGGACTACGACGAACATTTTAAAACCAAAATTACCTAAATCGGTCAGTGCGTTCTCGAGTTTTAGTCAGACTAACGAACGGCAATTCATTTTTATTTATAAAAAGAAGATAAACCATATCAGATCAAGAATGATAAAACAATCATTTCAGGACGTTACTTATCATTACTATGTAAAACATAAAAATCAATGGCTTTTGAAAAGTAACGTCCTGTCACAGTATAAGTATTAAAAAAAAAGTGCATACCATAATTCTTGTCATATCTTAGTAAAATAGTTTGGTTATACAATAAACTCTACAAACATTTTTGGTATATATGTATAACCCAGCATACTTCTTTTACAAGAATCTTTCGGCAGTCGCCGGAAACGGAAGCTACACTCTTAAGTTTTCCGCTGTTGTAACATGAGAGTTATCCACCCACACCCTTGACACTATTGGGATTTCGATAAGGAATTGCATTTCCTTGCGTCCTTGTAGGAAATTTGATATGGCTTAACCCATGCCGACCGATGTTAGTTTAGATTCCAGGAAATTTAGAATAGAGAAGAAATAAATATATATTTCTAAAGATAATAGATTTTAGTTTTTAATTAATGTAGGTTAACTGCTGGGCTGGGACCTAGTTGACCACTGATAAATGTTGTTTGTGTTCCTTGTTGTTTTCTTGTTTTTTTTGTGGTCAATAAATATATTTTATTATTATATTATTATTATTACTCAAAAACTGCTAGACGCAATGATTGTTTTATCATAAAATGCTACAATATTCCCAAGTAACATAGGTATACCTTTTCTTTCCAATATATGTATTTTTTAAATACTGGCGATTCCGTTAGTAACTGTATGAGGGTAGTTGCCAATTCCTAACATTATTCACTTCTAACAATAATAAATATCTTATTTTGAAAGAAACAATATTGGCTATTTTAATAAATCTTTTTTACGCGGCAGAAGTTGTGGGCAGCCGATTTTAAATATATTGTTTGTACATACATACATACATAAAATCACGCCTTTTCCCAGAGGGGTAGGCACTTTTCACCTCTGTGGGAAACGTGACGTTACAGGTTGTGGACCACGTCGCCGCCATTCTGCCTTGTGCATTGTTTTAACAAGGTCATTGCGTTCCCACGAGTAGCAAGGATATATGACGGGGGAAGGAAAAGGGGAGGAAGGATACTATCGCCTCGGATGATTGTTTGTACTACAAGATTTGGTATCGCCAACGTCACTTCAAGAGGAACGATCCAAAAGGTTTGCATAGGATTGAGTGGACAACACTTATCCTCTGTCCTTGTGTCCATTATACTGTGGTAAAGTAACATCTAGGGCTGAAAGCCTTCCCAAAATTCCGGTGATGATGACAAAGCTACTCCAAGCCATCGTAGACAGTTAGGTAAAAAAACATAGTGTAGGTATTTCACGTGTAACGATTTGCATTATACCAAGAAGTATGGTGCCAAATTATGGTAGTGATTGAACTTTGAACTTTGTTAAATAGTTACAAATGCTTTATGACCTGTATACATGAATAAGAGTTTGTACAGGTAGGATTAACAGAAATAATCCTCTATTTTCGAAGCTTCTCACTTCGGTGGAAACGCCTTAACGTTATGGGCTAAAAACCCAGGATATTTGAAAAACCAAGACTCGGTTTTGTTCTTGGTCTTCAAAACTAAAGCCATATGGATGCTACTGTCACTACTACGCGTAGTGCCATTCATTTTTGCGGCAAAGGTAAAAGAGAACGATTGTAGAATCCTTCTTTATTGCGTACTGATAAAATTGTCCCGGATAGTATGTCTCAAAGTGCCCGGGCTGGGGCCATAACCAACTTTCATCCCTGACCATTTCTAGGCACCGCTGTCCTTAGAAACTCGATTTTCCCTATTACATCTACATCGGTCCCAAAGGAGGCTTCAGACCTTTCAAGCTAAGGTTTTACTATAAAACACCTAAATATCTACTCAATCGATTTTGATCTGTATTCCAAAGCATTAGGGATTACAGTCTCAAACTGTTTCGTGCGGGCTAAGTTTAAGATTTTCACGGAAATGTGACGATTACAGATAAGCAAGGGTTAACTTTGTTCAGATTTATACGTTGAAGTACGTTTGGACCGATCTACGTGTTAAGGGGCTTGACATTGGGAACTATCTCCATTTTATTACAGAAGAATTAAATTCTTTTAAACTTAAGCACTCTAGTGTCTCTAGTGCAATCAGTCAAATCCAAAATTTGATATGTACCGATCACTAAATGGTTTTTAACCACCTATGGTATTGTTTTACTTTTTTAAATTATATATCCCTAAGAAAATAAACCATTAGAAGCTATGTATGTATTTGCAACTCTTATTATCGCTTGTAGTCCCTTAAAACCATGCTAATCTCCCCCGTCTACTTAAATTAGTCTGTGACGCTATGACGGCAAAATTCTGAACTAATTTAAATAAAAATCGCTGCTTTGGAAGAATAGCGTATTATTGCCAAATACTACAAAATTGAGTTTTCAACACCATTCAACGTAAAATGATCTGTTTTATATACTCAGTAAAGATCGTATTTCTATAACAACAATTGCTCGCGTGGCGCCATCGAAAGACTGTTTCCTATTGGTCATTTTGGCCGCCATTTTTTTTATATATCGTTGTATCGCCAGTTACAACTTGTCTTTTAAAGTGAACACTCGGTTACCTTTCTGGAATTTGGTCTTATTACAAAATAATACAGATTTTCAGTGCGCGATTATCGAGGACACTGTGTTATTTCGGGATGTGACACTATTATTTAAAATAATCTACAGGAACGTTTCGACACTTCTCATGAACAAAGTATCATTTGGAATAACAGCATTGTTCTGCAAAAAGTAAGTATTACTTGAATGTTATAAAATTAGATATTACTGTTTTTTATAACAGATAGGGAGGATAGTATTTGCACAATTAAAATTAGGACGTTTTTCTAGATAAAAATCATTCGTGACTGTGATTGTGTTTTTCGTATTAAGACTTTATCTGATAAACAATCTGTCGTATTTTAGTACTTGACACAGTATTTCAGATAAAAAGTTACTTGAAAACGCATTTATTTTTTAAATGTCAGACAC
Organism: Maruca vitrata; assembly: GCA_039566165.1. Lineage (NCBI taxonomy): Eukaryota > Metazoa > Arthropoda > Insecta > Lepidoptera > Crambidae > Maruca > Maruca vitrata. The sequence continues at coordinate 2,446,968 of CM076914.1, read as the reverse complement.
CTACCTAACTAATTGTAATGAGCATAAAGAACCTAATGTGCCAGTAGGTATCTTCTATTATTTTTAACTATTAACTTTTTATAGAAAGTTAAGCAAGTAGTTACTAGTTAGCTCCATACAAGGAAGCTACCCCAGCGGTTGTCGGTTTCACGGCTAATGTGGCCAGCCCACTGCCAATTCAGCTTGCTGATGCGATGAGCTATGTCGATCACTTTCGTTCTCTGCCAGATCGCCTCATATCTGATTCGATTCTGTAGAGAAACACCAAGAATAGCAGATTTTGCACTTGTGGACCAGCCGTGCCATCAATGTCCACGTTTTGGCTCAATACCTACGGGTAGGACGCACTGAATAAAAGACTTTGGTCTTCAGGCTTTGTGGTATTGACGATAACAAGACTCGGCGTAGTTTTTCAAATACTGCCACCCTGCAAACCCAACCCAGCTGAATTCTTCTATTCATCTCGTCCTCAAAGGCTATTTAACGCTGTTCTGTTCGAAGGGCAATCTCCGGAGGCGTGAAGTAAGAGAGTGGTCATCCAGTTCTTCAGAAAAGGTGACAAAACCTTTTTGAAGAACTATCGATCCATTTCCCATTAAAGCCACATCTACAAGCTATTTTCTAGAGTAATCACGAACTGTCTTTAGCGAAGACTCGGCGAATACAACCACTGGAACAGCCTGAATATATCGGAGCGGATACGGCACCATAGACCGCATTCACACTGTGGAAGATTATACAGAGGACTGAGGAGTATAATCAGACCCTGTGCCTAGCATTTGTGGACTATGAAAAAGCCTTTTACTTGGTTGAAATCTGGTTAGCTCTGGAGTCCCTGCAGCAATACCAAGTAGATTGACGATACATTCAGGTAATGAGATGTCTCTACCAAGCCACGACCATGTCCGTCCAAGTACAGAATCAGCAAACAAAACCCATACCATTGCATCGAGGAGTGAGACAAGGGGATGTCAACTCCCCAAAGTTGTTCACGCAATGGAGGACTTGTTCAAGACGCTGAACTGGAAAGGACGTAGCTTATTAACTTAAATAGTAAATTAATCTCTCACCTGCGACTTGCAAATGACATCGTCGTTCGGGCAGAGACGCTGCAGGATGTACAACAGACGCTGAATGACCTGGCTGATTCTTTTGCATGCATCGGCCTACGGATGAACTTGGACAAAACCAAGGTCATGTTCAATGAACAATGAACATGTACTACTGGGACCGATTGCGATTCACGGCACCGTCCTCTATGCAGTTGGATCGAAACAACTTTGAGGACAAGGTAAATAGAAGAATTCAGCTGGGTAAGGCAGCATTTGGGAAACTACGCCAAGTCTTCTTATCGTCAATCCAAAGCCTAAAGATGAAAGTTTAAATCAGTGCATCCTACTCGTCATGGCGTATGGTTGTTTGTTTTGGCTAAACATGGACACTGACTGCACGCCTGGTCCACAAGTTCTAAATCGCTCAGCGAGCTATTGAAAGAGCTATGCTCGGTTCGTCTCTGCGGGATCGAATAAAAAATGAGGCGATCCGACAGAGAACGAAAGTCATCAACTTAGCTCATCGTTAAGCAAGCTGAAGTTGCAGTGGGCTGGGCACATTACCCGTAGAACCGACAACCGCCGGGATAAACGAGTTCTAGTGCGGAGAACGCGTCTCGGCCAACATAGTGTATGACGCCCTCAGGCCAGGTTGTCGCAGGACGGCTTGTAGGAGCTGGATGCGAGTAGCCGAAGAACGTCAGAAGTAGCGTGCATTTGGGGAGGCCTATGTCTAGCAGTGGATAGAAGTAGGCTGATGATGTTGATGATGATACAAAAACAAGAGTAAAAAGAAGAAACGAGGATATTATGTTTACTACCTAGGAATACAATTCCAAATTCTTACTCTATTGATTCTTATGAGTAACAATTAAAAAACCCTACAGATTCTCATAGACTAATGTCTATGAGAATCTGTAGGGTTTTTTACAATACGGCGTTATGGTTACTGGAAGAAAGATTATAATTATTATTTCTTTCAGTAACCACACACTTCATCTAATTTTTGTATCATCATCATAATCATCAGCGTAACTTTTAACGGTAAACGTTTATGTCGTTATATCAATATTATATTAATTAGGTCTTCGCAGAAATCATAGGTAATTATAATATGCCACATTTTTTTTTGCGTATTAGTAATGCGTTATGCGGTCTGTTTATTATAATCTCAAATCACTAGAAATTAAACTAACTTTTTAAAAGGGCTGTAAAAAAAAAAAAGACTTGAATAAGGTGTCTTTTATCTGTAACTTTTATCAACTTAAAATTAGGAATCTCATAAATTCTAAGCTTTGTGTTTAGAATTTATGAGATTCTCCTTATTTTAAGTAAGAATCTAAATTACAACAATTACTTAATACTTCATCATCATCATCAGCCCATATACGTCCCTACTGCTGGGGCACGAGCCTACCCTAAACGAGGGCGATAAGGCCTTAGTTTACCACGCTGGCCAAGTGCGGGTTGGTCGACTACACAACCTTAGAATTTCTTCATAGGCGTGCAAGTTTCCTCACGATGTTTTCCTTCACCGTTAAAGTTACTTAATACTTAAGTGTTAGCTATTTTAAAAGATGTTAAACTTCTATTTTTCCTATTTTAGTATGTTCATTACTTGCTGTAAAACCAGTTAATACTTTACTTTTCCATAAAACATGTTAAACACAGCAAGCATTTTTATAAAACAATGACCGAATTGGTATCGTAACACTATTTATTTAAAAATAAATAAAGCTAAGATGTCACAACTCAAAATGCATCAGTATCACTGAGAATAATATAATAAATATTTTGTATTATTTCGAAAAACACCTCTGTTATTAAAAATAACCTAATTTTTTTCTAGTATTTTTTGTAATGCGGCAGTAATCTTCAAAATTTTGTCTATGTTATTTTGTTGTAAGTCTGAGACTTAGTAGTTGTTTTGAATTTTGAGTACTAAACAAGTATTTTTTTCTGAAAAACCTTTATTTAATATAATTTTCAATATATTTTTTATGTTTTAATTCAAGTCTCGCCAACATTTGCGCAATAAATAAAAAATTATGGCATTTGAAAATTTTAAAAAACTTTTAAGTGCTCTACTGAAAAATTCACTCATTTTGAGTTACCACAGTATTCTTCCAAAGCAGCGAAATGTAGTCTAGACCTTGTCTCGAGTCGCAATCGGTGAGCTATTAATAAATGTATAAACAATTATTCCTATTTCCCCTTATGCCTCCAATAAGCCAAATTCACAGCATTTTTTATGGGCTACAGTAAAATGTTAAGCCCTAGAAGCAAATGACGTCAGAAATATTCTCCATTAGTGCCACCTGACGATTTTACCATAAAATATCGGCTCAGATTGCAAATCTTCTTTTAACGAGGGCTAATAGGTGTAGTTTATTTATTTGGGTTACGAATATTAGTGTGTACTATCAACATTATAAGTAGTGACATTTTGACCCGAATACTCATGTGTTACTTCTCATTAAGTAATTAACAGTTATTTAATTTATCTACAACCTTCCTAGTAAGTTCTGAAATCTAGTTATCTGCAAGTAAACTTAAAATCACATCAAATTCATGGTGAATAATTAAAAAATGTCATGTATATCTTATTTATTTATCTATTTTTATCGAATGTGTACCTTAAGGCTGCTCACATCCACTGGAGTGGTGGCATCCTGAACGCCGATTATCATAAAAATAGTGCTTTAATTGTTGCCATAATTTACAGGTTGTTATCAACTTAAAAACATTAAACTAACCAAATCGAGACCGATTTTCATGAAATCGGTTGACTGACAATAATATTTCAATGTCTAAATTGCCCAATTCATATTCGATTGTAGGAGGGCACTAGTAAAGTTTGGGGAGGAGACAAGTAATCTTATCTCTGGATTAGATTTGGACCAGAGGCTGTTATCCCGGATACGATGAGGGCTTAGGGACACCACATTGTAGGGGTGTTTTATCAGGACACTTTTAGGGACGACAGGATATTATTTCAAATAAGTTAATAATTTTGAAAGAAAGAAAGAAACAATTTATTCGGTACGAAATTCAACTTAAAATTAACAACTAAGTAAACTTAAAATAATGTTAAGAAAGAAATTAAAACAAAACTTAATTTCAATACCCAAAATAATCAAATCCTACAATACCAATAAGGTTAGAAATTCAACAAAATAAACTAAATAACGAGTTTCCTAAGGCATTTTTTTTTAAGATTTCTAAAGGAACTTTTTTAATTTCAATTTAAATATGTTGATGTATTTGTATACATATTATGTATTGTCAGGCAAGGTCTTTCTTGTAACATTAGTAATAAAATGGATGACAATAGACGGCAGAACGACGGTTATCAATCTGTAACACGAGCGCTTTATAAACTTCACATAGAATTGATGTATGCTAAATCCGTTATTTGTATTTTCTAAGCAAACACTACAAATCTGAAATAAATTGACTACTACTAAACTGTAAACTGTATTAAACTGCTTTCGATCTTATGAAGATAGGTGCCACTTAATTTGTTTTTATCATTAATTTTATACTTTATTTTTATTTTGAGAGAGTCTCCAATTTTCCTGATTTTGTGGTAACTCTACTCCCAGAAGCGTAGACTTTGGCCGCAATTATCAGTTCAGGAGTGACCAAAATTGCCTCGAACCAGGGATAATGGAATTATATTAGGGAAAAACTTATTGGCTGTACAAATAAGTACTTATGTCGTTCGAGTTTGTGATTACTTTCACGAGTAATCTTGTTGGATTAGATAAGATTTTTTTGCCTTAAATGTACACGGTAGGTACAAAAGAGCATAATAATCCGTGCATCATATATCCATCCATTATAATGGATGGATAATGATGCACGAATTAACACATTTAACTAAAATTATACTTATTCTAACACTTAATTACTATACTTAATCACTATACAATTATCTTATTGTACTTAACTATCGTGACAATAATTTTATTTTTTCATGGGCCGTTATCAAGTTCAAAGTATGCTTTGACTGAGTGTAGAGTTTGGTTTTCGATATTTTTGTGGATATTTTTATATTACCGGCAGCTGATTTTGGGGCCGAGTCATTTGCGTTTCTAGTCTTTTACTGAATACTTTAATAGTTTTATGATTATGACTTTGACGTTCCATTTGATTTCATAATAATGTAAATAAGGACATAACATGATAAAAAATTCTAGTAATATTTGATTTTAGGCTTTCGTGTTCGATTACAATGAAAACTATGTACTTGTTTCTTTTTTTTTATCGCGTGCAGACCCATAATATATAGTTTTTATTCTAGTAATCCACCAGTCTAGTAACCACCACCACCAAAACCAAGGTAGTAAGTAGCTATGTATTTGCTAATGTATATGTTATTGTGTTTAGTCCCAAAGAAATGATTAATATTATTTACTAGATATTTCTAGAGAAGTAAATCGTGACTAAGAAGATTTATGATTTCCAGGTTTCTCTAAAAATAATACGATTCACTTAAAGATACAAATATTTAAGTATTATACTATTTTAAAATAGTCCGTCTTAAAAACTATTAAGGGCCGTAAAATAATATTTAAAAGGGCTTTTTTTTACTTAATAAAGCTTTATATAAGAAAGGCGTTAAACATACCTTTTACTTTAAGAAGATTTATTTCAGAAAGAAACAATGGAAGAGTCGTCATAATCATATTATAACACTAGCTTATGCTCGGGGCTTTGCCCGTATAATTTAATAGTACTTAGGAAGACGTAACAAAGGATCCACAACAATACAACAGTCCATGAATAAATATCAACACGCTCGTACATAATTCCGAAAACATAATGCGATTCCGTATTTCGACTAATTCCACATACTAGGAACACATACGGAATATTATGTGGGAATAGCTAGTTTATTTGTTTATTTATTAGGTGTGCCAGCGAATCCGTTCGCATGGAAAATGTGCTTGAGGGCTGAAGTGTTCACTGTTCTACGGTGACTCAAATGCAGAGTGATGAGACCGCCGCCATGTTGACTGCGTGTTGAGTCCGTGGTGAAGTGAGACGAGGCTGCAGTGAGGTGAGGTCCGCGGTGAGTTGGGACGAGCGACGGAGATCCAGGAAGCGGTGAAGCATGCGATGGCTGAGTGCTGGTACGCTGGAGATGACTGCTGGCGGCATGCGATCACGTCGGGGTCACCAATTTAGGAGTGGTCCTAAAAGGGAAGATCTTCCGCCGAGCTAGATGATCGTGCTCGGGGACCATTTACCATCTTGGTTTTTGCCCTATATACTTCACTTAGTGGCCCGAATAACTTTGAAGTAAGATGTAGGTTCCACACTAATTGCATATTCCCGTTGAGATGGTATGTCAGCGTCATCTGTTAGATGCTGTGCAAAGTTCTTTATCAGATGTCGCCACAAGGCTTTAGCAGAACAGTATTCTTAACAGACCTACGCCTATAAACGCCTAATAAGTTTGACGAGATTCATTAATTTAGCATAACTTTTCAAATTATGAAACTATTAACGTGAACTTAATTTTAAGTAGAGCGTACCACAATATATTACTGCAAAGTATATCTAGATAGGATACACCATTTATAAGACGAGCAGGCACAAACACACAAAAATTACTATAAATACCTTGTATATTGTATTAAACTGGTTTAGCTCTAAATAGAAAAACTATGAGTCCATTTAGAAAAACAGAAAAAATATATCCGCTTTAACGTGTCTCCAAGATATCTTCATGCAAGTTAAAAAAAATCATAGATCTACGGAATCCTAAATGCACGATGATGAATCGCACCAAGCCAGTTTAATTATTCGTTATTAATTAAAATAGATTAAGTAATTTTGATATAATATATAAAATCTTAGATATAAGTTGATTTGCAACAACCTTACAGGGTTCATAAATTATGCCTACTATGTTATGTACTTTTATGTGTGCAATAAATAAATAAACAAATAAAAAAATTTTTGGTTTATCTTCTTAACGAGTCCACGTAATTCTAGTCGGTTATTTTTGTCTCTTTACAAGTTGGTTACTTATTTATTACAACACAAAAATAAAAATGTATCTAACCTTTAAACCCATAAAACAAGCAACCAACGAACCTTCTAAAATACAAACAAAAGAAATAACTACACATCATTCAGATTTGTTGCCACTTTGAACAAATTCATCGCGTGCACGGGATCTATTCGTAGTAACGTGCATTGACCGTACAGTTTCATTCAACTTTAAACCTTATCATAACGTAGTAAGAACGTAGTAAGCAACTGTACATTTGAACCTGCATACCGTGAGAGGAATCTTTTAAAGATCCGGTTTGTAGGCAATATGTGACATTCGCAAAACGCATAGTAATACTGTAGAATAGAATAGAATAGAAAACGTTTCTTGACCATATAACATAAACAAATAGGTATACAACAAATTATATCAATACACAAAACTTAATCAAAAACACACATATATGACAGACAAAAGAAATACAAACAATAGAACTAATACTTACTTGGAATGAAAGCTTTGCATGTCGCCGCCCCCGCAGAATAAAATGATAACAGCCAATATCTTAGTTTTAGTGTTATGCCATTTTCTGGATCTGTGGATGCTAATACATCTGCTAAATTTTTTTGGGATTTTTATGAAGTTATTTCACGAAGTTACAAAATGTTATAATAGTATTCATAGATTTAACACATGCCATAAATTACGAGAATAAAATTTTAATATAACATTATCGAAATGAACTCTCACTTGTTAATAATATGACAAACAGTCATATAATTATATTCTCGTAAAAATATTTCGACTAGATATATCGGCGCAAGCAATCGAGCGGCTTGACGACCATAAAATTACGCATAGTGCAGGTGCGCGCACCTGCCACCTGCACCTGTGCGTCGGTCATCGATGCACGTGCGCTGGCACGTGCATCCCCACCTCGACCAGCCTATAAAAGGGCCGTTCATCGCTGCCACGGCGCAGTCGCTCGCGCGCGTTTGAAGTGAACACATCTCTTGAGTGTTGATTGTGTTAAGTGTGATTCTGTGATCAAATAGTTTTGGTGTTCAGTGACAGTATAAGTTTTAGTGCTGTGTAATTACATTTAGTTAATTAATTGGTGTTGGTATATTGGAAATAAACAGATATTATGAGCAACCAAGGTGGTTTCAATGATGAGGAAACTCTTCCTATTACATCAGAAGTGGGATTGACTCGACGCCAACAAACAGCGGCCAGCACAAGCAATACCACCATGACACTATTGGCAAATACATTTAAGGACACTATGCGGGAAATGATGAGTCAACTATCTCAGGATAACCAAGCCACTCTTGCTGAAATGATTAAAATGCTTCGCCCGGAAGAAAATAACTCGGTGCGCATATCCGATATTTATTTCCCCCATTTTGATCCAGACATGGGAACTGATGTCAGAGAATGGGTCGATCTTATTTCAAGAACACAAGAAGAATACAAGCTGAAGGATCATGAGGTGCGATTAAAAGCAGCCGGTGTAGTCAAAGGTAGAGCACAATTATGGGCTGACGACTGCTTACTCAGAACCACCACATGGGCCGAAATGAAAGAGGATATGATACAGACGTTTGAACCAGAATCAAGGTATTTCTCGCATGTCCTTAAATTTCGACGTTACACTACTGATGATGCCTCCGATATTCCTGAATACATTTCCAATGTCTGGAAAATGTTCAAAAAAATTGTCAAACCTAATCCCACAGAGCAAGATGCTGTAGAATTTGTTATTGGAAGCATCCAAGATGACAATCTCCGAACTGAACTTTTGAATAGTAAGTCTACTTCTGTACCGGAATTGATTGCCATTGCAAAGACTATGCGGAAACGCAAAGCTATTACAACTAGCGAGCATGTACCCATTAAAAAGATCAGGACCAATAATAATGTGCCAAGTTTAGATTGTTTTGTTTGTGGCAAGCCGGGACACAAAGCTCGGTGGTGCAAACAAAGTCCAGTAATGTTAAAGAATCAATCATCAAGCAGTACAGCACCAAACAATGATAAAAAGGAATGCTCTTACTGTTGCATACCAGGACATAATTATGAAAATTGCTACAAGAGGATGAATGCTGAAAAACGGAACGCTGAAAGGAACGTCAACTTGTGCCAAAACGGTGAGAATGTTTCAAATATGATTTCTATTATGATTAAGGATAAGCATTTTCTGGCTATGTTTGATAGCGGAGCGGACTGTTCTTTAGTAAAAGAATCAATAGCTATGTCTCTTCCTGGAACCAGAGCAACTAAAACAACTCACCTTAAAGGTATTGGTCCGGTACCTACAGTATCTTTGAGTCAGATTACTACTGTATGCAAAATCAATGAAGTTAATCTAGAGCTTAATCTTCATGTTGTCCTGGATCATGAATTACCAGCGGATATTGTAATAGGAAAAGATCTGCTCAGCGTTCCAGGGATAACAGTTATACTTGGAAATCATGGTGTTACAGTTAGCCGCAATAATCATCATAAGGCCGCCGCAATATACCAGTTGTCTTCTACTACTATTGACACAGACATTAATAGTAAGGAAGATCTAGATGTCTTGTTAGATTTGTTGGACAAGTATAAAAACTCGTTCTCAGAAGGTATGTCAGGATCTAGAGTAACGACGGGTCAGCTGACAATCCGACTGAAAAATCCTGATAAGGTAATAACCCGCCGACCCTACAGATTAGCCCCAATTGAACGTGAGAAAGTTCAAAAAATGATTCAAGAACTTCAACGCAAAAACATCATCAGGGAGAGCAATTCACCATTTGCCAGTCCAATTATTATGGTAAAAAAGAAAAATGGTGAAGACAGATTATGCGTAGATTATCGCGACTTGAATGCTAACACTGTACGTGACCATTACCCATTACCATTGATTTCAGAGCAATTGGATCAACTAGCTGATGCAAAATTCTTCACGTGTTTAGACATGGCGGCAGGATTTCATCAGATCCCTATATCTCCTGAATCTATAGAAAAGACCGCATTCATCACTCCAGACGGACAGTATGAATATCTGACTATGCCGTTTGGACTTACTAATGCGCCATCAGTATACCAAAGAGCTATAAATAAAGCTTTGGGAGAGTTACGAGGTAAGGAGGCTCTAGTTTATATGGTTGATGTACTGATTCCGAGCACAACTATTTCTGAAGGTCTTTCAAAACTAGAAAAGGTATTAGAAGTACTTACTAAAGCAGGTTTCACAATTAACATCAAAAAGTGCTCCTTCATGAAAACCGCTATTGAATATCTTGGATTTATAGTCAGTAATGGGAAAGTAAGACCTAGCCCATCTAAGGTTGAAGCTTTAGCCAGATCACCTCCACCAACAAATGTGAAGCAATTAAGACAATTTAATGGTTTAGCTGGATACTTTCGACGCTTTATACCTAACTTTTCTACAGAAATGATACCTCTTTACAATCTGACTAAATCGGATTCTAAGTGGGAGTGGACGACAAAACACGAAGCCGTACGTTCAAAAATCATTAATCATCTTACATCTGCACCTTTACTTACAATATTTCAAGAAGGCCTGCCAACGGAACTACATACCGACGCTAGTGCAATGGGACTCGGTGCAGTATTGATCCAACTAAAAGTCGGTGTTCGTCATGTTATTGGATACTTTAGTATGAGGACCACTTCAGCTGAATCGAATTATCACAGTTACGAGTTGGAAACCTTAGCCATTGTAAGAGCAATTAAACATTTTCGTCATTTCTTGTACGGGAGAAGATTTACAATTATTACAGATTGTAATGCAGTAAAAGCATCTCGCTATAAACAAGAATTGCTCCCCAGAATTCACAGGTGGTGGGCTTTTCTGCAACACTTTGAGTTCGAAGTAGAATACAGAAGAGGAGATAAAATGCAACATGCTGACTTCTTCAGTAGAAACCCACTTAAAATCGTAATGAACCTATCAACAAAAGATGACTGGCTTATAATAGAACAACGTCGCGACCAAGGATTATCTGAAGTCATAAGTGCACTGCAGAAAAATGCAGAAATTCACCCTGAATATGAACTCAAGGACAACATCTTGTATCACAAAATCAACTCAAATGGTAAGATGAAACTCACCAAAGTTGTTCCACAGTCGTATCAATGGAGCCTTATCAATATCTATCACGAGGCTCTCAAACACATGGGATGGGAAAAAACCTTGGCGAAAGTAAGAGAAAACTACTGGTTTCCCAAAATGTCATCAACGATAAGGTACTTTGTAGAGCATTGTGTAGTGTGTAAAACAATGAAAGGAGCATCTGGTGCTATACAGAGTCGATTACATCCAATTGAAAAAGTTCCTGAACCATTCCATACTATTCATATAGACATTTCAGGAAAACTTAGTGGCGCTGCTACCCAAAAAGAGTATGTGTTCGTTGCTATAGATGCTTACACGAAATTTGTCATTCTACAACACGCTAAAAGTAAAACCCAGTTTAGTGCATTGAAACACTTACAAGAAGTTGTATTTTTGTTTGGTGCTCCTAAACGCATTATTGTTGATGGTGATGGTGCATTTGTGTCTCATTATAAAACATATTGTGACCAATATGGAATTGAGTTGCACCAGTGTTCTGGATACACTAGCAGAGGAAACGGACAAGTAGAAAGAATCATGAGAATTATAAAAAACGGGTTGACAGTAATTAAAAACACCCAAAAATGTCATTGGGAAAAGTCACTGGGAACACTTCAGCTAGCCATTAACTGCACTATCTCAAAAACTACGCAACAAACACCAATTGAATTATTAACTGGTAAAAGGGGCAGCGTCCCTCCAGAATTGCTAAATATAATAGACGACGATAACGAACGCGTAAATCCAGAATCTTTGAAAGAAGTTGTGTTGGGAAGGATGACCGAGAGAGCTGAAAAAGACAAAACAAGATATGACAAAGGAAAAGCTAAAGTAAAAAGGTTCGAAAAAGGAGAATACGTCCTTTTGCGGGAAGCACCTCGATTAGGAACAAAATTAAGCATTAAATATGATGGACCATTTGAGATCAAAAGAGTATTGCCACATGACAGATACCAGATAAGAAGAATTAATGGTAGAGGTCGATTTAGAAAGGTGTGTCATGAACATTTGAGAAGTGCACCTAATTTTGGAGTACAAAGTGATATAGCCGTATCGGCAATGAATAATGAAAACAGAGATGACAATAATTCTGCCGGTGAATAATCAAAGTTGAGTAGATAATTTCTCTAGTTTTGTCTGTTTTCGTGTGATTTTATGTGATTTGTGAGTACCGATATTAGCGCTGAGGCTATGAGGTCGAAATGTGAGTAAAATGTGTGTACCAATATTAGCGCTGAGGCTATGAGGTCTTTGAATTTTTGAGGCTCAGTCTAAATGAAAGCTGTACCTGCACAATCATATGAGAAAAGCTTGAGACTATGGAGTCTGATTAGGCAAAATTTACAGCTTTGGTGTTATAAATTTGTACTCATAGCGCTTTCTCTTCTTTTCAGATAAGGCGACTAAAAAATAGGCGCAGGGACGCGCCTAGTAGCAGAATGGCCGTATCGGCGCAAGCAATCGAGCGGCTTGACGACCATAAAATTACGCATAGTGCAGGTGCGCGCACCTGCCACCTGCACCTGTGCGTCGGTCATCGATGCACGTGCGCTGGCACGTGCATCCCCACCTCGACCAGCCTATAAAAGGGCCGTTCATCGCTGCCACGGCGCAGTCGCTCGCGCGCGTTTGAAGTGAACACATCTCTTGAGTGTTGATTGTGTTAAGTGTGATTCTGTGATCAAATAGTTTTGGTGTTCAGTGACAGTATAAGTTTTAGTGCTGTGTAATTACATTTAGTTAATAAATTGGTGTTGGTATATTGGAAATAAACAGATATTATGAGCAACCAAGGTGGTTTCAATGATGAGGAAACTCTTCCTATTACAGATAATGATAAACGCAGTTATCATTTTATTCTCGTTCAAAACGCACCGATCGCTAAGTATATAGTTGAGTAAGCAAAACGACCTTTATAGTAAGAACGGTAAGACTTAATATCAGCAAGTGGGAGAGTAGCAAGTTGGAAGGAAAGAACAAGATGGAAAAAAAAATCCTTCATATCATATCATATTCCTACCCAGATATATATGTTCGTATTATATCTATTATTTTGTAATTTTTAGTGTGTCTGGTTTTTTGATGAAACGTTTTTTGGATTGTTTTTTGATGGAAGATGACCTCACTCCACCTGTTGGTAAGTGGTAGTGAGATCCAAATATGAGGTTTTATTTTATTGTTAATATTTTTTTCATACTTTTTAATGTAAAATTTTTTTGCACCCAAATTTTTTTTTTGTTCACCTCACCTGAAATACTACTCATATTATAACTAGTAGTCTGAATATGCATACAGGATTGAAAAAAATATCCTTCTACTTCTTACTTTTAAGGAGTTGACCAAATAGCTATGGGACCAAACTGAAAGCTCCAGCTTTCAAATAAAAAAATAATCATCTAAATCGGTTCACCCAGGCGAAAGTTACGAGGAAACAAGCATAAAAGAAATACAGACGAATTGAGAACCTCCTCCTTTTTTTGAAGTCGGTTAGAAAGAACAAGATGTAGAGGAAAAAGTTGGAAAAGAACAAGTTGTAAAAGAGCAAGTTGAAGAGGAGCTAGTCGAAGAGGAGCTAATTGGATATTATCAAGTTGGAGGGGAGTAAGTTGGAGTGGTGCAAGTCGGAGAGGAGCAAGTTGGAGAGGTACAAGTTGGAGTGGAGCAAGTTGGAGGGAAGCAAATTGGAGAGGAGCAAGTTGGAGAGGAGCAAGTTGGAGAGGAACAAGTTGGAGAGGAGCAAGTTGGAGGGAAGCAAATTGGAAAGGAGCAAGTTGGAGGGAATCAAATTGAAGAGGATCAAGCTGGAGGGGAGCAAGTTGGAGAGGAGCTAGTTGGAGATTAGCAAATTGGAGGGGAACAAGTTGGAAAGGAGCAAGTTGAAGAGGATCAAGTTGGAGAGGAGAAAGTTGTTGAGTTGGATATAAAAGAGATGACGCAAATAGAGTTTTACAATATAATGGGGTTAATAAATAATAAGAACTGGTTCAAAAATGTGGATGGCCAAAAATATCATGGCCTAAAATTATGGAAGTAAATGTTTCACATTCAAATGTATCAATTTTAAAACACAAATACAACTTTGAATCGTCGATGGTCGAGTGATTGAGGTCTTTGCGAGAGGTCGCCAGTTCAAATCCCGTCACGTGCACTGTGTTTTTATAAGATAAATAAAAGGCTGATTTATTGATTCTTAGAGAGGACCAAGTTAAAGAAGAAATTAATATTATATTACGCGATCCACATAACATTGTTAATTTCTTCGGTACCATAATAGTGATAATAAAGGTGTAAGGATGAGACAACCCCACTGCCCTCTGGTGGGAGTCGCTGATTTTCGCACCATGAAAGGTAACGACTCTCTACTAGTGCAACCAGTCTCCCCATGGTAGCTTGTGGCGGGCTGAATGGGAATGACACCCCTTGGGACCCGTGCCTCTAAGGGTCAACCAGGCTCCTCTCACCGCTTGCCTAAGTTGGCCGTTGGTAATGGACCCCACTGGGACCGCAGGTCTCTCACCTCTGGCTTGCCTTAGCCGGCCGGAAAGGGTTGGGCGTCAGAGAGCTACATGCTCGCAGGGTGGAAGTGAAAGATGCATACGTCACGAGTTGGCACAGTGGCGTTGCGCCACTGGGTAGAAAGCGGTGTACACCTTTCGGCACTAAGAGCCGCTCTTACTAATGATAATAATCCCCGTCGCTCCTGCTTCGTGCCTTCGTGCTCTTGCATGTGCGACCAATGGGGGAGCCCATGACAGTGTATGGCGTGTCACCACCAGCCTATTTTATTCGTGTTTTTGAACATAGATCGGGGCGGGTGCCATTGTCCTTCCCGATTTATGTTTACGTAGTCTCGGTTACCCAGTCCACTAACACTCACCCGAATAGCCCAGATTATTTGTTCTTCCACGCCATTCCATAGTCCTACACTGACCGGGGGTTATCCTTGGCTACATTTTATAGTGTATATAGGGAAAATCGTCGGCTAGTGCCACATTACATTAATATACAAGTTATTAAAAGGCCTCTACGTGTTGGCTTTTGCGTGGTCGCCACCCAAAAATTCAGGACTCCGTAGTCCCGAGAAAATGGGAATGTATGATAAAAATATATTTTTTTATATTAAGCTAACAAAATGACCTCACTCCACCTGATGGTAAGCGGTAGCGAGATCCAAATATGAGGTCAACAGGCACAATAGATCATATTGAGCCTGTCGCACTCACCCTGAAAGCCCGCTTAAATAGGAAACCACTGCTGCGGCAACAACGAGACAAGGCGTGGAGTCTCGCATTGGTATTGGGCTGTGCGGGTCCGAGTTGGCCAGTCCGCCGGACGGCCGGCGGGCTGACCCGCTCCGCTCGCACAATACCGCCGCTAAGACTCCACTTCTCCCCCCCGTCCTCCCCCCGGCTTCGGTTCGTACAGTGTTGATCCCGGAACGCGACCTGACCGAGAAAGGCCAGAGTCACTTGGCGGGTATTACGCAACTGTATGGTGGTAACAGCAACCGGTCGACAAAACGTCTCCCACCATCTATCTCTGTTGAAATGACAAAATCTGATTTCTAAGACATAATTCTAACACTGAGAACCAATTTTTTGCTATTTGCAGCAATTCAGGAGACTTTAGGAGTTTGAAAATCAATACTAGGTTCCAAAGTAACTTTTAAATACAAATATTTTAACTTCATTAAATAACACTAATGTTGATTAACATGTAACAGATTTGTTAAGACACCAAATTAAAGTCCTTTATCGAAAAAAAAAGAATACAATATGTACGAGAATAAAATGATATGAAAGTGTTATCATAATCATTTGTACTCTAAAACCATGTAGAATAAAATGACAAGTAACGATTGCCATATTTGACTCAAGTCTGGCGGTACGGAGAACAAAATGATAATGGATATTACAGATTTAAAATAATTACTTACTTACATTAATATTTTATTTCTTGAATATTATCCATATTTTAATATTTAGGCACGTACCATTAAATCATTTATATAGTACTAAAAATTACCTTTTTTTTAAGTTATCAATCATAAGTCTATGTCCAGTATTTAAGGAGCAAAAGACAAAAATGTGTTTTTTATTTTTCCTGAAAAGTTGCGTTTTTGTAGTTATCATTTTATTCTCCGGGGACGGCGATGTTTGAAAATGTTCACATCGCGAATCCATATAATATAATTATAGGTAACAAATAGTTGTGAGAAAAATAAAACGTTTTATTATTAAGATACGCCAATCGAAATAATCACTAACATTTCTTAGTTAGGTATAAAGATTCGTGAACTATGATTTTACGATTTTATACTTTTTTATGCATTTTGCGTCTTCTCTGTATTAATCGCCCTGCAAAAAGTGGCATAAAATATTTTTACTTTCGGTATTGAAAATATAAGATTCAAGCAATCAATACACAAACCGTTCTTGTCTTTTGTTCCAAATATTAGAGAATAGGAAAGTATAGAGAAGTATTGAAAACTTTTACCATTATGCTAATATTACCGTAGAAATCACAATTTCTATTCAAAATCAGTCAGTGGATAGATAGGTACAGATTCTACGTAGCTGAATCAAATTCTGACCTTTTCCTGCTATGCTTACGGCAAGGTCGATATGAAATCATGAATTTTGATTTTTAAGCTATTGCATAGCTTTTATCGCGGGCTTTGAGCGCGGCGACCGAACCAAGAAATTCCGTAACGAAAAAAACCTCACAATCGTCTAACGTCGTTTCAGTTCGGTAGACTTCGGCACGGTGTTTGTGTGCGTGCGGTTAGACGTATTGTACGAGTCTACGAAACTCGCACGAATCGAGACGAGCTGCTCCGAAATCGGACGATGCTATGCAATAGCTATACCGCGGCAGTCCCCGAGTGCCACACGTCTTTTTTTTTACAGAGTAGGTGGCTTCTGAAAAAGGTTTAATTATCACATTTCCCAACAACAACGTAAGGGCTAATGAAAAAGATAAAATAAATTACATTAATTTACCCGAGTCCGGCCGCATTAAACTTGTTTATCTTGATCACTTATCAACGGTATCCATCAAAGTCCAATTTGTAATGTCAGACATTTTTTTAACGAGGTTATTCATTCAATTCTAGGGGACTGTATTTTTTTTCTACTCTACCCCTTTTTTGCCGGACGAAATTAAGGTGTCGGGTAATTTTTTTTTCACGTCACAAACGGTAAACAAAAGAATAATTCTGTATTTGATTTCGTGTTACGGTGTTGCGTAATTTTGTTACTTCCGCACCTAAGTGTAATGAACCAACCGGAAAAGGAAATATATGACTGTATAATTTTTTTCTGTTTTCTGGCTGTCCACCAATAAATTATTTCATACATACATACTTTCACGCCTTTTCAATACGGTCCTGGCACACCACTTTCGGTTCTTCCACATCCATCAACCTCTTCATGCATGCTCGTCAATTACGGGTACTATTGATTTCATATCATAAAATATGCTACCCTGTTTAACTTCTTCTCCGCATTCCAAAAAATCACAAAATATTTTTTTATTATACTTAAACCATTTTTTTTTCTTTTCTATTTACATGTATGCAAACATCATGCGCCCGATCGTTTGTCGTAATGTCATTGTATTTAATTTTATTTAAAACCCATAATTTTGTTTTAGACTAAATCTAAAGTTTTTTATAAAATAAAATCTGTGATTTTATAAAATAAAAAAAAATGTGTTTTTTATTATTTGAATTTCTGGTTTTTAAGATTTCACAATGACAAACCGTGCCCTTGAATCTATAAGTTATTCATATTTATTTACCCCAGTACTTATTTAATGTATATGTTACGACTAATACCCGAAGTGCGGCTACACCTAGTTTTAGACGATTAGAACTAGGTGTACTTCTAGTGTACTTTAGGTATTTTACTTTCATTAAACATTTTGGTTAATATTATTATTTCAAAATTATTTATGACTCGCGGCCGCTGTCGTCTTCGTCCGCGTGGAAATGATTTTGACAGCAAAGATATATTTAAATAAGCTTAATTGTACATTTATAGTTAGTTATTTATAAGTGAAATTCCCGTTAGAATTGGTCCAGCCGATCAAAGATCAGAGAGAATTGTGTATTCTCGCTGATAATATAAACTTGTTATTGTTACCCAATATAGTTTCATACATATTTATTAATAAGTCTTTATTTTAATATTACAAACAGACACTTTAATTACATTTAGGTGTATAGATTTCTAGCTTTCCGCCCGCGACTTCGTCCGCGTAGACGTTTAACGGATAAAACATTACTTTTTTATAGCGCAGTCGGTTAAAAAGTAGCCTATATCCTTTCCTAGGCTCTGGACTATATCCAACAAGTAACAAATTTCGTTTAAATCGGTTCAGTTCTCTATGCGTGAAAGCGTAACAGACAGACAGACATAGTTACTTTCGCATTTATAATATTAGTAAGGATACACCAATACAGTGACCATTAAATCGAGTACTACCAAAGGAAACTCCAAGCTTAATATTAATGGACTCCCCCCCCCCCCCCGCCAAAGGCGATCTAATTGGTTGAAACATTTGGGCTGAAAACTGAAAGCTATTCTGTATCAATAATTCAGGAGACAGGCGTTATCCACGCAACGGACGAATCTAGTCGCAATGACCTAGTTTTGGCACAAATTAATTTCAGCCTAACGATAATTGGGTGGTCGTTGACGCGAATTTGTACTTCGAGTAGTACAACTGCATTTGACAAACAAGTGTTATTTGATCTGTAGCGCTACCATGAGTTTAAAAGTTACGGACTCGATATCGCCTACGTAAATATGTCTCTGAAAAACTTGTACAGCGCCCCTGTAGCGGTACCGTGAGTTGGCTATCGAAAACTTACGAACGTTAAAAACCTATCGAATTATTTTTTTCATACGACCGATTTCAGTTCTTAGCGTCAGCACCAGGGGCGCTGTACAAGTTTTTCATAGACATATTTACGCAGGCGATATCGAGTCTGTCACTTTTAAACTCATGGTAGCACTACTGGTGGTTACGCTAAGAACTAAAATCGGTCGTATGAAAAAAACAACTCGATAGGTTTTTAGTCGAAGTTTTCGATCGCCAACTCATGGTACCGCTACTCGTGTAGTTTCGTTAGCAATACCACAGTAAACAGAGAGTACTTACGGATGATTTTGTTCAGTTGTATATATTTTACTGTGCCTCAGTTATTATTATTGAACAAGAAGTATAAAGAAAATTATATACAAAAAAGAAAGCTAGATAAAGAAGAGAAAACTCTTTACAAGTATCTTCACCTATACAGGAACGATGCTAGATTATCATACATTACATAGTATAGATAGTAGATTACTCATAGTATAGGACAAAGTCGCCTCTCTCCCTTTATCCCTATGTACGCTTATATCTTTAAAACTACGCAACAGATTTTGATAAGGTTCTATTTAATGGATAGAGTGATAGAAGAGGAAGGTTTTTCACTCGATAAGGACAGGATAGTAAATACATAAAATATTTACTGCCCGGCGTTTTGACTCGGTTACATCAAACTAGTTACTAAGTACGTCGGTTACGTCGCCAGTTTAACCCCGCCAGGTACCAATGTGTTTTTCAAATTTGAAATTCATATGTACCATCACTCGACGCTTTAACGGTGAAGGAAAACATCGTGGGGAGACCTGCACACCTAAGAAGAAATTCTAAGGTTGTGTAGTTGACCAACCCGCACTTGGCCAGGGTGGTCGACTAAGGCCTTATCGCCCTAGTTTAGGGTAAGCCCGTGCCCCAGCAGTGGGGATGTATATGGGCTGATGATGATGATGATGATTATGACTATTTTAAGACATTATGTAAAAATTATGAAGCAATAAACTTTTTTTATTTATTTATTTATTGGTCGAATACCCATTTTTTCTAAATATATCGTTCCAGAATCAAAATACATACATAATATCCATGATTAATCAAAAGCATCAGTACAGGTTATATAAGGTGTGTTTTTATATATTTGGATTCGTCGCATCCACTATCCTACCGTCTTTGTGAAGCAAACTGTGTCTCTAGAGGCGACGTATATGCGGTAACGTATATTGACAAGGCAATATATTATCATACGTATGCTTTCCTTCCGTAAAAATATCCTTCTTCAGCAAAAATATGTCTTTGCAGATAACGGAATGGATGGTGATTTCAATTTCTCTTGAAGAATGTGTAGAAGGATAGACAAATTTCTGTGTCATATCAAGTTGAGTATAGAAAAGAAGAAAGGCATTTAGCTCGCATCACAGCATCGAGAATTCGCCATTTTTAAATTTACTCGATCCGCTCTTCAAACATAGATCACTACGTAGTATAAAGCAAAGTCGGTTCCTGCGTCTGCCTGTGTATGCTTAGATCTAAAAAACTACGCAACAGATTTTGTTGGCTTTTTTTAATAGATAGAGAGATTCAAGAGAAAGGTACAATATACCCGAAGAGAAGCAAGGGCGGGTCACTAGTTCTGTATGATTTTGTTGACTGCCTTGTTGGTCTATTAGTAGCAAGCGCTGCGTTAGAACCGATAGGTCCCCGATTTGAGTCTGGGGTCGGGTATAATTATTGTGTGTTTTTCTATAAAGAAATTACTCAGCCTGGAGTAAGGGAGCTGGCGATTGCACATCTGTGCGTCGGAAAGTACGATAAGCCGTTGGTCCTGCTCCTATCCATTTTTGAAACTAGTAAAAGAGTACCCATAGTAAGTGACTGACTGAAGTGAGCTAGATAGTATTGATGTATGACTGTTTCTCTTTCAAATAGTAATTGTTAGAATCGTCAAACTTTTGGCGCAGTAAACTAGCGTAATTCGGCATAATTCCCCAATACCAACAAATCGGTGTATCAAAGTGATTGAATATTCAATAGTATCAGAAGAATTCAGACGTCGATGATTGGATTAAATAGGAGACACGGAAGAAAATATTATTGTTTCTCAGAAGGATAAGGCGGCCAAGAAATTGGGATCGACGAAAGACAAAAGTAAACTGACGGTTTTCAGGGTTCCGTACCACAATTTGTAATGAAGTCAATTAGAAATCGCTAAATAATACACTTTCACTACCTGTTCGATTCATTGGCGCGTATTTTCAGTTTGTAAATTGATACGTTAAATTACCAAACACAACCCGAACACCTTTACAATTCTTACTCACTCAGGTAGTGCAGTGTATTTGTAGTGAACCATGAATAATTTGTAAATTGATACGTTAAATTACCAACTGAATCACTTTACAATAGAGAATATGCATAAATCTGCAATCTTGAATTTTTCAACAACTTATGAAAAAAGGCTTAAACATATACTAAAATATGAAATAAAAATGAAAATCGGTTCACAAACGAAGGATTTATAAGGAATTAAAGTTAATTTTCTATCTCTTTCTTACAAAACGGAGTTTTTTATGGATCGCGACACGTAGTGTAATTGTGACGTCATCTGCCATATCGGATCTCTCTGTCCACCCGGGAACTTTAAACAGCTATATCTCGCTTGTCTTTAAAGTAAATTGAAAAATAGAATTACATTCATATTTCTTCTATAATAAACATTGATTTCTATAATTAAAAAAATGTGTGCATATTTCCCATTATTACGTACTCAGGTAGTGCAGTGTATCTACTTGTAGTGAACTATAAGTAAGCTTTTGAAAAACGGTAAAAAAAACAATTGCTCCACTGTTAACTCAATAAAAATCGCACGCAGAGTTCTAACTATCACACCAACTTACATTTATTGAACCCGTCGAATTCTCATAAATAATCTCCCATAAATCCAACGCTATTCGTCCCACTCAATTGACAAACATGACGTATGATATCCAAGAAGATATCCGGTGATATAAAAACGTAGCCTTACTTCATGTGCGTTTAACGCAAGATGAAATCGCTAAAGTCGGGGACGTGTGAAATACTCGTTCCGCCCCAATGAGCAATATCCGTTGACATCCGTGGATATTTTTCGGGAAATATCCTTGACATGCGTGGAACTTGGTACTTGTAACGCGAGTTATACCGCGGTCTTACAGCTAAATCCTGCTTGTAACGGGGATAGTTTAGATATATGAACTGCCTCGTTTACAAAGATAGTTTTTGTGGATTTCGTGTTGTAAAGGTACTGTAATGTTGGATCTTAAGATTTGTCAGTCAAACAGAAACAATATTATAGACATACTAGCGGGCGCCCATGACTTCGTCTGCGTGAAAATGCCTAAAGCCTAAATGTGCCTTGTAAATTTAGCTTCTTATAAGGGAAAGTACTGTCAAAATTGGTTTCGGAGATTAGCGAGAAAAACAGACATGCTATCATTGTTTAATTGTATTTTAGTTATATTACTATCCTGACCTACTATATAATAATAATAATAATAATATACTTTATTTCACAAAAAACTTAAAACTATTACACGAAAAATCAAGCGGTCGCTGCACTAAGCACAAGCTTGTATCGCGGCGACCAATCTTTTATAATAATAACATGACTTATTAGTTTGGACGCACGGTATTAGATACATTTTAGGCTAACATATAATATTGTAATATAGAACAAAGATATATAAGTAATTTTGTAACATATAAAATTTTAAAAAGAAAGTATGAGCATTTTGTGTGTGTGTGTGCGTGTGTGTGTGTGTGTGTGTGTGTGTGTGTGTGTGTGTGTGTGTGTGTGTGTGTGTGTGTGTATGTGTGTGTGTGTGTGCGTGTGTGTGTCTGGATGGGTGATGTGGCGAGTCATATGAAAATTTTGGGAGGGGTGGGATGGTGAGCTTGTGGGGAGGTATAATATAATTGGCGTAAAGCGGCTTGTGGTGTGTGATTGAGGTCTGAGATAAGAGAATTATTTGAATTGCAGGATAGATAAATTATATCACAATTTCTTCTGTTAGGTCATAGTCTAAAGTCATTAGAAAAGATTCTGTCTTTGTTTTCGCTTCATGAGTGGAGATATTTTTAAGATTAATTTTACGGCTTATGTTGTTGTAAATGCGTGGGTGAAGGGAGAGTGCTTGTCTCTTGGCAAAGGTGGTTTGGACTGTGGGGACAGGAATCTTGAAAACTCGACGCTGGAGTAGCTGATTATAGTCAGGTAAGTTAATTACTTTTTTATGCATATATTGAACTACTCTCATTATGAACAGTTGCCTTACCCTCAAAATTTTGCTATCTTTATACAACTGGTCGGTGCGAAATCTTAAAGGTCTCTTCCACATAACTTTAAGGATTGAGCGTTGCGCTCTTTCGATTTCTAGGAAAGCGGATTTAGCAGCCCCACCCCAAACACGTATGCAGTACAGCAGAAGAGACTGACAAATAGCCTTGTACACCATCATTAGTGTGGCTTTGGGTGCAGATCGTCTGAGTGCTTTAATTAAGTAGAGTGTTTTGCGGATCCTTCCTGATAGGCAACTGATATGCTGTTTGAATGAAAGTCTGTCGTCTATAAGGATACCTAAATACTTAAAGGTTTCAATGCGATTAAGGGGCTGACAATTGCAAGATTGGGACGTTTTTTTACAGGAGTGAATGATGAGCTGATTTGATAAGGGGGCTTTACTTGAGCTAGTTTTGTGAAATGTTATGTAATTGGTCTTGCTGCAGTTTAAGGTGAGTAAATTGACATCTAACCAATCGGCTACCTGAATTAGACCGTGTTCCGCCTTTGCGAAGACACTATCCCAATTCTCTCCCTCGTAAATCAGGACTGTGTCGTCAGCATAACAAAGTATTTCGCCGTTATCTGTTATAATTTCTGGGAGGTCAGCTAGGTATATAAGGAACAGCGTAGGTCCAAGTATGCTTCCCTGAGGGACTCCAAATCTGACATATTGTTGGTCGCTGAAATTGCAGTCTACACGTACACACTGCTTTCTGTCGTTTAAATAGCTGGTGAACCAGTTCATAGCAGTACCTCTGATGCCGAGATGATCCAGTTTCTTTAGAAGTATGGGAATTGATACAGTATCAAACGCCTTGGCTAAATCGATAAAGACGGCCATGCAACAGTGGTTTGAGTCTAAGGCAGAGGAGATAATACTAGTAAGTTTTAGGACCGCATCCTCAGTCGATTTACCTCGGCGAAAACCATACTGTCTGTCTGGGATTAGACTGTGATCGTCAAGATAGTCGACTAACCTTCTGTTTACTAATTTCTCCAGAAACTTGGAGAAAATGGTGAGCAGGGAGATAGGCCTATAATTAGAGGGGCTAGCTTTATCACCTCCTTTGTGTATTGGGGTGACTATGGCTAGTTTCCAGCATTCGGGAAAAGTTCCTTGAGCAAGGCTCAAGTTAAAGATATGTGCTAATGGAGTAATAAGACCTAGTCTTGCTTTTTTAATCAACATTGGGTGACATTTATCTATACCAGAACTATTTACTTTAAGGTCACAAATAAGCTTATAAACTTCGTCCTCGTCTGTAGGGTACATAAACAAAGAGTCTAAGGTGGATTTCTTGGCTTTAAACTTGTTTGCCAGGGATTCTTGGGTCTGGTTAAGTTTCTCTAGTGTTTTCTTGGCAAGTTTCTCTCCAACATTAGCAAAATAATTGTTGCATTCATTAAGCGAGGCCGACGGATTGGGGTGTGATTGTAACAGTTCTATGGGGCTTTTGTGTGATTTATTAAGTTGACATATACTTTTTATTGAATTCCATAGCTGTTTCGGGTCTTTTTGGTGGGACTGAAGTAGTTGATTTTCGTACTGAGCTTTCAGTTTTTGGAGGAGATTATTAAGGAAATTCCGATAGCGTTTATATGTTATCTGAATAACGTTATTTTGTGGATTTTGCCTGGCCTTTAAGTGAAGTCGGTCCCTGTGTCTTTGGCATTTAATAAGGCCTGGAGTAATCCAGGGTTTTAAAGTGTACTTTGAGCGGGGAATAACTACTT
The DNA here is from genome assembly GCA_039566165.1 of Maruca vitrata. Classification (NCBI taxonomy): domain Eukaryota; kingdom Metazoa; phylum Arthropoda; class Insecta; order Lepidoptera; family Crambidae; genus Maruca; species Maruca vitrata. Next base: position 2,421,865 of record CM076914.1, on the reverse strand, counting down.
CTTTAGAGTACTTGTTTATAAATGAGGTAATAGTAGAGTCGAAAAGTTTTGCCGCTTCATTTACATCTTGCAAGTTAATAATCTCAGACCAGTCTTTTGAACAAATATCTTTGGCGACACTATCATAGTCTATTTTGCTATAAGTACGTTTAATAATGGGTTTTTCATGATTCAAAGCTAGGCCTAACAGACAGATGTAGTGGTCCGTAATATCAGTTGGGCAAACAAAACCACGGCAGTGTTGGGGGGTTTTTACAAAAACGTGGTCAAGGCATGCTAATTGCCTAGTTGGAGAAGTAATAGCAGGAAGCAGCTGATGTTCAGCCAAGAGGGTCATGTAAGAAGCACATTGGTCACCAAGGGGATTGGAACAGAGGTCGAGGTTAATATCGCCTGTTAATATAAGAATGTGTTTATTGCTTAATGACCTTAAGACGACATCCAACGATTCCAGGAAGTTATTCGTATTAGAGACGGAAGGAGATCTGTATATGGCCATTATTGATACACTATTACCCATGTCAATCTGCAGGCAATATATACTAACCTGATATACTTACCCATAAAGATTCATACCTATTTATTAAAACGTTGTTATTTGAATATTGCAAACAGACACTACAGTTTTATTTAGTTGTATATACCTACTATATTATGATACAAATCACACATCACAGTCCTAATATTATCTGAATATTGAGGATGTAATCAATATTACGCTAGTTGTAAGTGGTTTACAGAAACCAGATTACGCGTCAAATCACATAAACCGATGGTTGTTGTCGGTGATAGCTCTGACCACATATCAAATCAAATCAAATCATCATTTATTTGCTTACTAAGTGTACATCATACAAAGCTGGAATATAGAAAAAGGCACTTACAACTTAGTCACCGTGTAGGTATTGCAAACATTATTACATATTATTTATTAATTACAAATTATTATTAACATTGTTACCTAAAAATTCTTGAATAGATAAGAGTAATAACATTTTTGAGTCAGTAATTAATGTAATTTCTTTTTAAATTCATATCTCTCAGACATCATGGGATAATTACGGAATGAGACCTGAGGGCCTACCATGAGTTGGCTATCGAAAACTTACGTACGTTAAAAACCTATCGAGTTGTTTTTTTCATACAGCCGATTTTAGTTCTTCGCGTAACCACCAGCGGCGCTGTACAAGTTTTTCATAGACATATTTACGTAGGCGATATCGAGTGCGTAAGTTTTAAAGTCATGGTAGCCACACTGATCGAGAGGCCGGTCATAGGTGTGGGATATATTGTATCACTAATTAGTTTTAGTTTATCTTAAAATGGTAGGTAATTTATCTATTGTAAAAACTGGTGAATAAAAATTGAGTGAACTGAATAACTGCTGAATCAAAATCCTGATTTTTGCAGCAGTCGGGTAAATGGACGCATTTTTATCTTATCCATCAAAAACTTATTTGTTTATTTGATAAATAAATAAATATCACACGATAAATAATACATTATGAATAATCACATACATTGTTCTGATTAAGAATTAAGTTGCTTAAGCCCTTGTGTTACGGATATCACAAACAAGTGGGGTATAGGTACATAAATATAATTAAATTGAAATTAAAATTATCACATTCTGACACGGAACGATGTTCTTCACACAAATATTTGTCTCACATGGGAATCGAACCCACGACTCTTGGATCCGTAAAGAGGGCCACTATCTAATGATCTACTGAATAAATAAAACATATTAAATATTACACAACATCACATACATTGATCTGATCCCGTGGTAAGTAGCTTAAGCACTTGTGTTACGGAAATCAGGATCAACAGTGGATACACAAATAAACTTAAATATATTTAATAATACACCCAGACACGGAACAAACACCGATGTTCGTCACACAAATATTTGTCCCGAGTGGGAATCGAACCCACGACTCTTGTAACCGTAGGTTTTGAACCTGAGTCACTAACCACTGTTCCACCGAGCCAGTCAAATGAAAATGAATACATACATACATACATATACATACATAAAATCACGCCTTTTTCCCAGAGGGGTAGGCAGAGATCACTTCCTGCCATTTGCTACGGTCCTGGCACACTACTTTCGCTTCATCCACATTCATCAACCTCTTCATGGACGCTCGTCGATTACGGGTACTTTTGATTTGACCTTTCTTTAAGATTTGACCTATTTAGTCATGAAAGGTCTTTCTTGGTCTTCCCCTGTTGACATCTCCAATTACACTCTCTCTATATATACTCTTCGTTAATCGTCTTTCACTCATCCTCTCAATATGACCAAACCATCTAAGCATACCTTTCTCAACCTTAGTCACTACATCTTCTTTCACACCACAACGTTCTCTAATTATTTCGTTTCTTATTCTATCACTCAGTTTCACTCCTAGCATACTTCTAAGTGCTCGCATCTCCACTGCATTTATCCTACTTTCGTGCTTCTTCTGCCACACCCAACTTTCGCTTCTGTACATTAGTGTCGGGATCAACACTCCCCTATGGACCGCCAGACGTGCCTTTTTGGACACTTTCTGACTGTTCACAAAAGTGTGCAGTTTTTCGTTCACCATGTTACCAGCATTCACTCTCCTTTCAATATCGCTATCACACTTACCATCTTTTGTGAGCTTGGATCCCAAATATATAAATTCTTTCACTTGTTTTACTTTTTCACTTCCTATCATAACATCGCAAACTGTCGTATCATCACCTTTTTCAAAAACCATGACTTTCGTCTTACTGACATTCACATTCATTCCTTTCCCTTTTAAAGATTCATATAGGACAGTCATCATATCCTGCAACTCCGCAGCCGATGAAGCAAGAAGGACTTGATCATCAGCGTAAAGGAGACACTGGACGATTGACTCATTCATTCTCAAACCTTTCTCACACTCTCTCAGACTAGTCAAGCAACTATCTAAGAATAGGTTGAACAGCCATGGTGACGCTACACATCCCTGTCTAACACCTTTTTCGATGTTAAACCAATCAGTGCATGTCCCATTGATTCTGACACAAGCACTAGAGTCCTTCTTCTAAAGAGACTTCAGTGCTCGTATCAAATTACTGCCCACCCCAAACAAAGATAATGCCGACCATAACTCATACCTCACCACTCTATCATAAGCCTTTTCCAAATCCACGAAAGCGCAATAGACTTTTTGGCTTTTAGCCAAAAATTTTTCAGCATGCATCGTAAAGAAAAGACTTGATCCGTACATCCCATGCCCTTTCGAAATCCCCCTTGTGCATCCCAAATCTTTTCATTCGTTACTTTCACTACCCTTTCAATTAATACTTTTGCTTACAATTTACCGACGACACTTAGAAGGCTGCACCAATCTTCTGGTACTCGGCCACTAGCCCAACAAAGGTTAAAAAGGCGGTGCAGCTGAGTAGCCACCACTCCATTTCCAGCCCTCAGCATCTCTACGGAAACCCTGTCAAATCCCGCAGCTTTACCTAGCTTCATTCTTTTCAACCCATCCAAAATCTCATCCATGCTAATACTATCATCCTCTGCACTTTCATTCTCTACTACATTTTTCATTATCTACTGAATCAGTCTATGATACTCATTCATGAACTATGTATAAAAAAGTATTATGTGAAATTTGATTAGCATAAAACTAGTGAGTCGTAAAATGACTTTACTGAATTGCCGTATTTGAAAAGAGCTTCCTATATTATTTTGAAATTATTAAAAAATAAAAAATTTCTGCTTTTTACAAAATCGCAAAAGTTCAAAACCTCTCGCGACTATTACACTTCTTACGCCCATTTGCGGCTAAGAAATAGACAGACAGACACCGTGTTCCACTCTTAGCAGGCCTCATTATAGACGGAGAGGCGGGATTAGTTGCGTTCTTGTATTCCGTGGCCTCTACGTATTCATTCTGCGAGAAGTGTCAAGTACAGCTTACCCAGCTCACCTAGATCTCTAGCGTTCACCTTGACCTTTCCAAAACGACGACTGGCAGTCAAATCAAATCAAAAATCAAAATTGTTTATTCGCTTGTAAATAGGGTAGGTTACAGTATTGCGTAGATATTTAAAAACATAAAGTAGCTTAATACCTATTTAGCTATCAATATAGCATGCAAATATTTTGCCTGTTATGAGGTAGGCAGTAGGTAAATTCCTGATGTTTTACATCAATATAATATACAAAAATACAAAAACATCCGGATACTTGTCGTGAGTTTATTTTTTTTTTATGCTCTACAACTACATTCACCGTGAAATTATAGTGATTGTTTTCCTGCAGTAAAATGATTCTATCTTAGTAGCAATATAGATTTGTGCAGCTATTTTTTATTTAAATCAATAAATGTCGGTTTAACGAAAAGTACGACCGAAACTCGAAAGCACGTTCGAACCGCTTTATTACTTAGGGCGAAGAGTTTGTTTAGCTTTAAGCATCGATTTCATGCGGCTAGCAGTACCTCATTACGCCACATCTTATAAAAGAACGATAGCTTCTCTCGTTTTCGAGTTGGAAAATAATAATATTGAAAATTTGAAAAAACAATCCTAGGAATCATTTGCATGATTCGATAGTATTACTAAAGGCAAATCGTTCTGCCACGGGAAAACAACCACTAAAATTTCACGGTGTAAGTATTCATGGTTGCTTGTAACTAAACCCTAAAATAGCCCAGTGTCGCAGTAAAGTTAGCGGTCTCCAAGAATCCAGTAGATAACTGAGTTAAATAAAACAATTCAAATAAGTTAGTGACATTTAGGGACTTCAAAGTTGGGTGAAATACCTCGTGTCCTTGTGTAGTTCGCGAACAAAGTATGTAGGTAGGTAGTTCACTTGTTTCCTGCTTCATAGTTCGTTCGTTCATGTTTATGATCGATAGAAGTGTCCACGTAATAAGTACAAAGAGGTGGTTAATTTATTCATTTTCTTATTTATTTATTAACTAGCTGTGCTCGCGACTTCGTTCGCGTGAGCTGCAGGATTTTACATACAAAAGCTTTTTCCAATAACTCCCGTTCCCGTGGGAATTTTGCAATATCCTATTGCAACTAAGCATGACTCATTTCAAACGTCTAACTAAAGCGGTTTACATTTTACTTCCAACTAATTCCCGTTCCTTTCTTAACGGATGCCTCCGTCGTAACATTTACCTGCATGCCAAATTTCAGCCCGATCCGTCCAGTGCTGAGCTTTGATAGATCACTATGTCAGTCAGTTAGTCAGTCAGTCACATTTGAGTTGTATATGTCACCGTAAAATTGTAACTAACGCTAGATTGCAATCTATCTCGCGTGAGTGTGAACCAAACATACTGCTTACAATTTAACGTATTATTATTCGTCAGATTGCAATCTATCGAAGTGAAACTGTTATATTGCAATCATACAATTGTCATATTGTGAACTATGCCTATTGCCGACCAATCAGTGACAGCCTTCGGACGGCTGTCCCTTATTGGTTGACCTTACAGTAGACCGTTCTACATCCATAGAGTTAGGGACACAAGTTTAGTGTCAGTCAAATAAAATAAATGCACTTCAAGAATTGTCACATCAAGTAATAACTTATTTATTATTAAGTAGGTAATCTATAAATTGACATCACATGGTATGACATTTTTTTATCTAAATAATTTTTCTTCTTAGAAAAAACCAATCGCAATAAAAAAAAATATAAATTAATTAATGTAACGTACGTACGAACGTAACAAAATTGTCTATTTTTTTTTTTTCCTAACTGACTAACGATGATGGCTTGGAGGAGCCTTGTCATCATCACCGGGCTTGCGGGGGAGCGGATGGCTCTCGCCCCTAAATTGTCTATTAGAAAATAAAAGTAAATTGCACCAATAAAAATGTTCTCTTATTGTTGCACGTCAACGAACTGTGGCACCTGGAGTTACAAAGAACAATCAAAATCGGTTCAAATAAAACCAAAACGGACGTGCGGCCAAAACGTTAACTTACAAGAACATCCGTATCAAAATTCTGTAATTGCCTGAAATACTAACAATGAAATAACTAGCCGGCGAGTTCCGGCATTCACAACAGAGCACTCAATTATAACTTGTACGGGCAACAAAAGTTGATCGAAAAGCTCGAAATAATGGAACGTAATGAAATTTTTACATCTTTTCACATGCAAAAATGTTAAGTTTGATTGAACGAATTTGAATTCCGTCTTTCTGTGCCTTTTATTGCACGTAGATAAAATCGAACCAATTAAATCCAGGCCCATATATATCTAATGATGATCAATACATAATACACTTCTGTTTATGATCATTTTTCTAATTTTCACTATATAGTATAAAGCAAAGTCGCTTCTCCTATACGTATGTATGCTATCTTTAAAACTACACAACGGATTTCAATGGCAAAGATAGATTTACGAGGAAGGTTTTTATGTATAATTTACCTAAAGCGAAGCGAGAGCGAGTCCACTATATGATCAATTTTCTATTCCACAACATCTATATGTAAATAAGTAGGCTTAATGATCATGTTATCTTGTAGCGTGTTCACTAAGCACTAAGTTTTAAGGCATGTATTGTAGACCTTATAACACATCTGCAAAATCGAGCAGTCGGTACTTGTATCTCTTTTACACATACAATAGCTCTCGCAAACTATATCTATAAAGGTCACGGTTTAAGTTCAAATGCAATCACGTGACGTGCATAGTTTTCTCGAGTTATCACAAATGTGAACCATTTGTTGTCACATATAGAGTCTACATTTCAATGAAAGCGAAAATCTAAAGGCATTTCAGAGAAATATACGTTTTACGGCATTTGGGATTGAGGTCCCATTTAGATTGTTTGATTACTAGGCACGGGTAAACTGGGAAAAGTAAATAAAATCCTTATAACATTACCGTGTCGAATAAAATATTGATCATATAGATAATAATCAAATTACCTTCTCTTTTAAATTTGTACTCTTAAACTACCAATTTAACTTTGATAAGAATTATATCAATAACGTCCATTAGTACAAATATAATTTATTTAATAACTATAACAAAGTATTTTTTATATATTTTATACAAGGGCGAGTCATCAAGATGATGAATGTAATTCTTATATTTGCTCAAGCGGTTTTAAATATTTCCGGAAAATTAAAACCTTCGTCTCCCCACAAGAGGAGCAGTTTATCTTTTCCCGATATTTTCAATAACTAATATTATTTCACTCACATTATTCACTGAATATGCTGATTTCATCTCAATAGTCGTCAACAAAATGGGAACCCGAATGATCCTTTAGGAACCCAACCATGAATGTTCTTGATGTACGTATAAAATATTAATTCTATCGGACCTATTTACATTTGGTGTGGGACAGATAATTGTATTTGGGAAGTGGATTTAATATGAATCTTGTATGAGGCCAAATGTACTGAGAATTATGTGTTGTCTGCGATTTCATCTCAATATGCTTTCATGTACCCGTACAAAGATGGGCCCTGAACCTCGCTATTTAGGTCATTAATTACTAAAGATTTACTAACCTATTGGATTTTTCCCTCTAATAGTAACCAATAACTGTGTAACTGGCCATATCAGCCGTAGAACCGCTAGGGGTTCTGGAGTGGTCTACGAGGAAACGTAGTGTGGGACGCCTTCAGCCCAAGTGGAGTGACGATCTGCGCAGGACGGCTGGTAGATGCTGAATGCGAGTGCTGAGACCGAACGATACATGCTGGGCAGCGGCTATCCACATACAATGCAGACGCTGGTGGCTCGGACTAAGAGGTTTAGTTCCTCTTTTCTGCCACGTGTCATTAAGGCATGGAATGCCCTTCCAGCTTATGTTTTCCCTCCATCCTATGATCCCACGCTCTTCAGGTGAGACGTGAAACGGCATTTAAGCAGGCCAGGGTGAGTGCGGCAGGCTCAATATGGTCTATTGTGCCTGTGGACCTCATGTTTGGATCTCAGTACCGCTTACCATCAGGTGGTGTAAGGTCATCTTGTTAGCCTTTTATAAAAAAAATAACCTACGTCCAGCAGTGGACACAATGAGTAACAAAAAAATGCATAGTTAGTGGCTTGGCCGAACATTAGGCTGAACTCTCATGATTCTTCCATTGGCACGCAAAGAGGAAGCAGGCAGTCAGTTAAAAGGCTATTCTGGCATACAAAATATATACGTACACATAAAAGAATTGTCACCAACCACCATCGTCATAGATACACGTGGACCGTTAACTTTTTTATAGACGGTCTGTTGCGGAAATAACAACAACATTGAAAGTAGTAGACGGAAACCCATGTAACAAACGGGTGTTTCCTAATATAATGCTACAGAACTCCGCGTGTGTGAAGCTTCCTTATCTGTAGCGCTACCAGGAGTTAAAAAGTGACAGACTCGATATCGCCAACGTAAAAATGTCTATGAAAATATGTACAGCGCCCATAGCGGTAACACTATGAACTAAAATCGGTAGTATGAAAACAACAATTCGATAGGTTTTTAACGTATGTAAGTTTTCGATAGCTAACGGTAGCGCTACGGAATCGTATCGTTAACGTCTTGCCTTGGGATCGCTGTACGGCGGTAACAGCAAACCCCTTCTAAGTTGATATGTGTACCTTATACTCACATAACATAGAACCGTGGAAACGCGTATGCAAGTTCAACTGTTGAAAGTTACTACAAAGAAAGGTTTCCAACCTTTTATGTGCTTAAGCAACCTCGAAATTCAAGCCCGTTAAAAATAAAACCTAACTCAGCAAAGAACCTTTTCAAATACGTCCAGTTGCTGCAATACAACTCTTTAATTTAACTTAGTCACTCATTTCCCGGTCTAAACTTTTTTTCACAGCGATAAATTAACAAGCGAAGTAACTGACCTTCAGATTTCGACCTCAATCCTCGGCATTACGGTTCAATATCCATTGAAGGGTGAGGTTCATAAGAAATAGGGCAGGACTTGAAGCCCTTGGCTCCGCTAAGAGGCGCTAGCATCGACTAAAGAGTAGGAAGGGTGCTTCATAAATTCTTAGTCATGGATTTTCGAGGTAGTTTGACACCGGCCCAAGTGGTAGGTCAATGAAGTTCTTTCAAAAATATTCGGAGAAAAATGAATTAGGAGCTACAGGCAGACGCAGACTTAACACCGAAGTAATAAAGCTCAATTTTAGAGGTACACTTTTAAGAGGTTTTGAGAGGGGACACTTAAAACGAATCTTTGTTAGTCTAAAGAATTAGGAGAGTACTTTTATTATGCGAACGACATATACGTACCTATATTATTATACAATGTAGTACCTGCTAAAATTGTTTCAAATACTAGACACCTTCATTTAAATAATGAAAGATGGGATTTTTTTCATACTTGAAGAGCGTGCAATATAATGGTAAGGGTACTAAGAATTATTAATTTCAATACGTCATTAAGTACGTATGTGTTTACAACTATCTGTCCGGTGTTTAGTGAACGGTATACGGGTAAGCGACCCCGGCTCCTCGAGCTACTATCGACTCAGTCCAAATCATCCGAGGCGATAGTATCCTTCCTCTCCTATTCCTTCCCCCGTCATATATCCTTGCTACTCGTGGGAACGCAATGACTTTGTTAAAACAATGCACAAGGCAGAATGGCGGCGACGTGGTCCGCAACCCGTCACGTCACGTTTCCCACAGAGGTGTAAAGTGGACCGCTGAAAGTGATCTCTGCCTACCCCTCTGGGAAAAAGACGTGATTATGTATGTATGTATGTATTTCACTATTTTTACAGTATTGTTAACCGTCATATTTTATCAGTCTAAAGACTTCCCCAAGTATGGGACATTCCGACACCAATTAAGAGTGAACCTATTTTGTATTCTGATTTGTTTTATTCTATTCTGTACTTGCTATCTCTGACACTACAAAATTGAGTTCAGTGTTTGCTGAATAATTCAAGCAATCTTAAAATACCTGAGCAAAAGGAGAACTTTATACGGAGACGCGCGGATTGGTCAGAACACGAAATTGGCTTCTATTTTTAGAAACGGATTAGACAACGGCTGAATAACGGTTTAAACGGATCAACGATTAAAATGAGATCAATCAATGGCTCGGCTTTATTCTAATTGAGTTTTGAGAATATTTTTTTTTGATTGCAACAAGAAAATTGTCTACAAACTATGATAAAATAAATTTTAGATAGAAATGTTACCTCCATAGTACCTAATTAGCGTTTAAAATCTGTGCCATGTACATTATTTGACACTTTACTGACAAATGAAACATAAGATCCGAAATAGCATGCAAATGTATATCGAGTTTCTTGGCGGAGTCTTCTCGATAGAATCGGCTTTCCGAACCGGTGGTAGAATCGTATTTTTACTAATGTGACGATTTATAAGTGCATGTAAATTGCCTATATAAATAAAGACATTTTGGTTTTGATTTTGATTGAAAGAGATAGCTAGCTATATCAAAAGGTACCCTAAAAAGGACAGAATTGTATCTCACTGAGCGCGCGGTTAAAACATATCTGCCTCTTGTTTATTATAATTATTATTGTCTGTAAAGAATATTTTGTTGTCTGTCTATCTTCTGTCAAAATCTTTATTTTTATCGCGGATAATGCTTGATGTACCGTCACCTTGGGCTGGGGTTCACCCAAGGTGCAGCTCCCGGCTGCCGATGCTGAGATGGAAAACCGGCAGCTGCTCCTGGGCTAAGGTGCAATGCCCAGGGGTGTACCCACTAAACTCCTTGGCGTACCTCATCGCCTTAGCGGTGTCGTGGTAAACTTGTGTCAAAACGTTTTATTAGACGTCAATAAAAGGAAGAGTTCACTTGTTTATTTTTTTGAGATAGAATTAGGTAGAATTAGAAAAGTAAAACATTACATTTAGCTTACACATTTAGCAAAATAATTATTATTAGAGAAAGTCCCGTCTAATTTGGTCCAGCCGTTCCGGAGAGTAGTGAAACAGACAGACAAATAAAATTTTATTTTAGTTGTATTTTTGGTATTGGTATCCGTATCTGTATATGTCACCGTAAAATTGCAAATAAGGATAGATTGCAATCTATCTCGCGAGATTGTGAACAGTCGAATAATTGTGAACTATAGTTCACGGTTGACTTTAAGGCCGACCAATCAGGGACAGCCTTCGGACGGCTGTCCTAAGGCTGTCCCTGATTGGCCGGCTATAGGCTATGCCTATAACTGACCAATCAGGCATTGACATCATTGACAAGTGACATATTTAAGATCGCAATTTATCAGTTTCACTTCGATAGATTGCAATCAGATGAATAATCACACGATAAATTGTAAGCATCATGTTATGGTTCACAATTATTCGACAGTTCACAATCTCGCGAGATAGATTGCAATCTAACCTTATTTGCAATTTTACGGTGACATATACATTCACACCTATTTAGTAAAAAAAAATATGTATCTTAACATTACAAACAGACACTTCAATTTTATTTACCTGTATAGATGATAATTCGGTATCTATGGTAAATTAATATACTAAACAAATTCAACACCACTAAACAAAGCTAATCATATACCATACCAGCCGTCTTTTTTGGTTTAAGATAAGATAAAACACAAAACTCATCTCTATAGAAGTTCTATCAGTAATGTATGCTCTGATAAGGAGAATCATAAACACCACGTAACTTAGACACGTGTAACTGATCAAACTATTAGATATTCCAAGGCCACATGTTTATTGTCTAGGATATTAAATACTTATCTATTTCTTTTATTTAGATAAACATAAGCAAAACTATAAAAATTTACAAAGACATGATAAATAACGACACAATGCTGAGTGGGGGCCTTTTCAGCACGTAAGATTAATTTCAGTTTTCTCCATTTTGTGTATTATAATTTGTGCTAAATAAACGTTCATTATATTCTATTCTATTCTAAAAATAACTCAGCCAATAACAGGATATTACAAGATGATTAATAATATAATATAGACGCCTAGAAAATGAAATACAATATAAAAAACAATACAATAATGCTGTGTGTTAGCGCTAGTGGTGTGACAGACTGTTTATGTGGAACTTAGTGAAGACTATGTATATTACAAACATAATTACATTCAAGTAAAATACTAGACACGAAAATACACCACACAGATATATACACATATACATACAAGATAATAAATATATAAATATTCCAATTACTTGTATTGTATTACTGATTTTATACTAGCTCTAGATCGGGTAAACTATTATTATAAAGACTTCCTTATTTCAACAGATTTAATAATATTTTGACTTGTTGTTTTTAATGCTATTAAAGCTCAATGTAAGTAAATTTAGATTTAATAGTAACTAGTATTGGTCTTCAAACGATAAAAACAGTAGCAAATACATAGCTTCTTACTGCCCGATGCTTTGACTGGGTAACGCCAATCATGGTCGCGAGCGAAATGTTCTTCGCATTCGCAGATAGACCACAAAATATTGTTAAATCTGTATAATAATAGTAAAATAAGAATTAAAAACTGGACACTGTTATTTATGAAGAATGTACCTACTATCTATTACTAAATTACGTTCGATTTTAAAACATTATCCTAATAGCATAATTAAGCCAAGTCACCTTAAAACTACTTAAGTATTGAGCCAAGTATAACGGTAGTATATGGACGTAAACAATGTATGCAACAGCGCACGCGTCACTAGCTAGTTCCGGAGCGTACCACTGATTAGTCACCGGCCGACCGTCAAGGACACCGCACGTGTTTATATCCACAATTTGTTGTGTACAAATATCCGACACGATTGTACCTATTATCTGTGACCAAAGATAACAAATGACTGCTTAACTATAAAAGTAGTTCCAATTTTGAAGTGAAGCGGACAGTGTGTAAAGTGTCGTTGTTTGTGTAACGAATGTTATCGACCCACATTCTTAAAAACATTGAGTAATATTCTACTCGGCCCTCATCAATCGCGCGCTATCTATTGATAACTCCAACACAAAGTAGCACTGAATGGACTAATGCTAGCTTACAGTACCGTGGTATTTATAGTGAATGGTGTGCAGTAAAAATGGGTGTACATTGTGAAATCAATTTGTTCAAACCGGCCGACGGCGCATTCGTTCCTGGTAGCACCGTATCTGGTATCATAAAATACGCAGTCGACGAAGAGACCGTTTTTAGCAAAATCACGACATCTTTGAAAGGTAACGGATACCTGTATATAAGTGACGAGAGTAAGAAAAGGCGTAATGAGAGCTTATCTGTGTATAGAAACTCTGAACAATATGTGGACATTGAAAACGTAGTGCAAAGTAGTGAAAAATCAGAACCAACACCGATTGGAGCTTACGAGATACCCTTTGCGTTTACCCTCCCGCAAAGCCTCCCGCCTTCATTAAAGTTTTTCAGATCAAACGCTAAATACAGAATAAGGTGTAACATCAAATACTACATCTCAATCAAATTCGACAGAACAGGCCTCTTCAAATTTGCGAAAAAGATGAAAAACGAAATCACTGTTGTATCTGGAATCAAACCTAGACTGCCAATGGAGCCAACGATTTACGGCGAACAGAAGAAACTTTTTCAACTATTCTCTCGAAAACCTAGCATTGTCAACATTAAGGCGACTATAGATAACTGCGTGTTAGCTCCCGGCGGCAAGGTACAGATGAACTATGAGGTCTTTAATCATACGAATTTGAATTTGAAAGGAGTCGAGACAAAGCTGGTTGAGATTTACACGTTCACCACTAAAGGACATCGCAAGGTAAAAATGTCAAAAGACGTACAAGACACAGACTCGAAAACTGGTTCCGTGAAGAGTGGTGAATCGTCAAATATGGATTTGTTATTGAATTTGCCATCCGATATAGGTTCTTTAGAGTACTCAAACTTGGTATCTAGGGACTATTTTGTTCAGATCACAGCTGAGATTCCATTCCCGCATTTGAATGCGCGTTTGGAAGTACCCATTCAAGTTGGAGATTGGAATGAGCCCAGTTCGGACACGTTTGATGACCCACCTCCATCGTACTGGGTGGTGATGGCTGAGGACAAGAAGCGTGAAGACGGAGGAGCCGATGATGATGATGACGATGACGATGGTGTGTTAAAGTAGCCCCATTAGGTGAACAGTGAGTGGCGTTCGCCCGCCGAATAATTTTTGTATGCGTCTGAGTTCCGCGGTCGAATATGTATTCTAAACGTTGTTACCTCTGCTTTATTTCTTTTGGTTTTAACTACCGTTATTTCTAGTAGTAAATTTTGTGTATGGTAATTTTTAGTATGATACACCCAGACTCTATATCACTTGGCTGATTTACAATTTGTAACGTGATTGTCGCTTAAAAAGAGTAACTATCGAGTTAGTAGTTTAATAATTTTGGTAATTTTGACTATGATATACCCATTACCCAGGCTATATCGATACCTTAAATCTCAAATGGCGTAACCACCAAAACGCAACTTTTCAGGAGAGCAAAAAAACGAAAAAAAAAAGAATTTTTTTTTTTTATAACTTTGTCAATTTTAATGCAGTGAAAATGTTTTATACATCAAATTTCTTAGAATTTTGAGATAAAGGCTTCAGTAAGAACTCTTTGCACCTAAATCTTTTAATTAACAAACTAGAAGTCGGTTACGCTTGCAAAAATATTACGAAAAGGCGTTTACGCCTCATAAAAAAACATGATTTTTAAGAGGTGAAGGTCGTATCTCCCGAAAATAATTGTCTTTTGTGCTTTAAAATAACTTAATAATGAAAGAAAACGTTAAATTTCCACTCTGTATTACGCTTTTTACAAAGTTACGCCATATGTCACGTTTTCATAGTGATGTAATGGGTAATACTCACCTTGTAAGTTTTATAACAGGATGAAGAATTTTTGTACATGGGAAATTTCACTTATAGTTATACGTAATCGATTAATTTTGTCACTCCTATCCCCCGCTGCTTTATATTCACCTTATATTTATCTATGTATTCAGCCATTTGCGTACTCGTGCGCATAGATTACGTTCCTCCGTGTATTTATTATTTTTTGTGACCGTTACGTTGACTTTGACGCGTTATTGGTATTTGATTCTGAATTGTGTTTGGACATTGATTTAAAATGCCGAAACAAGGAAAAGCAATAAATAGCCAATGTCTCCGCAATCTTAATCCCCCCGCGCATCAATACTAACAATAATAATGACAATCATGTGTTCAGCAATTTTGGGTGTAAGCGCCTTTCTTTTGTATTGCAATTTCGAAAAATAGCGTGCCTTACGAGTTACGCCGGAAAATTATGTCCCTTACACCCTTTTGTTTTTACCTTTTTTTCACGTCACAATAATTTCCAGGGGAGTAACCACCAAGTAAATTAGACTAAGCCTTTTACGACCTGTTTACCTTATGAAAAGTGTTCAAATCTATAAAAAACATTGGGTCGTAATAACCTTTTTTTTGCGAATTTGAGTATTTTAAATATACAGATCGATAGAGAAAAAAAAACTGAATAAAACTGCATTAAAAAGTCATTTTGACCAAATTGGCGGTTACGCCATTTGAGATTTAAGGTAGCGATATGACTTAGTTCATTCAAGTACAATTTGTAACATAATTGTCGCTTAAAAAGAGTAACTATCTTGCTGAAGTATGCTCGTTAGAATCGGCGTTCCGAACCGGTAGTAGAATCTTATCTTATTAATCTTACTAATGTGACGATTTAGAAGCGCATGTCCATTGCTACATAAATAAAGACATTTTGATTTGATTTGATTTGGAAGCAAACTGTAAGCCACTTACTATAAGCCTAGTGGAAATGTGCCTTAAGACGACCGTAGTTATAATTATGTCTAAATATGTGACTACATTTCACAGTTTTACGAAGCTTTAATTATGATATCTACCATTTTAGAACAATATTGTTAAAATGACAATTGAAAAGATTACCTTTTCAGATTTTATGTAGATTGAGATTTTAGTTGCATTTAGCCGTTTGTGTAAAAGCTAAAATTATTGTTATTTTACAATTTTTTTTTAAATACCGATGTGTTATCCTGATAAGTGATGAATATTTTGGAAATGTAGTAGTGAGTTATGATTTATGTACCTTGTCAGGCGAAAAGCCACGTGCTAATGATTTTTATATGATGGTAATGATCATTAGTCAATCTGTTTTATAATATAATTCTTAATCAGTGACGTCATCTCCTATGTGCACTTTAAAACCTGTTTGTTTCATTAACAACTTTGTAGCGATATCTTTATCGTGGTTCACAATCATTGATGAACTCCAGGAATGTATAGTTTTTTAATCAGGTATATTACTATAATGACTTACGATAAGACGTGATAAATTTAAATATGCTTTTGAAGAAAGCAAAACCAACTTATGGGAAAGTACAAAAAAAGGCTTGATAGTCATGACTTCAGCTGTCTGATTAGCATTTTTGTTATTAGCATAGCACTAGCATTGCCATTTTTTTTTGTAATATTTAAAAGAAAAGAAATCTACGATAGAAATTTGTAGTAGATAAGTTTTTGTTGTCGATTAACAACTGCTTTGAATTGACTGTATTTAAAAAAAAAGTTATATGTAGTTATAATTATTATTAGGGTATCACAAATTTAATACTTGATCTTTGGTGAAATGATTTATCAGAGGTTTAGATTATACTTAAATATTTTTTTAATTATTTATTTTCTACTGACTTTTGTGATTTATACCATTGTATGTGCCTATTTTACTATTCACCAATAAATGAATATTTTTTACTTATTTGTTTTTTATTACCCAAGCTAATAGAAGAAATACTTAATTATAACTACATTTACCAACTAAATTTGACTGTCTAGATGGAACAGTGGTTAGTGACCCTGGTTGACGGTTCTAAGAGACGTGGGTTCGATTTCCACCCGGGACAAATCGTGTGATGAACATCGGTATTTGTTCCATGTCTAGGTGTTATTTATATATTTAAATTTATTCGTGTATTCCGGCGAGTGTGGCGTCACACGCCAGTAGACGTTTTTATGGAGCGTTTAAAGCTCGCCCATATAATGTGCAAGTAAAACTGTAATGTATAAAGATCTACTTATTGATTCTCCTTACTAATATTATAAACGTGAAAGTTTGTATGTATGGATGTATGTATGTATGTATGGATGTTTGTTACTCTTTCACGCTCAAACGACTGAACCGATTTTCATGAAATTTGGTGTGATGGTAGCTGGCACTCTGGATAACATATAGGCAGGGGGGGGGGGGGTAAAAATTGGTATGGGAGAACTCTTAAGTGTTTATAGATTTTTATAAAATGTGTGGTTTGGAGGTAGCTGGCACTCCGGAGAGACACCAGCGATACTTTTTTGAAACGTATTAGTAACGCTATTTTAATACATTGCTACTAAAACCCATTAATACGCGGACAAAGTCGCGGGCGGCCGCTAGTTATGAATTAAATTTTAGCAAAATGAAAGCTAGTGAACTTCAAGTTATACTTATGGAAGTATGGATAGTAGATATGGATTTGAAATAATAATCAACAGTTGCAAGTACAACAAAATAAAACCCTGCATTGAAAAAAATTAACAATACAAACAAGCGCAATTATTTTTATCGGAAATTCAAAAGCACGGTGCAATTATAATTGGAAAGTCACACTTATAATTGGGAATCAGAGTATCAACTCATTAAAATAATAACCGATTGTTATTTGCACATTACCAGCGAACTAAAATAATAATTAATCAATCAATCATAAGCAATTCGTAGTTGATTCAACAAACATGTCGTTCTCTTGTGAAATAATTTTAAACGATTCAAAACTGTTGTACACCACTGGTGAAACTATAAGTGGTATAATAAAACTAGTAGTTTCTAGTAATAAAGTGAAATTTAATAAGATTATCCTGTGTTTAAAAGGAAAAGGCAAGTTAAAATTTGTGGACAAATGGACAAAGAAAAACAATACAAAATACAATTACGAAACGTATGAAAATATTAAAAATATCTATTTAGACGTTGAACATGGTAAGATACTTTCGAAAGGGTCGTATATTTGGCCTTTCACAGTGATCATACCTGAAGACATACCACCAACTTTAGCATGGAGGAAAGTTAGAGGAAGATACAGAGTCAAATGTCGCATAGAACACCAATTGCAAGTTCTGGTCAAGCAAAAGTCAGAAGCAATAAAAAAAAATAAACAGGAGATCTTAATCATTGCAAGCGTGAAACCAAGGGTGTGGCCAGTACCAACAATTTATGGTAACCAAAAGAGAATTTATAACATTAATAACTGCAAGAAGAATAATATTATAAACATAAAAGGTAGAATCGAAAATTCATTATTGAAACCCGGGGATCGCGTTAAGTTCTCATACGAACTAACAAATGATTCAAACATAAATATTTTGACTGTGCGCGTAAAACTGCTTGAAGTGTACACATTTAAATTCTTCCAATTCAATTCTGAGAAGAATAAAATGAGGATATTGAACAAAACAAGTGAATTGGTTTTGAGGAGTACAAAAATAATGCGGAGAACGAAGTACAGTGAATGTTTTGAAATAGATCTGCCAAAAACTGCTAGCTCTGTAGATTTCGCCGAAATGGTGAGGAGAGATTACTGTGTCCACATATGTGTTGTGTTGCCCTGTCTGCGCTGTAATATGGTATTAGAAATGCCTGTTTTAGTTGACGCTAGAAGTGACGAGAGTATTATTGATGGGAAGAATAGTAAATTTATAAAATATAGTTTTATTGAACAGGTGGCTGCATACGAGAAAGAAAAAAAGTAGAACATTATACATTTTAAAGCGTAACATCTACCTTTATAGTCGTACCAGTGATCACTTCGCTTTGGGTAAATTTTACAAGAACCTTTCTAATATCTTTCGTAGTTAAGACAGCGTTCGTAAGAAATACTTTCATTCAGACCATTTTTCTCTGATTAACTTTATAAAACCGACTACCACGTTATAGATTTTTTATTTTTATGTTTTTTATATATCCTATGACATACATACATACATACATAAAATCACGCCTTTTTCTCCGAAGGGATAGGCAGAGATCACTTCTGCCAGGTGAAATATTTTTTTAAATCAGTTCCGTAGATCCCGAGATTACCGTTTACAATTTAACAAAATACCTAACAATGACTCTGTCACTGTTTCGTTTATTTTCATGTGTGAAAAATGACTGAATACAAGAATACTTTAAATGTTTTACTATTGAGTGTTACTCGTAATTATTTGAGAAATATTTTTGTAAACGACTGATTAATTTGCATTTGGTCGATCCTAATATCATATCCTGATACAATCGAAAAGTAATATTTAGGCAAGCGCACATTGCTGTTGGAAATATTTTAGGCGTTTTTAAAGGTATTTTAATTTTCTTGAAAAACTTCGCCCATACGATTTAGAAACTGATGAATACTTTTGCTTGAAATGTCATCTATCATCTTCTCTACATGGTTTGTTAAAGATCTCTCAAGATGACAACCAGGAAACCTGCACACCTACGAAAAAAGTCTTTGGTTGTGTATTCAACCAATAGCGATTCGGTTAACTGTAAGCCAAAGTGAAAAAAATAAATTACCCTAGTATTGTAGTTAAATAGTGTTGTGGGGTACACAATAACTTGAAGTGAAAGTTTCAGGACCATCTGATTTCCTCAGCGAGAGCTACTCGAATAATCAAAATCTTACTCTCTGTTCAATAATGTGTTTTATTTAATTTACTCATAGAACGTATTCATTTCATAACGTATTATGCAATGCAACTCGTCAACGTCCGCGTCACTAGCTAGTTCCTAACCGTACTGAACAACTGCTATGAGTTTAAAAGTGCCAGACTCTATATCGCCTTTGTAAATATGTCTATGAAACTTGTACAGCGCCTCTAGCGGTAACGCTAAGAACTAAAATCGGTTGTATGAAAAAAACAATTCGATAGGATTTTAACGTACGTAAGTTTTCGATAGCTAACTCATGGTACCGCTACTGATTAGTCAACGGCCGACCGCCATGACCCATCCTACCTACCCACCTTTGCTATCTGTGACCAGTGATAACAAATGACAGCTTTACTATAAAAGTAGTTCTATTTTCGAAGCGAAGCACATTTCAAAGGATAGTTTGTATTGTGTTGTTGTTAGCGACACACATTGCTAAAACCATTATCTCGGCTCTCATCGATCGCACGCTATCTGTTGATAACTCTAATACATAGTACTGAATGAATGCTAGCCTACAGTTATCCGTGATAATTCTAGTGAATGGTGTACAGTGAAAATGGGTGTGCATTGTGAAATCAATTTGTTCAAACCGGCCGACGGCGCATTCGTTCCTGGTAGCACCGTGTCTGGTATCATAAAATATGCAGTCGACAAAGAGACTGTTTTTAGCAAAATCACAATATCATTGAAAGGTAACGGAGACCTAACTATTACTGATGAAAGTAAGAAAGGGAGTAATGAGAATTTATCCACCAAATATGAAAACTCTGAAAAATATGTGGACATTGAAAAAGTAGTGCAAAGTAGTGAGAAATCAGAACCAACACCGATTGGAGCTTACGAGATACCCTTCGAGTTTACACTTCCGCAGAACCTTCCGCCTTCCCTCGATTATTACGGAGCGGATATATCTTATAAAGTAAGGTGTTATATCAAATACTACATCTCAATCAAATTCGACAGACCAGGAGTCTTCAAATTTGCAAAGAGGATGAAAAATGAAATCACCGTTGTATCTGGAATAAAACCTAGACTGCCCATGGATCCAACCATTTACGGCGAACAGAAGAAAGTATTACAACTATTTTCTCGAAAACCTAATGTTGTAAACATCAAAGCTACCATTGAGAACTCTGTGATAGCTCTGGGCGGTAAGCTGCAGATGAAATATGAGGTCTTTAATCATACGAATTTGAATTTGAAAGGAGTCGAGACAAAGCTGATTGAGACTTATTCGTTCACAACTCATACTCATCCCAAGGTAACAATGTCAAAAGAAGTAAAAGGCACAGACTCGAAGACAGGTTCCATAAAAAGTGGTGAATCGTTAAATATGGATATGTTATTGGACTTGCCATCCGATATAGGTTCTCTAGAGTACTCAAAATTGGTATCTAGGGACTATTTTGTTTTGATCACAGCTGAGATTCCATTTCCGCATTTGAATGCGCGTTTGGAAGTACCCATCCAGATTGGTGATCATAACCTAGAGCCTAGTCTGGACATGTTTGATGATCCA
Source organism: Maruca vitrata (assembly GCA_039566165.1). Taxonomy (NCBI): domain Eukaryota; kingdom Metazoa; phylum Arthropoda; class Insecta; order Lepidoptera; family Crambidae; genus Maruca; species Maruca vitrata. The sequence continues at coordinate 2,400,629 of CM076914.1, read as the reverse complement.
CCTCCATCGTACTGGGTGGTGATGGCTGAGGACAAGAATCGTGAAGACGGGAGAGAAAATGCTGATAAAAAGTCTTAAAGGCGCGGTCCCATTGGGTAAAGAGTGACCTGTAGCGCTACTATGAGTTTAAAAGTGACAGACTCAATATCGCCTATGTAAATATGTCTATGAAAAACTTGTACAGCGCCCCTGGCGGTTACGCTAAGAACTAGAATCGGTAGTATGAAAAAAACAATTCGATAGGTTATTAACGTACGTAAGTTTTCGATAACTAACTTATGGTACCGCTACTGCTCACCGTTGATGGCGTTTCGTTCGTCGACGCATTGTACTTATGTAGTTAGGTGAAAGGCGACGTATGCTTTTATTATAATGATGATTATTACGAAGATGATAAGTAATAGTGTTTAGTAGCATTAGTCAATCTGATTTAAATAGCAATTCTTTTTTACATAAAGGGGATTTAGTAAAGTTGGCAAATCGCTAAGAAAACTGTAAATAATGATAATTAACACTCTGACAAGCCATCCATGGTCACGGTAGAGACTGTTTTTGGCTAGGTCACGTTCATTCTTGGAACCTTGGACCTAATAGATTAATAGTCAATAGTTTTTGTAGTCGATTACTGCTTTCGTAGAACTTACTGTGTTATAATAATGTACTGCTACATATGATGACGTCATTTTATTTGTGAAAATATTAAAAATGTCATGCGGATATCAAATATAATTTTATCAAATTATATACTTTTTTTAAAATAATAATTTGTACTGAATTTTGTGACTTTGTGAAGTGTAGTTTATTATGCACAAATAAAATGAGTAAACCAGACTTTGTTTGTATTTGAGTACCCAAGTAAATAATCTTAATATATAAAAGGAGAAACTGACTGACGCGAACGCGGTCGCAGGCACAGCTAGTAGGTAATAAAAAAAAACAGATCTTACGAAATAAAATCCAAAAGACCCATATTATACACTAGCGGCCGCCTTCGACTTCGTCCGCGTTAAAAAGTAATTTTTGGCAGCAATGATTTATTAAAATAGAATACTAACTAATTAATCAAGTTTTACAACAAAATCGTTTTACACGTCACGTTTCCCACAGAGGTGAAAAGTGGATCGCTGGAAGTGATCTCTGCCTACCCCTCTGGGAAAAAGGCGTGATTTTATGTATGTATGTATGTACAACAAAATTATTATTAAAAGTCCCGTTGAAATTGATCCAGCCGTTTCGGAGATTAGCGAGAACATACAGACAAACAAAATTAATTTAAATTATATTTCTGTACCAGGTACCAGATAAAGATTCATGCCCATTTAGTAAAAAGTCGTTATTTTATTAATTTAGTTGTATAGATGTCTGTCTGAACTATGAAAATGGTAAGATACTTTTGAAAGTACCACACAAACACACATTGCACCAACAGAATTGCCGTGAAGGAAAGTAAGAAGAAGATACAGAGCTAAATGTCGCATGAGTCAGCGATTGCAGGTCTCGGTCAAGCAAAAATCAGAAGATTTTAAACTTTCGCGTCCAATTACACTAAATATTAGTCTTTATGGGTCTACGCGCGATATTAGGAGTCGCAATTACATACTGCCCGAGGTTGCGACTGGGTCACACCAATCATAGTCGCGAGCGAACTGGTGCCGCCCGTCTTCATCTGCCGCAGCGGTTGTGAATGTCTAAATCCACCCCCGAACCAGCACTAATGTCAATAAGTACATTATGTAATTTCTACTCCTAACATCGCGTGTAGACCCATAAAGACTAAGATTTAGTGCAAAAATCAAAAATTTATCATTTCAGGGCCGAAATCGGTCTGACGCCTTATTTATTCATATTTTTCATCTAATCAAACGGGTGTTGTAACCGATTGAAATTTTCGGTTCATGAAAATGTATATCTCAAAATATTTTAAACCTACTCTCGGCTCAAGTAGGTACTTGAATATTACATGAAGTGCGATATTCACTCTCGGGACCGAATCTCTTGCCAAATTTCAATTGTTTTTTCATTGCTTTCATCACTTTTTTTTATCATTGATTTCTGCGTCACTGATCTAATCTTCAAGGTGAGCCTTTATAAACGATAACATTGTACATATTAATGCATTTGAGCCATAATAAAGAATTGTAGTTTTGTTTTGAACATATTTCTGTTCAGACGTGATATTCAGTCTAAAATACTTTAAAAGTAAAGTCATATAAAATTTTTTTTTTTTACCAACCGAACTTTTGCATTTCTGATAAATACAAACAAAAAAGATAAAAAGAGATATGGGAATACAGTGCGAAATAAATCTATTCAAAAAACATCATGATAATGTATACTACCCTGGTGGAAAAGTTAATGGTGTTGTGCGGTACACAATAACTAATAGTGAAAGCTTCAAGAACATCACTGTGTCTCTCAAAGGTTTAGGAAATTTAGACATAACTGAGTATGTATACATGGGAAAAGTCACATACGTAAAAACATATGATAACAAAGAAACCTATGTAGACATAGATCAAAATTGTTTACAAGAAAAAGAAAGAGATTCGAAACCTGCCGGGACATACGAGATCCCGTTCAACTTTCAATTACCTGATAACATACCGCCTAGCTTCAAATTTGATGGGTCAATAAGCAATTGTACTGTCGTTTGCAAAATACGATATTACGTGCGCATTAAATTTGAAAGACATGGATTTTTCAACCTGGACAAAAAGTTCAAGACGAAAATTAAAGTAGGTCCTACAATGAGGCCGACACTACCGACAAGTCCAGTCTCGTATGGGGCCCAGAAGAAGCCCTTCCAACCTTTTTGGCAGAAGGACAGATTTATAACAATTCAAGGCACCGTGGAGAATTCCGTTGTAAGTACAGGAGATCTCGTAAAATTCAGTTACCAAGTGGAAAACGGTACAAAGCTGAAAGTGAAGAATATAAAAATAGAGTTAATTCAAGAAACAACTCATAAATCCAACGGGCATTTCCCAGACCTGACAGACTGTGTCGCTTTAACGGAATGTGAAGGTACATCGGTCAATACGGGGGAAACTCAGCGCGTAGAATTTGCTTTAGATATTCCTGAGTCAGTGGGGACCATACAGCATTCTGTGTTAGTTACGAGAAATTATTTCGTGCAAATCACGGCCACTTTACCTATACCACATCGTAACGTTGTTCTCAAAATGCCAATAGAAGTGATGGACAGTGAAGTTGGAAGCAAAGATATAGAAATGACCATTGAAGAAGACGATTCTCCTCCATCTTATTACGAGGCAATGTTAGAATGCAAGAAAGGTGAATTGGAATGAATAGTCAAATGAAAACAAGTGAAAGAACAAAATATGATTTTAAATTGCTGAAATGTAAACGCAATGTTGTTACGCTGATTGATAATAATATATTATGTGATGATGTATCAGAACTATTAATTAATCTTTTATTATAAGAAATGTATACAAGTAATACTCATTGTAATGTTAAGACAATAAACTATTCTGGTTTTTATATAAGTAATATTGAAAATCTTTAAAGAATAAAGAAAATATTCACACATCATTGCGTTATTATTGATAATGATCAATATTAAACACCTGTTGAAACTTATATATTGATGATTACACCATACAAACACTAAAACAAATATGTACATGCCTACTCTCGAAAAAGTTCGTGTATAATTTTAAACTATCATGGTTACACACATTAGAAAACATAACACACATTAATAAATAAAACAGTAGGTATAGGCTAGGTAAAAAAAATGCTTGTAAAGAATCACGTTAAACTTGCTGGGCATTTGTAGGCGCTTATACTCGTATACAAGAACGCGCTGATTAATTACTTTACGCCACTGTTTGGCGTAGTTAATTTGTTTGTGTCATTTAATTACTAATTACATGGATAGTAATTAATTAATTACATGTAATTGCCATTACATGATATATGATTGCAATTATTTTTACTCAATTACAAAAGTTATTGATAATTATGATTGAAATCCCACAATAAGGATCAAACAAGTGAGTATTGCTGAGTGCCCGCAACGCAAAACATATAGTAGGAGAGCTCTAAAGAATTTTTGGGTAAGTATTTAAGTAAAGCTAAAAACTTGTCCTGTAGCTCGCCTATTATATCCCAATACGAAACTGCAGACCTGGCTGGTGAGTAGCACACAAATATTTGTCCCGAGTGGGAATCGAACCTACGACTATTGTAACCGCCAGGCAGGGACACTAACCACTGTTCCACCGAGCCAGAATGCAGCACTCTTACTTCCTAACTATTTCAAAAGCATACAATAATGGTTTGAAAGCGCACTTTGAGTGTATATCAAAAGGCTTGCATTTCCTTTTGAGGTAACATTTCCTTTCGCGACCAAAACGTGTCGGTGACGCTCCCGGCGATCGCTCAGTTTGAGTGACTTGTTGCCTGAAACGACCAGAATCCCCTTTTGAGTTTACCATTTTTAGGGATTCGTACGTAAAAGGTTAAAACGGGACCCTATTACTAAGCCTCCGCTGTTCGTCTGTCCGTCTGTCTCTCCAAGCTCTATCTCATAAACCGTGATAGCTAGAAAGCTGAGTTTTTTATAAATTATGTATTTCCGTGGCCGCTTTAGCAACAAATACTAAAAATTTAAAAAGATAAAATAACTTGCGGGGTCCCCATGCAATAAACGTGTTTTTTTACATAATTGGTGCAGAACACCCTTCGGGCGGGAGCCGACTGGCACTTGACCGGTTTTAGTTTAGCGCCAGTAAAGTAGCTGTTGGGTTTTCCGCCAGTGAATTTTTCGCCTAAAACCGAGCCAAAGGTCGCCTAAACGGTAACAGTGGAATGGCGAACTAAAAACAAACGCACGAAAAGGAAACGGGGAAAGGTCAAATTGTCTGAAACATGTTAGATTCCTAGTTCCCTGAATTTTTGGTATTCCCGTAGTTGAAAAATATTTTGTTGTGAGTGAAGTGAAAGTTTTGTACACGTGTACAAAATACATACTTATAAATTCGTATATGTAAATAGTTTTAGGCAAGTTTGTTATTTGTTTAAGCCGTTCCTACTAATAAGGTTAGACAACGAGGTTAAAATTATGTTATTCTTTTTAGTCCGTAAATAAGGGTAAAGAAAAATACAGAAAACTTTTGTTTTTCAATTGATTGAAAATTTATAAAATTAGTTTTCCCTCTCGACCACAGAGACGCTTTTGCATAATTGGAAAGTAATAACATTAAGATTTACATAACAAAGGATAATAAATCCTTACTAATATTATAAAGGTGAAAGTTTGTATGTATGGATGTTTGTTACTCTTTCACGCTCAAACGACTGAACCGATTTTCATGAAATTTGGTATGATGGTAGCTGGCACTCTGGAATAACATATAGGCTACTTTTTTTTTTAATTCAACCCCCATGTGGTTCATTGGGGGGGGGGGGTGAAAATTAGTATGGGAGAATTTTTACGTGTTTGTCGATTTTTATAAAAGTTGGTATGGAGGTAGCTGGCATTCCGGAGAGACACAAGCGCTTTTTTTTTAATTCAACCCCCATGGCGGTCATTGGGGGGGTGAAAATTAGTATGGGAGAACTTTTACGTGTTTATAGATTTTTATAAAACGTGTGGTTTGGAGGTAGCTGGCACTCCGGAGAGACACCAGCGATTCTTTTTTTTTCCAAATTCCTCCCCCATGGGAGTTAATGGGGGGGGGGGGGGGGTGAAACATATTATGGGAGAACTTATAAGTGTTTATGGATTTTATAGGTATTTTTATAGCAGCGCTACTTTTTTTTTCAAAATTCGACCGGGGTGGGGGGGAACGTACTATGGGAGTACGTTGACGGAACTTTCACTAATAAATAACAAATTTTACAAGGCATGTAGGCTATTTTAATACATCATTGCTACTAGAACCCATTAATACGCGGACAAAGTCGCGGGCGGCCGCTAGTAAATAATAATAATAAATAACGGTTAAAAAGTGACCAAAGCTATGTAAATTTACTAACACAAATAAGTCATGTATTAATAAATACAAATGGAGTTGTGTTATCTTATCTTTTTGAGTAGGAAGAGTTTAGCCGTGATAGACATGACTGACTAATGAATTTGGTATTTACATTGATAGCTTGCTTATTTACCTAAAATATCGCTATCTATGATAATTCATTGAAGTAGATATGAAGTAAGTATATTAGATATTACAACCAATACTATGATGCAATATAAACATAAATTTTTATTTTTATACATGACACATATCTTGTTATTATTTTTATAAAGAGAGAACCCACCCTCGTTTCAATTCGGGTATATTATTATTCTTAACGCGTAGAGCTTTATTGCTTTAATAATCTATTTCATGCGGCTAGCAGTACCTGCTTACGTCACTTCTCTTAAAAGAACAATCGCTTCTGACGCTTTCGAGTTGGATAGTATCTTTTAAAAATTGAAAAAAGCATGATTTGATTGGGAGCGTGCACGACGCTGCTGCCCTCATTTTGGTGGCGTTTCTTTCGTTAAATCTTATGGAGTGAAATTAGTACCAACGGCCGCCGCTAGGAATAACAACGGACATCTCATAAGATTACATTTGTTTTTGACAATCAGCGCCATTTCTCCCTCCACCCACTTCGCACGGTCCCAAGTGGTTCGGCTAAGGGAAAACAACCACTAAAATTTCACGGTATATAGAACAGGTAGACTCTGATACGGCTGGCTACTAGTGTTACAAATTCCGTTAGATATTTTTCCTAGTTGTTAGTGAGAACAGAAAATGGTGTGAGATTTACCTTATTTCGGCGAAATCAGAAAGGCAATAAAGAGTTTTGCTATTTTGCTGAACAACAATTTCAGCACAACAAAATTTCAGCCAACAACTTTTTTCCCAATCATCTTTGTGAGTATCTATGCAGGAATTACTGAATAATTTTCTAGGTAGTATGTATGAAGAGTTAGAGTTCATAATGTCATGTAGGGCTTGGAAATTACATTTTCTATTAATAAAATAGTGGAAGTTTAGTTCAGAGGGCCTACCATGAGTTGGCTATCGAAAACTTACTTACGTTAAAAACCTATCGAGTTGTTTTTTTCATACGGCCGATTTTAGTTCTTCGCGTAACCACCAGCGGCGCTGTACAAGTTTTTCATAGACATATTTACGTAGGCGATATCGAGTGCGTAAGTTTTAAACTCATGGTAGCCCTACAGATAAGTTCATTAATTGGGTAATTTATTAAAACAATAAAATCAGTTCATTCAAATTATTGGAAACAAAATTTTAAGCACCATTTCGGCTAAATAGGTAACGACGTCAATTCGCATTCTGTAAAGTGCTTTTGGTATAATAAATGTGGGTACCTTACAAACTGACAGGCAATTTATATTTATTTATTTAAATAAGCGAAATGAGTTATGAAGTTGTAACGTTAACAAAGTTTCACCTCTCAATCAGGATTTGTTGATATCTATCTCTTATTTTTGACTGGCTCGGTGGAACAGTGGTCAGTAACCCGGGCTGTCAGTTCCAAGAATCGTGGGTTCGATTCGCACTCGGGACAAATATTTGTGTCATGGACAACGCTGTTTGTTTCGTGTCTGGGTGTGATTATCTATACTATAATAAAAACGTAGAGGCAAAAATTATTGTACTTTTCTTAGAAACGCAAAAAAACCAGCCAGGGATATGTTTAGAGAGTAGTAGAACACATCCCCATACTTAGAAAAAAAATTGTATCTCTGTCTGTTTGTTTGTTTGTTTCGACTGACCTCCTAAACGGCTGAACCAACTTAAATGAGAGTTTACACGAAGGTATTTTAAATTCCGGAAAAATGCATAGGATACTTGAAATCACTAACAGTTAACTGGTTCCCGTGGGATATTCAAAAAACCTAAATAAATGACTGATCTCTGAAATTATTGCACCGATTTAAATGAAATTTTGCATGGTGGTACCATACATCCCCAGTCAAGATCTTATATATTTTTAGTCACAGATATTCCTGTAGGATAGTTAAAAATCTAACTTTATTAGATCACGTACAAAAATGGTAAAAGTATATCGACCAAAATAAACCTTCTGACTAAGACTATACGGACTACTTTATTGAGCAAAACGTTATAGTAGGGGAAGTAAATAGCTAGATTTGCAGTTACTCAAACGACATGGAATCGTAATAGAAAGATTACGCTAAATAAGAAAAAAGTTTATTACACTTTCTTTATAAGTGGAGGGACAGCGTTAATATAGGAGGGCTACCTGGTAACAAGCTGTTGAAAGAAAAAAGTTATTTGACCGTGTCAGTCATTCAAAGAGCATGTTAAATAATCCCTAATAAGTGTCATTGTAACGATTTGGACCAGAAAGTTATAATTAATCTTTGTGTCTATTGCAAAACACATAATCTTGAGATACTTCAGCGAGTTACATTTTTATGCAGGAGGTTCAAGTTGATATCAAAGTCCTACTGTATAATAATCTGTCATTTCTTTTTCTTAACCTGTATCTTCTCACTGCTGGGCAAAGTATCCTTCAAACTCATTTACTGCTCTCTGTCCAATGCTAGGACTTGCCAGTTCACTGATACATGGACAATATCGTCATACCACCTTTTCTTGGGTCTTTCTCTTCGGCGAAAATCGTATTCAGGCACGCGATGTGTAACGATTCTGGTCCATCTATTGTTCTTTATCCTGCATACATTCCCCGCCCATTGCCACTTCAGTTTTGACTAAAAACAACAACAGTAAGGGAGTGGATGGTGTTTTATTTTATTTTATCTTTTAACCTAATACCTATGATACTTCACTCCATAGCTCTTTGAAAAACCTTGAGTTTAAACTTCTGTATTTCGGTGAGGGACCATGATTCTGCCCCATATGTTAGGATAGGCAGTATGAAAATGTCCTTCATATATCCATTCATAGACCAGAAGCTTTTCCAGGCGTTGTCTGCTCTACGGAGTATTGTCCTGCCTGTTTTCGAAGGAGGCTGCCTAGCCCATGTTTATACTCCTCTATATATGTTTTACCTGGCTGTTGACTGCTATCCTATCGTTGGTGCTGTTGGTTACGACCTTGGTTTTGGATCTATTCATCGTCAGTCGAACCTCAAAGCTTTCTGCGCTCAGTTGTTCGAGCATCAACTCGAGTTCTGTCGAGGTATACTTATTTGTGATGAGGAAAATGTCATCTGCAAAGCGAAAGTTTATCAGTCATCTATCCCCTACACCAATTCCTTTTGTTGCCTAATAATATTATAGTGACCTGAAGACTTCTTGGAGCGTTCTACTGAAATGCTTTGGTGATAGGGAGTCACCCTGTTTAACTCTTTTTTGTATTTTGAATGTCAGGCGTTCAGTGTGCAGTTTGATATCGGCTGTGCTTTGTTGGTAAATTATTTGGAGTAGTTTTTAGGAGTAGAGTAGTAGGAGAATTTTTCTGTATATGGGTTCGACGTTTTGCTGAAGAAGAGAAAGCTAATTGGGTTGATGTGGGTGATACCGTCAAAGACTTTTGAAATATCCACGAAGACCAGGTACAAAAGTTTATTACATTCGCTAAATTTCTCTTTTATCTGGCTTTCGGTATGGAGGTGGTCAGTTGTCCTATATTTGCTTGCTGGCTTGCATTGCTGGTTTGTGTTTTTCCAATTGATTGGCTGTTCGGTATTATCTGAATGTTCATATAGAGGGATATCGCTATTCTAAGCATATAAAGGGGAATTTATAAACATTCACGTAAAAATGTTGTATATTATAACATTCCATTTAAAAATCTTACAAGACAGAGTCTGTGTCTGAATAAAACTACAAAACCTCCGTTGGGCTCCCCAACTATCACGTTTTTAGCTGGCAAGTCATGTCAAATATCAAACTGCACACTGAACGTCAGATTTGATATGACATGAGTGTTTAGTTCTTGGTGAGTTCAAGAGATGTCACTGTGCTTTATTACTTCGCAATATTGCTTCAAATAGGTACTAAAAGTAATTAATAAGTTCTATTTTATTAAACTTGCGTTTTAATGTTATTATCTCATTGTTTCATTACGAGTACAATACAATCTACGAGAAATAAAGTAGTGACGCAAACACTAATATAATTCGTCACATGGCGACACACAGCCTTTATAGATACTTTAAGGCAGTGAATCGGTAATTTGAATTTTTTACCTTTTGAAGTCATCCTGATATCAAACATCAGTTTTGTGTACTAACTACATAGGTACAGTATGCTGTTTGCAACCATTGAAACCTGTTTCTGTCAAATAAAATATTTTTTTAAGTGGTTTAGAACTATAATAGTTCTAAAATGTGAAAAATACTTTGTGAGTCCTAGCTACCACTCTCCTCATCTACTAGAGCATTGCTTGGACAAAAAAAAAATTGGGCGAGTGAATCCTCTTTTAGTTGGCCGATTTTGTAATGAAAAATGAAGTATGTTGTTTATCACCTATTAATCAGTTAACAATTTTAGGTTCTTTCCTGGATATTAATCTAATCAATGACTAAGTTTAATTATATTTTCTTTTCTTATAGTTTTTATAATTTATGTGGTTTTATTTATTTTACCTGTAATTACTTTAAAGAATACTCCTAAAATCAAAATGATGGCGAAAGTTACTATTCCACGCAGACGAAGTTGCGGGCACAGCTAGTGTACTTATAAATATATATGTATGTGTATCAGTGTCTGACGTCCATAGTAAAAGCTCTGCTTAGTTTGGGGTCAGATGACTGTGTGTGGAAATATCCCAGGTATTTATTTATTTCTCCTACAGATTGATCCACAACAGAACGTCCAACTATCCGTTGCCAATTCGGTTCCCAGACAGTGCAAAGTGCTAACAAGTGAAGTTTTCTGTAACGATTTCATTTTCGAAAAGTCCGCTGTTTCTTTTCCGCCGTCGCGTGAGTACAATCAGCTACAGAACTGTTTGAGAAAGTTCACGAACGAATGAAGCTAATTACTTGTCTTGCGATTGTTAGTGTCATTATTAGTTGTTTCAAATGGCAGAAATGTCTGCCAGCAATTTGAACTGAAGTAAGTTCTTTGAAGAAAATTGTAGGTAAACAATAATATTTTATTAAAGTTGGCGTGACCAGTAAGACATTTTACAGAAATAAATATACAACATGACAAAAATTTGTTTTGCCAGGCATGATCTTAAATCAAGCTTGTTTAATTTTTATTCTTAATTGTGATTTTGGTGTAAGCTTGTTTGAGCTTAAAATCATTAAACATGATGTTATGTAATGTGTAAGGTATATTATATGTCGGCAGGAGTCATCGCTCGCCTTCATTATAGAATGAGTAACAAGCTGCACGTGCACGGGTCACGTCACCGACCAGCTGCGTCGTTAGTCACTCCCCCTCGCCGCTCGACTCGACTATAAAAGGCGCTCACTTTGAACAGTGCAGGCAGTCTTGGCTCTGGCGTGGCACGGAACACTCGTTGTACCGTTGCAATAGCTTATCCTAGACACCTTTGGATAATTAATTCGATTGTCGAATTAATTATTATCGTTAATTATAAAACTGCTGCTGTGCAATTTGTAATTAATAAATCAAACTCTAATTGTAGTTTATGTCTTAGGCATTTGCTACAATTGCTATAGTTGTACTTTGATAAAAGTGATAAGTGATGGATATGGTTCTCATTAAAGAAATTAATAAAGTATTAGATCGGTTTTGATATACCTGATGTATTATTCATTATTAATTATGTAGTTACATATCCCCGCTTCCTACATCAGAAGTGGGATGAGATCCACACCCACTACTTTATCAATAAAAAAATATGTCACAGGAAATGTCTTTTAAGGGTTTATATGGTCGTAAGGTATAAAAAAAGAGAATGAAAAAAAAAGAGAGCAGAGTTTTGAAGGGCTATTTGCCGGACCAAAACTGGTATGAAAAAAAAGAGTAAAGAAAAAAAAAGTAAAGTAAAAAAAAAAAAAAAAGAAAGAGCAGCGTTTTGAAGGGCACGTGGCCGGACCAAAACTGGCTAGTGTTGAAGGGTTCTTTAAAAAAAAGGAGAGAGAACCGGACCAATACTAGTGCCTGAAGGGTCTAATTAGAGACCGGACCAGAGCAAAGTGTGAGATATACGAAGGGTCGATGTGGACCAGACCAGAACTATTGTAATATATCTGAAGGGTTAATTGTAATATATCTGAAGGGTTAATTGTAATATATCTGAAGGGTTAATTGTAATAATATATCTGAAGGGTTAATTGTAATAATATTTCTGAAGGGTTAATTGTAATACATCTGAAGGGTTAATGTAGACCAGACCAGAAGTAATTGATTTGCAGGGTCATTATAGACCGGACTAATTAATTTTGTCAGGATGATCGAACGATGCTTTTGTTACAGAAATCTAGACATGCTTTAGTTGAAGCGTTCGAGGACGACCGCTAGTCAGGTTGGCCGTGTCGGCAGGAGTCATCGCTCGCCTTCATTATAGAATGAGTAACAAGCTGCACGTGCACGGGTCACGTCACCGACCAGCTGCGTCGTTAGTCACTCCCCCTCGCCGCTCGACTCGACTATAAAAGGCGCTCACTTTGAACAGTGCAGGCAGTCTTGGCTCTGGCGTGGCACGGAACACTCGTTGTACCGTTGCAATAGCTTATCCTAGACACCTTTGGATAATTAATTCGATTGTCGAATTAATTATTATCGTTAATTATAAAACTGCTGCTGTGCAATTTGTAATTAATAAATCAAACTCTAATTGTAGTTTATGTCTTAGGCATTTGCTACAATTGCTATAGTTGTACTTTGATAAAAGTGATAAGTGATGGATATGGTTCTCATTAAAGAAATTAATAAAGTATTAGATCGGTTTTGATATACCTGATGTATTATTCATTATTAATTATGTAGTTACATATCCCCGCTTCCTACATATACATAAAAAGCTATACATAAAAAGCTATACATAATAATAATTATTATGTCTTCATTCAATTCTGTTCTGTAACCCTGTCATATTTAATAACGCTCTAACTCTAAACCAAAGCGAGGTGAAACAATACTGTATGTAGTTTACTTCTCGCCAGAATGAGTAACAGGCGTAGTATCATTCTGTAAACGCCAGTAAGATCGTCTCATAATGGGGGCAAGCGTTTTGTCTTACCAGATGGCGCCACAGAACAGTGAGGTCCTGAATTACGGCTGATACTTACTATTACTGCAAAATTTGACAAGTATATCATACTTTTTTAAAATTAGAAATGAAAAATGTAAATAGTTGTTTAGTAACTTTTGTGGAAGCGTGACAGACTGACACTGTTACGTTCGCATTCATTTTAGTAAGGATATAATTCAGCATAATCGTTCAGGATACTAATATTAGCCTGGCTATGTGACAGAGCTGCACAGTCCCATTTTTCTTGAATAATATTTTTTTTTGCAAACTGAAACATTGGTCGTTTTAGAAACCTCATGAAATCAAAGCGCTAAAAGACACCACGAAATTGGCCAATTCACTTATTTTCTCAACAACATTCCAAGTTAAAAACGAGGTGAATAGAATTAACGTGGTGAATAGAAACAAAACTGAAATAGTTGGTCTTGGTAAAATCTTCAATAATTTTTAAAGAAAAAATACCAAACTACCATTTTTTTCTTAAACTACAACATTGTTTTTCTTAAAATAGCAACACTGATTTGAAGTGAAGTTAGGCGATTAACAAGAAAACATAGTTTCAAAATACCCTTTCTCAGAGGTGCATTTCATACCTTAAAAAACTTTGTCTAAAAATATAGTTATAACGATTACTGTGCGTATTTTAGCTCCTAGAACGGTTCATTGGTTCTTCAGGATTTTATTCAATGCAAAGTTATGTACAACTAGCTGTGCCCGCAACTTCGTCTGCGTGGAATAGTAACTTTCGCCATCATTTTGATTTTAGGAGTATTCTTTAAAGTAATTACAGGTAAAATAAATAAAACCACATAAATTATAAAAACTATAAGAAAAGAAAATATAATTAAACTTAGTCATTGATTAGATTAATATCCAGGAAAGAACCTAAAATTGTTAACTGATTAATAGGTGATAAACAACATACTTCATTTTTCATTACAAAATCGGCCAACTAAAAGAGGATTCACTCGCCCAATTTTTTTTTTGTCCAAGCAATGCTCTAGTAGATGAGGAGAGTGGTAGCTAGGACTCACAAAGTATTTTTCACATTTTAGAACTATTATAGTTCTAAACCACTTAAAAAAATATTTTATTTGACAGAAACAGGTTTCAATGGTTGCAAACAGCATACTGTACCTATGTAGTTAGTACACAAAACTGATGTTTGATATCAGGATGACTTCAAAAGGTAAAAAATTCAAATTACCAATTCACTGCCTTAAAGTATCTATAAAGGCTGTGTGTCGCCATGTGACGAATTATATTAGTGTTTGCGTCACTACTTTATTTCTCGTAGATTGTATTGTACTCGTAATGAAACAATGAGATAATAACATTAAAACGCAAGTTTAATAAAATAGAACTTATTAATTACTTTTAGTACCTATTTGAAGCAATATTGCGAAGTAATAAAGCACAGTGACATCTCTTGAACTCACCAAGAACTAAACACTCATGTCATATCAAATCTGACGTTCAGTGTGCAGTTTGATATTTGACATGACTTGCCAGCTAAAAACGTGATAGTTGGGGAGCCCAACGGAGGTTTTGTAGTTTTATTCAGACACAGACTCTGTCTTGTAAGATTTTTAAATGGAATGTTATAATATACAACATTTTTACGTGAATGTTTATAAATTCCCCTTTATATGCTTAGAATAGCGATATCCCTCTATATGAACATTCAGATAATACCGAACAGCCAATCAATTGGAAAAACACAAACCAGCAATGCAAGCCAGCAAGCAAATATAGGACAACTGACCACCTCCATACCGAAAGCCAGATAAAAGAGAAATTTAGCGAATGTAATAAACTTTTGTACCTGGTCTTCGTGGATATTTCAAAAGTCTTTGACGGTATCACCCACATCAACCCAATTAGCTTTCTCTTCTTCAGCAAAACGTCGAACCCATATACAGAAAAATTCTCCTACTACTCTACTCCTAAAAACTACTCCAAATAATTTACCAACAAAGCACAGCCGATATCAAACTGCACACTGAACGCCTGACATTCAAAATACAAAAAAGAGTTAAACAGGGTGACTCCCTATCACCAAAGCATTTCAGTAGAACGCTCCAAGAAGTCTTCAGGTCACTATAATATTATTAGGCAACAAAAGGAATTGGTGTAGGGGATAGATGACTGATAAACTTTCGCTTTGCAGATGACATTTTCCTCATCACAAATAAGTATACCTCGACAGAACTCGAGTTGATGCTCGAACAACTGAGCGCAGAAAGCTTTGAGGTTCGACTGACGATGAATAGATCCAAAACCAAGGTCGTAACCAACAGCACCAACGATAGGATAGCAGTCAACAGCCAGGTAAAACATATATAGAGGAGTATAAACTTGGGCTAGGCAGCCTCCTTCGAAAACAGGCAGGACAAAAAAATACTCCGTAGAGCAGACAACACCTGGAAAAGCTTCTGGTCTATGAATGGGTATATGAAGGACATTTTCATACTGCCTATCCTAACATATGGGGCAGAATCATGGTCCCTCACCGAAATACAGAAGTTTAAACTCAAGGTTTTTCAAAGAGCTATGGAGTGAAGTATCATAGGTATTAGGTTAAAAGATAAAATAAAATAAAACACCATCCACTCCCTTACTGTTGTTGTTTTTAGTCAAAACTGAAGTGGCAATGGGCGGGGAATGTATGCAGGATAAAGAACAATAGATGGACCAGAATCGTTACACATCGCGTGCCTGAATACGATTTTCGCCGAAGAGAAAGACCCAAGAAAAGGTGGTATGACGATATTGTCCATGTATCAGTGAACTGGCAAGTCCTAGCATTGGACAGAGAGCAGTAAATGAGTTTGAAGGATACTTTGCCCAGCAGTGAGAAGATACAGGTTAAGAAAAAAAAATGACAGATTATTATACAGTAGGACTTTGATATCAACTTGAACCTCCTGCATAAAAATGTAACGCGCTGAAGTATCTCAAGATTATGTGTTTTTCAATAGACACAAAGATTAATTATAACTTTCTGGTCCAAATCGTTACAATGACACTTATTAGGGATTATTTAACATGCTCTTTGAATGACTGACACGGTCAAATAACTTTTTTCTTTCAACAGCTTGTTACCAGGTAGCCCTCCTATATTAACGCTGTCCCTCCACTTATAAAGAAAGTGTAATAAACTTTTTTCTTATTTAGCGTAATCTTTCTATTACGATTCCATGTCGTTTGAGTAACTGCAAATCTAGCTATTTACTTCCCCTACTATAACGTTTTGCTCAATAAAGTAGTCCGTATAGTCTTAGTCAGAAGGTTTATTTTGGTCGATATACTTTTACCATTTTTGTACGTGATCTAATAAAGTTAGATTTTTAACTATCCTACAGGAATATCTGTGACTAAAAATATATAAGATCTTGACTGGGGATGTATGGTACCACCATGCAAAATTTCATTTAAATCGGTGCAATAATTTCAGAGATCAGTCATTTATTTAGGTTTTTTGAATATCCCACGGGAACCAGTTAACTGTTAGTGATTTCAAGTATCCTATGCATTTTTCCGGAATTTAAAATACCTTCGTGTAAACTCTCATTTAAGTTGGTTCAGCCGTTTAGGAGGTCAGTCGAAACAAACAAACAAACAGACAGAGATACAATTTTTTTTCTAAGTATGGGGATGTGTTCTACTACTCTCTAAACATATCCCTGGCTGGTTTTTTTGCGTTTCTAAGAAAAGTACAATAATTTTTGCCTCTACGTTTTTATTATAGTATAGATTACTATTTAAATATTAAAATATAACCGAAATGATTAATGGAAGTAATTTGAATCCACATTCGAGGTAAATAGATATGAAAAAGGGGCTAATAGACACGTAGTATGGGGTGAATAGATATGCAATAGGTAGGAATAGACACCAAAAGGGTGTCAATAGAAACCCGGGCCAGGTCAATAGAAATAACAGTCTTAGGGCCGCCACCGTCTATTTAAGCTTTTATTCAGCTTGTGATGCTGATATTTTGTATGTTCGTTAGTTGATTTATGCCAACTGTAAATCTTACAAGCGAGATAAGTATGAACCACTTCTGTATAAATTACGAATTTGAAAATTAATATAATTTTTTCACATTCAAATAGTAAACAAGGCCTTCTGCAGTGAGGGTCGTAGTTTATTTTAAAAATATTGTTTTAACTTTCATAAGTTCTTTTTGCCATAATTTTTGCTACAATTTAAATAGTTCTGCTAGTTTCATTCTAATACTTAAGGTACCTATCTACCTACCTACAGTTTTCTCAAATTAATTGGACTTGGTCTATATAAATAGTTGTCTAGAAACGCACATAAGTGGCAGCCCTAGCATATTTTTCTATTCACCTCATATGTCGTTTCATTTGACACCAAACACTGGGTAAATAGAAATCACCAATATTTATGCGAATTATGGACTAATTGAAGAAAGAAACTGGTTTTTTCATGATGTGAAACTACAGAATATCCTTCGAGACATGATAATAATTCAATAAACAACAACAAGTGTGGCCATAAACCTTCAAAAAACTTGAGTGAAGTTCAAAATTGTGTCTATTCACCTCGTTTTACGGTACTTCACTGTTGCACTATATTTACTGCGGCAATCTTTTGTTCCTTAGAGAACCCGTGTAAGGCTTCCGACCTCGCCAGTACCACAAAGAGCCGGTTGGCGGCAAAAGTGTTAATGGCTAAAGTTCGCTCCAGCGCTAGGCAAATCGTGGGAGTAAATGGTTTCTTTTTCATTACGTACTCTCAACTTGAATATTTCCCAAGACGTTGTTGCTTCGCAAGTTTGCGTTTGACTGTACAAGACAGGTACGGCGGACAAAAACTGTAATGGTCGCAGTTGTGTTTGTTTATGGGAATTTGAGGGTGGGACCTACTGAATGCTGCATTTGGTGGCCCTTGTCCCTTACGCCAAATTTCGGAACAGAACAAGCAATCATCACAAGATAAAACTTTTTTGCAGTATTTTTTAACAATTTTAGTTAACTCGCTTATTGTTACTTCTGCTTGGACACTTGTGAGTAAAAAGTGCTTGAAGTACTTGTTCTCTTAATAAGAAATCGAGGGGTTTTCTGACATTAGGCTTTGCGATACAATGTTTTAAAAATTTATGCATACATACATACAAACAGACGCGGAAAGCGACTTAAGCGGAAAGCGACTTTGCTTTATACCATGTAGTGGTTTAGTATAATTGATTTTGAACGTGCGATTTTAAGTATTCTTTTTAAATTGGAATGACAAGAAGCCGCAGAATGTCCGGTGTCAGTATTTTTTTCCTAGCTGACATACGATGATGGCTAGGATTAGCCTCGTCATCATCACCATACTTTCGGGGGCTCGGATGGCTCTCACCCCGTCCTGTGTCAAAACGTCACATTCGCCTATTTACGACTTTATCAGGATTCGTAGAAAAAAGGTTAGATCCCTCGGGTGCTTGGGAAGGATCTGTGTAGACATTAATCCGGATCGCGGAGGGAACTTGTTTGTATTTGTCTCCCATAACTGGTTAGTACAACTTAAACATAAGTAATCGAGTTAGAGGATAAGTGGGTTAGGAGCGACCTCTACAGTTGCGTTAGAGGAATCCTCTAGTGTACAGTTGTAATTTGTTTTTCCTCGATTCTTCTTGTTTGTTGATGACATGTTTGTTTGACTTATACTAACTGTCAGTGCCAAAGGAGATTGTTAGATGTTAAAAGTTGGCAAGTATTTAGTTGCCAACTCTTAACATCTAAATCTAGATTTTAGACTTTCGCGTTCCATTACACTAAATATTAGTCTTTATGGGTCAGTTCGCTCGCGACCATGATTGGTGCAACCCAGTCGAAACGTCGGGCAGTAAGTAGCTATGTAATTTGCTACTCCTAATAACGCGTGTAGACCCATTAAGACTAATATTTCTACCTGCGTGATAATTATATTGTACGGTAACGTCACTTTACACATTAAAACCTCAACAGTGAATTCAGAATGTTAAGTGAGCCTGAAATTGCGTTACTCGCAAAATATTCCGCCAGAGCACTCGACAGAGGTCGTAATTTAATAAGAGCGGTTGCTAATAACTCTATGCAAATCGTTCCACCCACTGTGTGGAACAATACGAAATAATACATTTAATGTAGGTTACTCGTATAGGAGATAGCATTGATATAGGGTACTTCGATTTCAGATGGAAAGATTTAAATGTTTTTGAAAAATTATAATTATAACTTCAAATAACTTTTAATTTTGAAGATTTCTTTAGTATGGTTCTTATATTAGGTAGGTACCTAATAACTCCGCATATAAACAAATACGTATTAAATGAAAGAATTAAGGTAGGTCGCACAAAAAAATTATGAGTAGGTAATAAAGACTTTTGTAGCTAAAATATCTTAATTCTCCGATTTTTTACAAACTATATCGCAGAGTTTCATCAAAATCTGCTTAAGAAGTAAGTATTGGGAACTATTGTTAAAAAGCTTAAAAAATCAAACACAAAGTGTCGCAAATAAAAGAACTATAAATAAACAAACAATATGAACGTTGGAAAAAATACTGCGTACAACTCGATATTTCCGTTTGTAACCCGACGGTGTAGAATGTATTTCACTAAAAGCCATCGCTCGAAACCTCTCCGCTTCAATTACTCTATGCAAATCGCTCTGTCCACTGTGCGCCAGAGGACTGAACAGAGAACTGAACATGCCAATTAAAACAGAAGACAGTTGCCATTCAATTTTCTTTACGGCTGTGAAATTGGTTTGTTTACAGTTTTGAACACGAGAAAACACTGTATAATTATAAACTGCCATGGTAACACACATTTGAAAACTGAAAATCTCCGGGATATTGACCATGTTGTTTTGTTTTATTGAGTTCCGTTTCGGTTCACCGGTGATCATGGCGCTTGCAACAGTATCAAAATATTGGGAGCTCATTAAAACAAAACAACATGGTAAATATCTCGGACAGCTTTAGTTTTCTAACGAGTGAACACTTCCAATAAAAAAGCGTCGATGGCCGAGTGGTTAAGGTCGTTGCTTGCCATACGAGAGGTCGCCAGTTTTAACCCGCCACGTAACACTGTGTTTTTTCAAATTTGAAATTCATATGAACGGTTAGTCGACGCTTTATAACGCCTATTCATTTAAATAACACTGGTACGAGGCGATGTTTAAAACTAGCGACGTCTCGTTTGGCAAAAAACGACCGTAACCACTCGGCCATGCTTTTGATTTAAATGTTATAAAATAGGTGTAGGATGGTATATGTATGTCATGTATTTCTTGTAGCTTATTTTAGATCTATCATATGGTGGTAAATTACTTTGTAAAATATTCAGGTTTCCTAATAATAAAATAATTGTGATTAAAAATGATCGATTCTCTTTGATCAAAGAATATTCAAAGTATTAATTTCTGTATCACATACCACGTTATACGCAACGCACTCAGCGCATCAAATTAATAAAATTAAATAATCTACATAGAAATATACCTCAATTTTATGATCATAATTATACAATAAAGATATGTCAGATTCAAACATACGTTTAAAATGCCCCATCCGGACGCGAGATCTGTAAAAAAAGAAAAATATTTCACGTATCTTAAAACGATAAAAACAATATGTTATAGTTACTTTATTCTGCAACTCAAAACAAATTAATATAATTTGTGTAACACAAATTAACATTTTAATGCTCTTTGAATATTCATCTATAAGAATTTCTGAGTGTAATATTTTATTAAAATGATGATGTTTTTTAATGTGTCTCATACGCAAAACATAAACAGCTTATTTAATGACAAATTGCTACATTTATTGTATTATTAATGACATGAATGTGGACATATGAAAGTATAGAGGCTGTAAAATTAAAACTAAACTATACAAATAAATAAAATTGAAAAGTCTGTTTGTGATATTAAAATATGACTTTACTAAATGGGTATAAATCCACATCGGGTAATAACAAAAAAACAATTAAACAATTTTTGTCTGTCAGGCTGTTTCCGCTAATCTTCAAAATGGAGATGAATATTGACAAGACTTTCACATATAAATAGCAAATTTTATAAGGAATACTATTCGCTATGTGAGCGATGATAGCGCCCCTAGTGGCGACAACTATTCAGGACTTCAGATCTGTCATATCATAGCAACTAGATGTTTTGATATGTCATATCATAGCAACTAGATGTTTTGATATGTCATATCTTAGCAACTAGATGTTTTGATAAAGATTTTCGACTAGTTTTTCAACACAAAATAAATAAAAATTGTATAAAGTGAGTGTGTATAATTATACCAAGTGATTTTATTACTTCACAAAAATATGAATATTATTATAAGTATTGAATTTGCATCGTTTACGTAACGTACGTAACGTTTTTACTTACAAATACAAGGGAATTCATGAAATTAAAGCAATTTGACACATGAAAGCTCAGAATTATATCACATTTCTGTCATATCGTGCGCTTCGATCGATTTGCCGTCCCCCACCACCCACTCCGCACATAGCGAATAGGGTATTTTAATAAGTAATTGCTGCCAAAACCATTTCCATTTTCATTTTGACATATTTCAAATATTTTGGAAAAACCATAGGTACCTACCAAAATGTACGAAATATGTTGATCAAACAATAATGATAAAATTTCGCTAAACTGAATACAGGAAAAAAAATATTAGCCGTGTGAATGTTCTGTAAGAAATCTTTGAGAGAGCCCCTCGCTGGAAATGTACCTTGTAACTTTATATTAATCTCACTAAATGTATTTCTCGTAGTGAGTCTTCAATCTCAACATCTTGGATAGGTACCATGATTTTTAAAGAATATTCATTAAATTTTACTCATAAGTACTGTACTTACGACTTATAGTTTTTAGTTTATCGATATCTGTAATAGTAACGGAATAATATACTGGTATAAGTGACACAGTATGATTATTTACTTGGGGAACGCCTGCCAGAATATTGAAATCATCACACAAACTACTCCGAGCTACGTACGAAATCACAGGCGTTATACGCGCTTGGGAATGGCAAGCAAGGAGGATTTCCGCATGATTATGAGAAATCCACTTACATCTAGAGGTAGATATGAGATCTAACAGCGTGTTCACACCTTGCGATTTTTGGGCGATTTCGATCGCGGCGATATCGCCGCGAGCTCGCAGCGTGCACGCCGCGATATCGCCGCGATTAAATAATCGCCGTGAGCTCGCCGCGACCAAACCCCGATATCGCGGCGACGTTTACATTTTCATAACGTGATATTTATCACGTTATTAAATGTATCATACTTAAGAAAAGAACATTGTTGTTTTTTTACAAAATTGTGTGTAGCAAATTTTGAAGAAGGGTCAAATTAGAAGTACCCGTAATCGACGAACATGCATGACGGGATTGATGGACGTGAAAGAAGCGAAAGTGGTGTGCCAGGATCGTAGCACATGGCAGGAAGTGATCGTACCCCTCTGGAAATGAGGCGTGATTTTTTGTATGTATGTATGTACAGTATACTGTAGATTTTTGAAGGGATATTTCTGTGATGATAACTGATAAACTGATGTGTCTAAAGCAACAGTTGTTTTTGAGCTCATCAATTATTTTCATTTATTGTAAAATCTTTATGTAAATATAGATAGGTAAAATAATTTACACCAAAAAGTATCACTCTCCCACCTAGCAAGTACTTTAATAAGTAGCACCAAGAAGGGAGAGTAATGTAATAATGAAAGCTTAATTGACGCACTTGTTCTATTAAGCCCTAATAATTTGCTTGGAGAGTGTTTAAACGGGATGTTATTAAATTTACTCGTTCAAGCTACGATAGGAAGGAGAAAATAACCATTTACATGAAAACAATTATAGGAAATTACATTTGCAACTCCGAGGTATACACCGATAATATTGAACAATTAGAAAGGAAAAAATATCAGTACCTAAGTAATATTGTTATTATCATTCAGTGTTAATGTTAAATATTTGTCTGAAATATTAAGGGTTCTATCTAAAATTCATGAAAGGGTTCTCGTATTAAAAAAAGGTACTGAGAGATCAAAGCATATTTTATAGAACCTTCGTCCTGCGATTCAGAATTCGATACCTCCCGCAGTAAAATGATTCTATCTTAGTAGTAAAATATATATGTGCAGTTTTTTTTTATTCAAACCAATAACTACTGGTTTTACAAGTGGGATAAATGAAACTTAAAAGCACGCTCGAACCGCTTTATTACTTGGGGCGTAGAACTTTTTTAGCTTTAATCATCAATTGCATGCGGCAAGTAGTACCTGATTACGTCACATCACTTAAAAGAATTATCGCTTCTCACGATTTCGAGTTGGATGATAATTTTAGAAAACCTGAAAAAAAATATTTTTTTCCAAAAAATAAATAGCATGATTTAATAGTACTACTAAAGGTTAATCGTTCTTTTACGGGAATATAACCACTTTAAATTTCACGGTATATTGCAATAACAGAAAAGAGATATAATAAGTCCTTAGTAATATGTTACATCGATCAAAGCAAATCAAATCACAAACTCTAATAAATAATTCTATGGTATTATTATTATATTCGTACAATCGAAACAATGTAACAAATACGACGTAACTCCTACTTGCTATCTCTTCCTTGCTCATTATACATTCAGAAGTATGTTTTGTTCTTTTCTCAAACAAAGGAACAGATTAGTGGGTATATTTACAAAAGTCAACAGATGGGTCCGACGGTAATTTACGATACCATTCGGGTCGGGAATGTGAAATGTAATGTTTGGAAAACCTGAACAATAATGACTTCATTTAGATGACCGAGGCTTAATTAAGATTATGATTAAATAGCAAACGTAGCATTTAAAACACGGTCTACGGCCAATATCTAGGAAAACATCGTTAGGAAACCTGCACACCTACGAAGAAATTCTAAGGTTTTGTAGTCGACCAACCCGCCCTTGTTCAGCGTGGTCGACTAAGGCCTTATCGCCCTAGTTTAGGATGGACCCGTGCCCCAGCAGTGGGGACGTATATCGGCTGGTGATGATGACGTACATGGTATAGCTACGTTCTACGTAAGAAGTAATTTTTAACCTGATTCTAAGAAGCATTTTTGCATGAACAAAATAAGTGGTAGAATCTTATTATTACTAATGTGACGATTTAGAGGTGTATGTAAATTGCATACAATAAATAAAGACATATTGATCTGATATGATTTGATTTGAATGTTAAAACAGCAACAGTTTAACTCTACCACCGATATAGAATGCCGATTTTGTCGAAAAGGAAACTTCGGGAAAAAATCTCGATGGATACTTTTTTTTACAGAATATAATTTAACAGATGATTACAGACAAGTATACAGTCCGGTTTTGTTGTAGTTAAATAAAAATTACAGGAACACGGAATGTTATCATCCATCTAATATTACAGAAATGTGTAAATTATGTCTGATTTGCTCGAGATAAAATTATGCCCTATAAAAGTACTATCATATATTTTGCGTCGTGTGAACGACCCGTACCATTTGATATACCTGTGTATATCACAGGTATATCAAATGATACAGGTTTTCTTTTAACCTGACCTGCAAAGGAATATAAATAGAAGGATAGAAAAATATATAAAGAATGTTACAGGAAACTCTGATTTGTAATTCATTATATTTATGTAACCTTCTTTACCGATAGCAATAGGAAAAACATAAGAAGTAACTTGCTTTACTGAAAGATATTCTTTGATAAAGGTTAAACCAGTAGTTTGATTAAGTCTGGTTAACTAGCACAAAACTAAATACGTATGTAGAAACTATTCTATATATTCATTTAATTATCGATAATAAATTGTATCGGTCTCTTACCATTTTAAATTAAACACAATGTTTATAAGCACACACTTTTCAGTTTTCATTTCACATTTTAACATTAGGATTACACAAATGTTGTTGAAGTCAAAGTCAGTAAATTCATCACATCAAAAAAGACTTACAATAATAATACTGGTGAAAAGCTCAATAGTCATTGTATACTGTATAACGAATGCTGTTGAGATGCGAACGTACACGCAGATCACAAATGCTTAAAAATCCTATGTTTGTAACAAAATTAATGCAAGATTTAATAGAATCTGTCTGATTTACATATCTAGAAAGAAACTAGGCGAATAATCACTGACTCTATTTAGCAACTACGAAACTTCGGTCACATAAATCGAGCTAGCCACTCGTAGCAAGTTTTTCGCTAGGCGGTTGCCGTCGTAGCGCGTAGCGCGCGTCCGCTACGAACGCCGAGGTGGAACTGACGCGTACTCGTCGACGTTTCGTGTCGTAGCATTTATGGTGCGTGTCCAATGATGTATATTTATGAAGCAGTCGTGTGAACACGACACTCGTAAAGTGACTATTATTTCGTTAGTATGCCAACATGATTTTGGCGTTGGAATTTAAAATCCCCGTTTGTATTTCAAAAGGTAAGTGGTCGCAACTCGCAAATAATTAAAGAAATAAAATGAATGAATGAAATTACTCCAGTACTGAGTTCAATACAGATCAAACGAAATTTTATATTTTTTCTAGTTAATTAAATTAGAAAGGAAATATTTACATTTTTACTAGGTTTGCTTAGGCCTTATTTTACTACCTTGAACATTCAAAGTACATGAAAAATATATGTTACATTGTTAAAGTCTTTGTAATTTTATTCTAAACTTATCTATTAACGTAGTAATTATATATTTAATGAACGTATCAATAAATTTTAAATGTTAACATATGATACTGAAACCTTTCCTTCAAATCAAAGTAGATTTAAATAAATTGGTCACCATATTAAATGACTGACCATTCGCCACTGTTTTGACCGGGCTTGGGAGTTTTTTTTTTAATTGACTACTATTATGGCTTAGAGTAACCGTGTTATAATCATTACGGGGAAGCGGATGGCACTCACCCCTAAAATGCTCTTAACTAAGGTATTTTGTGAAAATTGCTGGGTTTTGTTGGATGCAGGTGGCTGACCGGTCTGGAAAGATTTAGAAGAGACTTAGCAGAAAATGTTTAGCAGTGGACAGCAATAGGCTGAGATGATGATGATGATAAGAATCTTTCAGTGAATTGTCACAGGAGCCCAGCGAGCGCAAGCTGACACGTTAAAACATTTTTAATTCATTGAATACGTAATGAGTTCGAAAGCAGGCTGTTTAACGGCAAAATTTAAACCCCAAACTGCCTCTTCTCACCGCTTTTTGGAGGTAGAGAACAAACACACACGCTGTTTAAATTAAATCAAAAGGCCGTCCCAATTTCGGTGGAGGATTCCGAATGTTCCCGGCATCGTGACCACAATATAATTTCGTTCCATTTTCAGGCTGGACCGAACGGTAATGAGATGACAGCGATCCACACGGGTTGAATGGAGTTTGTAACAGACGGAATAAGTTTATCTCGCGTAGTATTGCGGGGTACCACTGCCTGGTATACCTCAAAAGGTTGGGTTTTTGAAGTTAGAATCTGTCTGATAACAAATAAATAAATACGGTTTTATTAGCTACACAAGTATAGATAAAAAGTACTAACATTTCATAGTATAAAGCAAAGTCGCTTCCCGCCTCTGTCTGTCTCTATGTATGCTTAAATCTTTGAAACTACGCAATGGATTTTGATGTGTTTTTTTTGATAGACCGAGGAATTGAATAGAAAGATGTCCTTTTGTTGTCAAACAAGGCTTAGCCTGTATTATAGAAAACCATACATATAAAAATTTGTGTATCATGAGGTCGAGGTGCTTTATAATGCTTGTGTTCTAAACCAGTTGTTGGTCGTACATCATTAGTCTATTTTCTGTCTAGAAGTTACCCAGCCCAGAGTCAGGAAATTGTGAGAGGCACACCTGTGACGCATGAAGCACGTTAAGCCAGTGGTCCTGCGCCTGACCTCTAATGGGTTTGTGCACTATAATAAACTTATTGCGCAGTTGGTTCGACTTCATTAAGTTTCGCTATGGCCGAAATTGGTAGAGTACCTTACTGAAGTTTTTATTAATAATAATAAATCTTTATTTCAGATAAGGCATTCATATTATTGTTAGTAACATTGTTACCTTACATCTACAAAAAGACAATAAAATAAAATAAATAAATAAATATTGCTCTACTTCCAAATGTTGACTTACAAGGGCAGTAATGTAACTATTTCTGTAGCAGACTTACTAATGTTCAAGAGGCATTATTTTACTCGGTCATCGTATCAGGAGCAGCTAAAGAATGTTAATGTCCACAGATGGAAGGAAAACCTTTTTCCTTTTGCATTTTTATGTAAGAAGGGATCAAGAGTTTTACGGAGGGATCAACATGAAACAGCTAGGCTTAGGGTGGGGTGCCTAATTTGGAAGCTTGAAAGTCTAAAAGCTATGCATAAATAGTGAATATTAATTTTATTCTGTACCTAAACGTGATTATACTGTATTAATAATTAATATTATACATTACTTAATGGGGAATATAACTAGTTGAAAAACAATTTCAACCGAAGGGAATAATTTGTAATAGCGATTGAATAAAAGCATTTTGACAAAAAACAATATACTTTTATATATATTATATTTTGCGGGTTTTCATTATTTTAATTGATACCAAAAGTTAAATGGTAGGCGTAAAAACATAGGCAATATCTGATTAATCCTTGAAAACTGGTCAAGTAATAAAATTTCACTGCTGCTTTCATGCTTGATGGTAAGCGGGCGTGAGATCCTCACATGAGGTCCACAATTGCGATTGTTGGTGGCGTAGCTGTCGGGATATGCCTTAAAGGCTTAAAGGCATGAGAACATTAGCATAGACAAGTAGTTTCAGTTAGCCAACACATTTTCAGCTGTCTTTGGCTTGAAAGGGACCTTCTTTTTCAGTTCTTGCGGCAGCAGATGAGTTCGGATTCCGTGGAAGTAGTTCTTGAAATAGCTGCCCCAGTCAATATCTGCAGGGTCGCAAGGGAACTCTTTCTGGTCACCTATGATTATTAATAGATTTATTTAACTAATATATTTAAATTAAATTCATGCTTTTTGTGACATAACATACACTTTAAATGAATAAAATAATGAACTTCTGTGGATAACATAATAATTCAATTTAATATTTAGAAAAACGATGAGATTTTTTGAATTGATAGAGTGATTCAAGAGGAGTGTTTTTATGTATATTTTAGCCGAAGCGAAGCCAGGGCGGGTCACTAGTGATGAATAAGAAAGAGATAGCACGATAGTAATAGAGAAGAATAGCGTAAAAGTTAAACATATATATTCATATAATTTTGCATTATGTTGGTGTTTGCGACCATTTTAAGGTACTCCATAAATAGAAAATACGAATTTAAAAAATAAATTTGTAGTAAGGGAAAATCTCTATTTACCTTTTGATAGTGATTTGAAGAGAGCTTGGGAGGCGTCCGCTTTCATTGTCCAGTCTTGCATAAAATATTGTGAAATATTTCTGGCAGTCAGTATCCTCTGCTGGATAGCCATATGCCTAAAATTAATAATCAAATTATCTTAGAGTTTTAAGACTTTCGCGTTCTATTACATAAAAGAAAGACGTGTGGCACTCGGGGACTGTCGCGGTATAGCTATTGCATAGCATCGTCCGATTTCGGAGCAGCTCGTCTCGATTCGTGCGAGTTTCGTAGAGTCGTACAATACGTCTAACCGCACGCTCACAAACAGAGTCTGGAACTGGACTCCGACATTCGTTTCTTCACCGAACTGCTAACCGACAGAACACTTCGTATATCGCCGCTTCGCCAACAGAACCTTTCGCCAGCGTACGATTCGTCGACAGCACCGCTCGTCATCAGACCTTTCGCCTTCGAACGATTCACTAACCGATACGTCGTCAATTAACTATTCCTCTTGAAAAATATCCAAATAAAATATTTGCAGATTTTTAAAATTTAGCACTAGGGATACATAAAGTAATATTAACTTACTAACCTTACTGTAACAAGAACAACAACCGTACAATTTACTTCTTTATACTTGTATAAATTAGAGAAAAATGTTCTTCTGCAAACCTAACAAAATTAGGAGCATACATTACACATAGATACAGGTCAATCCAAGAACCTCCTTTTTGAAATCTCAAAACATTATATTGAACAAATTACTATTCAAATCATCGAAATTATAAAAAAAAAAATATAAAATTTACTGCTATCTAAATTTTAAAAATCTGCATATGACTTTATTTGAATATCTGCAAATAACTTTATTTGGATATTTTTCAAGAGGAATAGTTAATTGACGACGTATCGGTTAGTGAATCGTTCGAAGGCGAAAGGTCTGATGACGAGCGGTGCTGTCGACGAATCGTACGCTGGCGAAAGGTTCTGTTGGCGAAGCGGCGATATACGAAGTGTTCTGTCGGTTAGCAGTTCGGTGAAGAAACGAATGTCGGAGTCCAGTTCCAGACTCTCACAAACACCGTGCCGTAACTATATGTTGGACAAAAATAGTAAAGTCATAGCGGCTTACTGCCCGACGTTTGGGTAGGGTTACACCAATCATGGTCGCGAGCAAACTGTATTTGCTACTCTTTTTATGGGATTAATATATAGTTTTATTGATCTTAGGGATTGTTTAAACTAACTCACTGTTTGAAAAAAATTTTATGTAATCTGATAGATAGAGACCGGATTATATGCATTTGCATATTCGCATATGCATTTGCATATTTAAGCCATTCTCAGTAGTAATAGCATATTTTACCTAAAAATTAGTTATGATGCATATTATCAGTAGTACATCTACAATATTTTTCACTCACCCTGCGTTTTGAAATAATTACATTTACTACATTTCGGAACACAGTCAGCAACGTACATATTTTTTATTTGTTTATTTTTTTGAAAATAAAACTAATTTTACGGATTAAACTCTTGTTATCTCCTTTCAAAAAAATATATCAGTGATAGATATTGAATAGAACAGAACAATTAGTGGAGAACAGTAGACAGATTCATTATATTATTATCATATACCCATATGATAATATAGGCTGTTTAATAAACAGGTACAACGTCGGGTGCTCTTACCAACTGAGCTATACAGGGTGTTGAGTCACCAGCGCGAATTTTTCCATCACATTTTACCCGTTAGCCACGGAAGGCGCCCTCCACCGGTACAAACGCTATAAGTCCTCAAACATTTCTTTACAGAAATTTTGTAGAATGGTAGCACTCGGCAATTATACCGGGACATGAATGTGACCCCGTTCAAGCGGGGTCATAAATGCGGTTTTTTTTTTATTTTAAGTTTACACTGGAGCTTTTAAGATTAAAAATAACAAATTAAAAAAACACATCGGCACAACATAAGTATCTACCTTGGTTTCTCTCCCTTCATACGTAGCACAATATCGCTCGCAAACGCAGGTGTAGTTTGAAACAACAAAGTGGATAATTCATTCATAAATCTTGAATTGTGAAATACCAAATACGGGTATTTTTCATCTGAAATACAAGTTTAGATTCAATAACATGATGCTTAAAGACGAACAACAAAGTACTCTTGTTACTTTTTAAATATGTAACAATCGCAGATTTTATAAGACAAGATAGGAAGGTAAATATTAGTCTTTATGGGTCTACTCGCGATATAAGGAATAGCAAATATATAGCTATTTACTGCCCGACGTTTCGACTGGGTTACGCCAATCATGGTCGCGAGCAAACTGGCGCGCCCGTCTTAGACCCAAAAAGACTAGTATTTAGTAGTAATGGAACGCGAAAGTCTAAAATCTTACGTAAGAAAGAAAGATATTTTTTATGATCTAAAAAATTTATTAAACGTATATAATATTGTTATATAAGTTGGATCTCACTACCGCTTACCACCAGGCGGAGTGAGGTCATCTTGTTAGCCAATTATAAAAATAAAAAAAATATACTTACAGGAATTATGGCTTCGGCCTTCCAAAATAAACATATAAAACATTGCACCCAGTGTTATTGGATTGATACTACTAGACGTGCTATTGTAAATAGGAACAGTTCTTCCCCTAAAAGAAAATAAAGATTAGACCTATCAATCACTTCATTGAAAATAAAAAATCAATACCAGATACCTACATACGTAATCTCACATTATTCTCTATTTTGATTCAATGGCAATATCAAATGGCTTCAGTTCGGTACACTGCCACGCAAACTGCGTGGCAGAATCCAAAAGCTCAATAATAATTGGAATAATTAATTATTAGTGTTTTTGGGTCTACTCGCAATATAAGGAGTACCGAACAGCAAAAAGTCGTGGGTTTGAATCCCACCCGGGAAAAATATTTGTGTGACGAACATCGGTGTTTGTTCCGTGTCTAGGTGTGTTATTAAACAAATTTAAGTATATTTGTGTATTCACTGTTGATCCTAATATCTGTAACCCAAGTGCTTAAGCTACTTACCACGGGAGCAGGTTAATGTATGTGATGTTGTGTAATGTTTATTTATTTTATTACCCATTATACTTAGCGCCGGCTATCAAAGAGAGGTTAGTGACGTAATCCACAGGTATGACGTCACACTTGGTCTCGGGCTGCGCTAAGCAGTTGCAGTTCTGTCCTCTGGCCATGCTCTCCACGATACCTGTTAACCCAAACCAATTGTCCAACCATCCTGGTGTAGGTTCGGTTATTGTGGCTCCAACTGAAATGTATAAATTGAATTCGTTTATTTATTATATATATATATATATATAATAGGGTACTTGATATTTTTTTTTCATTTTAATATGGTTTAATGAACCACTCGAACACAAAGGCACTGTTGAAATTATCCCTTTGATATCTCGATAATTCGACGAGATATTACAGTTTTAATAGCACAATATTCGGGCGAGCTTAAAAACGCTCCATATAATCGTCTACAAAATTATGACGTCACATGCTAGTATTTTGTATGAAGCGCCTAGAAAGTTTGTTCGGCAGGGTCATCAGAAGTTGCGTTTATGAATATGTTTTTATAATGAAAGATGTTACTAATTCTGTTATTTTATAAGACGACAACGACATTATGAATGATTTTTGCACTTTTGAAATGGACTTGCCCACCCAACTTTAAATGTCTTTTACTGTCTCATTTCGCCAACAATTTAAGTCTCGATTTCAATAATAATATTGATTGACTTTAATCTTACTGCTAATTATAAGAATGGCTAGCACAACCACCTCAGTTATATAAATTAAATTTGTTTTTTTTTAGTTACAGTAGAACTCTACTTATACAAACAGTTACTTTTTAATTTCGTTATAGTAACTAACTAAGGAACGATCTTTATTTAATGAAATCTTTTTTTCTATGTTTAATAGGACCTAATTAATCAGAATTGGAACTTTAGTACCCAGACTCAAAAAGCAAAATGACAATAATTGTGATATTGTGGATTATTGGATAGGCGATCGATATTCTACCGATCCAACAGAGCCTATAATAGGGAGCAGTGGATAGGTTTGGAGACCTTTTAACCTTGTTTTGCCGTGGCAGAACGATTTTCCTTTAGTAATACTATTGAATCACGCAAATAATTAAATTTTTTTTTTTCGAATTTTCAAAATAATAATTTTCCAACTCGAAAACTATTGAAGCTATCGTTTTTTTTAAAGATGTGGCGTATTCAGGTACTGCTTGCCGCATAAAATCGATGCTTAAAGCTTAAGAAGCTCTACGCCCTAAGTAATAAAGTGGTTCAAACGTACTTTAAAGTTTCGGTTGTAGCTTTCGTAAAACCGGCATTTATTGATTTTAATAAAAAATAACTGCACAAATCTATTGTGCTACTATGGTAGAATCATTTTGCTGCGGGAAAACAACCACTCAAATTTCACAGTGTATATTAAAATGATTAAATATCAGTGCATTTTACTTTACCTACTGATGGTCTGACAATGGTAACTGGCAGATCTTTGCACGTCCCCACGTAGTGTTCGCTCATAGCCTTTGTGAAAGTATATGTGTTGGGGCGTTGTGCTGAAATAAATGTTTTCTATATGAGAATAATAATAGGTAAACAAAAAAGCTGGTCGAGTGGTTAAGGTCGTTGCTTGCCATGCAAGTAGTCACCATTTTAAACCCCGCCACGTGCCACTGTGTTTTTAGAATTTTAAATTCATATGTACGATTATTCGACGCTTTAATGGTGAAGGTAAACGTCGTGAGGAAACCTGCGCACCAACGAAGAAATTCGTAGGTTGTGTAGTTAACCAACCTGCACTTGGCCAGCGTGGTTGACTAAGGCCTTACCGCCCTGACTAGGGTAGGCCCGTGCCCCAGCAATGGGACAGACATTTTATTTATCGAATCGAAATCGTCTTTTGTTAATATACAACTGAAATTTTAATTGCATTAATACATCACAACCATGCGAATCTAATTAACTTTTAAAACATTTTTGCTCCTAATAAACATTTTTCAACTTTATTTTCCCATGAATGCCAAATTAAGAAAAATATAATACTTCATACACTGCCTACCTATGAACTCATTTGTTTTTTTTCGATCAGCGTTGTGCTTTTGTATAAATTTATACACGTCATCGGCCTTCGCTGGGGAAGGATATAATTTTTCTTCCAAAACCGGATGAATTGTTTGCGTATATGCAGTCGATATGTAAACGAAATTCTGAAACAGATGATACATCTATTATACGTATATAAATTGATACTCTGATTCAATGCAGGGTCAAAAACTGTAATGATCGGAAATTAGAAATTTTAAAAAGTAGTTAAATATACAATAAATATGTAACAACAATCACAACACAATAATTGCAAATCTTAATAACATACCTACATTATTTTTTTTATATTATTATACTCGTAATATCGAGTTGGCATGATTATGCACTGTGCTGTGAGTGCTTATATATGTCGTGGCCATATCGTAAAATTGGCCATTTCATGAAATGATTGGCCATTTCATGAAATGGTTGCTTTTCATGAAATATTTTACTGTCCATTGGCCATATCATGATGTGGCCAGGTCAGATCGATGATAAGAAATCGTTTGACGATTGGGCCAACTAGACGCACTGCCATTTCATGAAACGATCAATCTCAATCAATCATATCGTGGAATTGTTTCGTTGACTTTACCAGTAGAGTGCCAGAGTTGCCATACCAGTTAAGCACTTTGTGCAAATATGCTAAATTTGCACAAGTTCTAAATTTTCTTCCTGTTTAGCATATTATTTTATCTTTTATTTTAGAATAGCATATTTTTAGCAAAACATTTTTTTTTATAAAATTCATGTTATTTTTAAAGTAGGTACAGTCGGGAATTTTGGCGGTAGTACACTTTCCAAACAGATTTCTTTGAACACCATTAGCCCCGCCCACTAGTTATTTCCGCCAATAGAAGAGCACTTCGACCCTTTGTTTCCGAATACGTTCCAATAGTTGGAGAGCTAGCAAGATTTTTTTGGTAGGTATTTGAGGCAAGCTGAAAACTTATCCTGTACCTCTCCTATTATATCCCAGCACAAAACTGCAGACCTGCCTGGTGAGTAGCGGGGCTAAAGCAAACCCCCAATTTTTTTTATTTAAAAATATATTTTATATTTTTTATAAAAAATCATTAAATGCACCTTTTTATTTTGAAAGTATGTAACAACTAAAAATAAACAAATACGTATTATTATACGTACGTAAATTGATCCTGGTTTTCATGAAATATTTTATAGTTGCCCTCTTTTTACGATATGGTCAAACGTGGGTGGCCAAATCGTTAAACGTTTATCGTTTAATGATTTGGTCACCATTGATTGGCCACTTCATGAAACGTGAACACTTCATGAAATGGCCAACCATTTCATGAAATGATCAATTCATCGATTTGGCCACGACATATACACTGTGGGTGTAGTTATTGACTGACTAGTAAATGTACTTTTATTAGGGGTGAGAGCCATCTGCTCCCCCGCAAGTCCGGTGATTATTGCAAGGCTACTGCAGGCTATCATCGTAGTTAGGAAAAGTTCAAATACTTACATCCAGCTTCTTCATACGCCTACTCAGGTTCACCAAACGTCGAGTGCCTTCGAAATTCATATTCATTGCCACTTGCAGCGGTTCATTGAACCTTACCGTTGCGGCCAAGTGAAATACCACAGATACCTGGAACATTTGGTATGGTAGGAGTTTGAGGTCAGTTAAGTGCAATATAGCACTCTAAATACCAAGACTGTTTAGAAGTACATTCCGAATACCTGGAGTGATAGAACGCTTTGTTATACAGCCTACCGAACGTAAACTAGGGTAGATTAGAGAACTGAAAATGTCCGGGATATTTATCATGATGTTTTAGTTTTAATATGCTACCGATATTTCGGCACTGTTCATTAAAACAGGTATCGGGAGCTCATTCGAACAAAACAAGATGGTAAATATCCCGGACATTTTCAGTTTTCCAATGTTTCAAATTAGTTCGATCTCGTATCTATACAATCGAACCAACTGAATAGGGCCATCGGCTCCCCCACAAGTCCGGTGATGATGACGAGGCTACTCCAAGCCATCATCGTAAGTCAAGAAAAAAAAACTGAACGAATTTATCATCCTAATTTATCATAATGAAGTCGAACTGTTGATTTTGATTATCCGTAACACAAGTGCTTAAGCTAACTTGTTTTTTTGGCTTAAATGTAGCAGGCTGTAAGTGCAAAATAAAAGTGGACACAATTTTCTTTCAGTTCAATTAACCATTAAAGGGCATTTTACACAAGACCTTTAAATATTGACAATTTTAAGCAAACTGAATTAGTAGATCAGAATTATGTTAGTTCCATATTGAGTAGCGTGAATTGCCTCGCCTGCCTGTAACTGCCTCGTTGGTCTATTGGTAGCAAGTGCTGCGTTAGGACCGAGAGGTCCCCGGTTCGAGTCCGGGGTCGGGCAAAATGTGTGAGTTTTTCTGTAATGAAATTACTCAGCCCGGAGTTAGGAAGTTGGCGGTTGAACGCCCGTACCTCGGAAAGCACGTTAAGCCGGTGGTCCTGCGCCCGATCTCTCATCGGTCATGTCGGATTACCATCTCACCGAATTATGAGAGTAAGAGAATAGAGAGTGCACTTATGTTTGCACGCACACTTGTGCACTATAACATGTCCTGCGCACTTGGCTGATCTCAATTGAGATCGTCCGCCATGGCTGAAATCGGTCGGACGCCTTATATAGCGTGAATTGCTTATTGTACTAAGGGTTTTATTGGAGCCTCGATTAGTATCAATCTTAGTAGATTTCACTATGCGTTATTCGTGTGGCCAAGTACTTGGCCGATTACGTCTGAAATTGACTTAGTAAGTAGTTAGTTAGTAGTGTTTCACTGTAATGTTTTTCTTTCTTTCTTTATCTAATAGGGTTCCATTTTTACCTTTTAGGTACGAAACCCTAAAATGGAGAAAGTGTAATAGCCAAGTTGATGAATATTTTACAGAAGACGATTTCTTCTGAACTTAATCTGTCAAAATGTAACCGTTTAGAAAATTTACTTGTTGTATATTGTTATTATTGTAAATGTTACCTCTTCTTTTAGTTTTTGTTCATCTTGTGGCTTCATGCCGAGATTGGGAACAGCTATATCTCCGACGATGGGAACCAGTTTTGCCAACGCCTGTGGCCTTGACTTTTTCACTCTATCAAATATCTGAAATAAAATAAAATAATTTACGAACAACTTATTGCTAGATTTATTTCAAATGAATACTCACGTGATCTGAATGGTCATCTATTTTGATATATTGATCATCTTGGATCAATTTGTTAAGGAATAGATGAAAAAATTCAAAGTTGAGTTATGAGTAATCATTACAGTTTTAAAATTAATTAAAAAATTTAAACGTAGGTACCTGATTGTTCAACATCTGCCTTAGTCTTTCGTCTGTAGATTTACCTTTCTTGTCACGAACCAAAATGTAAACTTTGTCTATGTCTTTGCAACTGTATAATAGTTTCTCAATAAAAACCTGAAAAGTAAAAAAACGCATGTATATGAAATATACACAAGATCACATACTGACACGGGGCTAGCCTAATCTATGTCAATCAGGCCTTAGTCGACTACGCTGGCCAATTGCGGGCTGATCGACTATACAACCTTAAAATTTCTTCTCAGGTGTGCAATTTTCCTCATGACGTTTTTCTTCACCGTTAAAGCGTAAAATAATCGTACATATGTGGCCAGGTTTGAACTGGCGGCCTCTCGCATGGTATGCAACAACTTTAACCACTTTGTTTTCGCTTATTTACTTACCTTCCCCATAAAACCAGTACCACCAGTGAGAAAAACGGACTTCCCCGCATAAAAGTCAGCAATCGACTGTTGATCGTTGTTAGCTGGACCCGACTCTGTTGTTTTATTCCTAAAAAAAATACTTGTGAAATGTTGATGCCAATATTTTTTTCTTATTTTCTTCAGCAACAGTTATATAATTTATTATATAATTAATAAAGAATTTCTTGAAAGGAGAAAACAAGTACAGTAATATTATTTGATTTTATTTATAATTTTTGTTAACGCTGCTGACCGTGTTCCGAAATGTACCTAGTAAATGTAACTTCAAAACGCGGGGTGGGTAAAAAATATTGTTATTGTAGCTATAAATGCATCATAACTAGTTTTTAGGTAAAATAAGCTATTACTGCTGAGAATGGCTAAAATATGCATTTGCATATGCGTATATGCAAATGCATATAATCCGGTCTCTAATTATGACATTCACCATTCTATTGTTATTTATTAAATTCATACTCGTACAATAACAAAGCCAGAAAAACGATTACGAAAAATAATAAACAAAACACGTTTTTTTATTCATGCGGCTGATTCCTGCGTACAATTTAGCTAGACAGTTAAAATTTACGCATAACGATGTATGTTTTCCAGTTTAACAAAAAAACTAAATACAATTTTATTATATGTATTTGATGCTTAGGTACTGTAGAAGTGCACTAAGAAAGGAATTCCTGAGATTCCCACAGGAACGGGAATTAGCAAGAAAATCCTTTTGTATGAAAAATCTAAACGCTTAAGTTAGACGCTTGAAATTTAGCATGCAAGGTACCTGACCTTAGTAAACTTAAAGCTTAGTTGAAACAGGATATTACAAAATTTCCACGGGAACGAGAGTTTTGTATGAAAAAATCTTAACCCTGTAAGATAGATGATTGAAATTAGGCATGCAGGACAGGTACCCTAATAAACGTAAAGTTTACTTTAATTTTATATTGGAAAATTTCTACAAAAATGGGAGTTAGCGGAAAAAAAACTAGGCTATTTTTATAAATCATTGCTGCGAAAAGTTACTATTTAGTGCTAGTTTTATAATACATCTTTCAAATCCGATTTTGACGTTGATTTTTTTTATTACGATCCGTATAAAAATAAAACAAATTTGTAGAAAAGTCTTACCTGAATAATACTGTTGCGTTAAAACTTGATTTAATATTTCTGTTACAATTACGTACAAAAACTGCACTAGACGTAGCCATTTGATACAATCCTGCTAACATTTTACCTAAAAAATATTAACTAGAATTAAAATTTACTAATAGAACTCGCGATTCGTTATTCAATAGTCACCTATTGGAGTAAAATAACAACTGCAGACTGAGTATTTATAACAGTTGATAATGTTATAAGTACTTCTTGCCTCGACCGCCAAAATAAAAAAAATCTGAATTTACATTTGCCATTTGGTTACCATTATGGGCTCTAAAATTGAGAGCCAAGTTCATTGTTCAAACGTAAATAAATAAAACGTATGATGAACCCTAGAGATCAATAAATAGGTATCCTTTTTTTTAAGAATACTTATTTGATGATTACATTTAATAATTTTAATAATTTTTTTCCTTAAATCCGGACTCGGATGGTTAATGCTTTTAAGGTGTACAATGGTAGTAGGTATTATTTTATTTCTTGATGTTGTTCAATAAAAACAACTTGGTAATAAAGTCAAATTCTAGTTTATTATTATCTATTGCAGAGTTATCCATAAATCCTTCGTTTGTTTGCTCTTACAGAAATCAACAAAATAAGCATAATATAATCGTAGTACTTACTACGTTACTATTAAGATCATCGTGAGCGCAATTTTCAACTCAGAATGAACTTGGCTCATTACACTGTCGAGGCTTGGAACACGTAAAGGTAAGTAGAAACAAGCGAGCCTATTACGACGTCTTAATTCCAGTCAGTTTAATTTTTTAATTTCCAGTTAGCTCCGATGCCCATTTTTAAACTAACTGGAATTAAGTGCCTGTTCACACCTAGCGATTTTTGGGCGATCACGGCGATGTCGCTGTAGAATGCGGCGCATGCGCTAAGCGGGTAGGTTGGATGAGGTCGCGGCGATTATTTAATCGCGGCGTGCACGCTGCGAGCTCGCGGCGAAATCGCCCAAAAATCGCTAGGTGTGAACACGTTGTAAGAGGTCGTAGTAATATGCCCCCTAAGGTTAAAATTAAAAGAAGAAAGAGTTACTCTTTCAGTGCCGGTTTAGGCCAACACAGTCAATCTCTCAAGATACAATTTAGCCTGACAAAGCACCAGGAGCCGTGGGGTTCGATTTCCATCTAGAACACATATTTGTGTAAACGATGACCATCGATGTCTGTTCTGTGTCTGAGTATTGTCATTATCTGTTAAAATGTATTTGTATAATTATACTACTGCTGTTTATAATCATAACAAGTGCTTAAGTAACTTAGCGCGAAATCAGATCAAAGTACGTAGATTGAGTATCTTAAAGATTATAATTAAATAAATGATAAATAAATAAATAAATAAAATGTAATTTATTTGCATAGTAACAAACTCGTTGCCGGGGCTTCCCAGAAGGTAGTCATAAGACGCCTGTGTTGGGAAAATTAAAAATAAAAATATATAATAAGGCGTCTGACCAATTTCGGCCATGGCGGCCGATCTCAATTGAGATCAGCCTAGTGCGCAGGATATATTTTAGTGCACAAGTGTGCGCGTATTCAGAAGTGCACTCTCTGTTCCCTTACTCTCATAGTTCGGTGAGACGGCAATCCGACATGGCCGATGAGAGATCGCGTGCAGGACCAACGGCTTAACGTGCTTTCCGAGGTGTGATACCGCCTAACTCCAGGCAGAGAAATTTCTTTACAGAAAACTCACACAAATTTTGCCCGACCCCGGACTCGAACCGGGGACCTCTCGGTCTTTAATTAGCCCATATACAAAGTATCACAAGTCTATCCTAAACTAGGGCGATCAGACCTGTGGCCAAACTGGGACTTTACCTAATAATCTGTAAGGCGGCCCCTAGACCTACAATAACATAGTACAATACGTTTTATTGTGCAATAAGATTGAATAGTGCTTTGCATCCAAACGATCAATTATATTGCACAAAAATACGATCTGCTCAATGTTTTCCGGTTCTATTGGAGCATCATGTGCGAACAAGAAGCAGCTCTGGTATTGTTGCTTATGGCAAAATGTACCTTTTATATTTCGTAAGCATAATTTTTTTTATCGCGGTCATGATACTCTTTGCTCCTGAAAAAGAGATGGTAATTTTCTGTATAATTCGATACATTCGACATTAAACTCTCTTTCTATTCTTAACTTTTATCTTTTCCCGCCATTTTGCGCGGGTGTGTGTTATCTTCGTCAGGTTGAAACAAAGACTAAAAATATTGCGCTACCCCGGCTCTACACAATGCAATAGAAAAATATAGCTCAATAAAAATTTAAGTCGCTCAAACTTTTGTTCAATCACTGCGCAATCTTTAATAATTAGTCTAAACAATCAATTCGAAATATTGTGCAATATAATTGATCATCTAGTGGCCGCCTAAGTGCAACATTATTTTGATGTTCTAATGTTTGAACAAGCTTTAAGAGATCTATGTTACTCCCACGTGATCTCTCCGCTCATAAATGTCAAGGAAGATTCCTTAAGTTTAACTCATATGTTTGTAGGGCTAGGTTAGCCAGATGCATTTTGCATGAATACAAGGAAAAATACACTCCGATTCTAATCAATATAGTATATGAAATAATGAAGTATTGCATAAGAACGTTGCGTTATTGCATTTGTGCATTAAAAAGTTGGTACGTTTTCAAGTGCCAACAGCTAGTAAAAAATAAATCGGGTGTTTATAATTTTTTTTTGACAGAACGACAATCATTCGTGTTGTTATTATAAATGATATACTTGTTAAGTTAAGTACAAAAATAAACAATTAAATCGGTGTACCCTTCTACATAGACTTTGCCCAAGAACTGAAAGTAAATTAAGATATTTGAATTTCATTTGTAGTTTTCTAACTGACATTATATATTTATTTATTTAAGTGTAAAAGATATAATTAATTAATAACACAAGTCTAGACATACACACACTCAGGCCAGTCCATCGGCCTAGAACCAGTCCATCGGTTCTGTAAAAAAGATATTAGATTTTCAGGGTGTTGCCATTAGAAAAAAACAGTAACAAAAAAAAATTAACAATGTAGTAATAAAATTTATTATTTGGCATAACAACTTCGAAAAAACTCAAAATCGAAGTATCATCGAAAAAAAGTTGTAACATTTCCATAAAATGTACATTTGATACCATCACTACTATTTAAGGGGCAGATGATTTACGACAACAGTTTGTCGGCCATCCCTTAACGACATCAATATGTTTCGCACATCAAATACGCATTACCGTTTTTATAAGGGAAACGAGAGGGATACTCTTGCTCTATCAAGGGAATAAATTGTTCCCTAATGCAGGAATAGGCACGTAAGAAAGAGTAATGACGAAAATAGAACCAGTATGTAGGTAAGTCGATACCTTAATCATGGTATTAAATTATGAAAAATTGTAGGTGCTTATTATAAGAAAAAACACAATCCTTACTAATATTATAAATGCGAAAGTAACTGTGTCTGTCTGTCTGTCTGTTACGCTTTTACGCATAGATTGTTGAACCGATTTAAACGAAATTTGGTACAGATATAGTCCAGAGCCTAGGAAAGGTTAACTAGGTTAAGAAGTAATGTTTTACCCGTTAAACGTCTCTACGCGGACAAAGTCGCGGGCGGAAAGCTAGTTTATAATACACTTGCTTTCCACCCGTGACTACGTCCGCGTAGAGACGTAAAACATTACTTCCTTATAGCGCAGTCGGTTAAAAAGTAGCCTTTAACCTTTCCTAGGCTCTGGACTATATCTGTACCAAATTTCATTTAAATCGGTCCAGTACTCTATGCGTGAAAGCGTAACAGACAGACAGACAGAGTTACTTTCGGATTTAAAATATTAGTAAGGATTTTAAATCTAACTCTTTTTACACCTGAAACTAATAATGTAATAAGACTAAGCAAAATATCTATGATTAAAAAAGTTATAGATAAATCTTTTTAAATTGAACTCGGTAACAGGAAACATAAATGATTTTTAAATACCATTTCAACGATACCCCACTTATAGTCAGTTACTCACTTCATAGTTTGAAGTCTTATTTTTTTTTATTTTGACAATATGACGTCCAGATGTCGCCATTTCGGATTTTAACTGACGTCATGTCTTCAGTGACACTCGCCGGACTAAGAGGGAGGCTCCACTTGTACGGGATGCAACTCAAATGGAGCCTCGCTTTAATACGAATTGATTAATATTTTAATCATAAAAATCGGCCCAGACGTTTGGTTTGGATAGTGCATCAAAGAAAAATACATAGATACAAACATGGATGATAAAGACAACACCACTCGTTTGAGTTGCTCAGTTGGGTAGAAATATGCTAATCGAAACCAAACTTGCAAACTTTTTTTTTGGTATCATCAGCTAGGTCAAATTTAATAACTTCACAAAAACAAAAAAAAATGATAACAACATGAAACAATAGATACCTAGAACCATATTATACAAAAGAGCTGTAATATTAAAATCGTTAAATTATTTGTTGTGGCGTATCTTAAGTAAAAACAAGTAGGCACCTTTTCGTTGGCTCATACATCATCATTCTCCTGCCCTTGTCCCACACTAAGTGGGGTCGGCGCAACATGTATATTTCTTCCACTCGGGCCTGTCATTCGTCATCTCTGCGTGTACTCCTTTCACTCCCATATCATCTCTCACGCAATCCATCCATGTCTTCTTCGGCCTTCCTCTACTATTACGTCCATTGACATTCATACTCATCGCTCTTCTAGTCACATGGCTTTCTTCCCTCCTCATAACATGCCCGTACCAAGCTAACCTTGCACTTCTCACCTTTTCTAAAATTGGTGCAACTTTCAGACTTCCCCTTATATATTCATTCCTAATCCTGTCCAACCTTGTAACTCCACACATCCATCTCAACATACGCATCTCATTTGCATGCATCTTCCTCTCTTCAGTCTTTTTCATTGCCCAGCACTCTGATCCATACATCGCGACAGGTCTGATGACCGTTTTGTAAATTTTCCCCTTAAGTTTAAGGGGCATTTGTGGGTCACAAGTTGTTCCCGAGACCTGTCGCCACTTCATCCATCCAGCATTCATTCGATTCTTAACGTCTCGATCAATATTGCCGTCGTTTTGGAAAAGTGAGCCTAAGTACTTAAAGTCGGAGCAGACCGGTAGGGTTACACCATCTAAGGCAATTGGAGAAAAACTGGAGGAGTCACCAAAGCCGCAGAACAGATGCTCTGTTTTGGTGCGACTTATTTTCAATCCAACTCTCTCCAATTTTTCTTGCCATTTTCCCAGTCTGCTTTGCACCTCAGCTG
The DNA here is from genome assembly GCA_039566165.1 of Maruca vitrata. Lineage (NCBI taxonomy): Eukaryota > Metazoa > Arthropoda > Insecta > Lepidoptera > Crambidae > Maruca > Maruca vitrata. Next base: position 2,356,686 of record CM076914.1, on the reverse strand, counting down.
CATCTTCTCCGACAAGAACAATGTCGTCGGCAAACAGCATGCACCAGGGTGCCTCCTCCTGTATGTCTGATGTTAAAACATCCATCATCAGGAGGAACAGGAATGGGCTTAAAGCCGATCCCTGGTGCAAACCAACTGCCACATTGAACTCGTCTGTCACGCCGGCTTCGGATCGGACGTTCGTGCGCGCTCCTTCATACATCCCTTGCACCAGCCTTACATACTTCCCAGGCATGCCTTTCTTATGTAAAACCCACCATAGGACTTTTCTGGGGACACGGTCGTACGCCTTTTCTAGGTCGATAAAAACCATGTGGAGGTTTTTATGCGCACGACGATGCTTTTCGCATAGTTGTCGTAAGGCGAAAATTGCATCTGTTGTCCCCCGTCCTGGCATAAAACCAAACTGGTTGTGGGTAACCTCACATTCCTCTCTCATTCTTCTATCTATTACTTTCTCCAATACTTTCATACTGTGTGACATTAGCTTTATTCCTCGATAGTTGTTGCATTCCTGCACATCACCCTTATTTTTAAAAATGGGTACCAGCGAACTGCTGCACCATTCCTTCGGGATCGTCTCCTCTTGCAACAATTTATTGAAAAATAAAGCCAGCCACTTACATGGCTATGGCTATATTTCGTTGGCTCATACATGTCTTATTATAATTTTGACATCCCAATATGCGTTGCCATCCCATGCTAGTTCAAAACCCCCTACGTACAAATGTGATTTATAATTTAACATTAATATGTTCGACTAGCGTAATAGTTTCAGAGATTAGTCATTTATTTAGGTTTTTTGAATATCCCACCAGTTAACTGTCAGTGATTTAAGGTATCCTATGCATTATTCCGGTATTTGAAATATCTTCGTGTAAACTTTCATTTAAATTGGTTCAGCCGTTTAAGAGGTCAGTCGAAACAAACAAACAGACAGAGATACAATTTTTTTTTCAAGTATGGTGATGTGTTCTACTACTCTCAAAACATATCCCTGACAATTTTTTTGCGTTTCTAAGAAAAGTACAAGAATTTTTGCCTCTACGTTTTTATTATAGAGATTATTTGAAGCCTTAACTAAGGCCTTATTGTTCTAGTTTATGGTAGGCCCGTGCCCCAGCAGTGGGGTAAATATGCGTTAGAAGCACTAAAACACGATTCTCGAAGTCCCCACGTCTTATCCCGTTCAACCCATTTACACCCATTTATCAAGTTAATCTCCCAATCTATACTGCTCACCGCAGATCCCATTATATCGACGCATGAGCGGGAATGAAACGCTGGGTTTAGCGATGAGCTAGTTAGATGCTCTAATATGATGCAAGTTACAAGTGATGGAAACATAGGGCCCCTTATTGCGGCATTTGAGGTGGTAAATGTGGAGTAATCTAAAACTTTCGTATTCCATTACACCAAAAATATATTGGGAAGAAACAGTGGTATATAAGAATATTTTAAGTATATTTAATATCATACCCACAGACACAGAACAAAAATAAAATTGTTCGTTCTACAAATACTTGAGTATGAATCGAACACACCACACTTGGTACCGTGGATCACAAAGAAATGTTCCACAGAGCCAGTCAATAAATAATATGTCGCGTGCTGGCTCATCTCCTATAAGACAGGTGACTCCTAAAATCGGTCGGATATTTTAGGAGTCAGAGCCATCCGCTCCCCCGCAAGTCCGGTAAAGATCACGAGGCTAGTCCAAGCTATCATCGTAAGTCAGTAAGGAAAAAAAGGGCGGATATCTTAGTCACCGGCGTGATAGACCTCCGTATTTCCCGTGGTCTATGGAAATGCGGAGAGCGCCCAGGCACGCTAGCGAGTTGCTCGACGCCCAACCTAGCTAGGTATTCGCTAATTGCCTGAAGGCTGCGCGGTAAATAGATAGAACTCAGTGGAACTGCTGTAGGTAAGTTGGAAACGTTTGGCGGATTGTTGCAGATAAAATGGATGAATTCAAATCTTACTAAAAAAACACCTAACGGATTGTTGCAGATATATTAGATGAACTCAAATTCTACTACTATTACAAACGCGAAAATAACTTTTTGTCGATTTGTGTATGTTTGTTTGTTACTCTTTCACGCAATAAAAATCTACTGAACAGGTTTTGATTAAACTTAACAACTCTACACGTCATAATAATACACATGCCAAAAAGAATCACCTTTTTTGTGTATACTATTGTTATTTCTAATATCCCCAACAATAGTTAATAAGTACTACAAGCAACTTAGCAGCATCAAATTAGTGTTGTGTAACATTTATTTCCATCTACAGGCGTGATAGACCCCCCTGTTTCCCGTGGTCTAGGAAATGCGGAGAGCGCCCGGGCACGCTAGCGAGTTGCTCGACGCCCAACCTAGCTAGGTATTCGCTAATTGCCTGAAGGCTGTGCGGTAAATAGATAGAACTCGGTGGAACTGCTGTAGGTAAGTTGGAAACGTTTGGCGGATTGTTGCAGATAAAATGGATGAATTCAAATCTTACCAAAAAAACACTTGGCGGATTGTTGCAGATAATTAGATGAATTCAAATCCTACTAATATTACAAACGCGAAAATAACTTTTTGTCGATTTGTGTATGTTTGTTTGTTACTCTTTCACGCAATAAAAAACTACTGAACAGGTTTTGATTTTAAGCTTAACAACTCTACACGTCATAATAATACACATGCCAAAAAAAATCACCTCTTTTGTGACTATTGTTATTTCTAATATCCCCAACAATAGTTAATAAGTTGCTTACTTAGCAGGCATCAAATCGATGTTGTGTAACATTTATTTCCATCAACAGGCGTGATAGACTCCCGTGTTTCCCGTGGTCTAGGAAATGCGGAGAGCGCCCGGGCACGCTAGCGAGTTGCTCGACGCCCTACCTAGCTAGGTATTCGCTAATTGCCTGAAGGTTGTGCGGTAAATAGATAGAACTGAGTGGAACTGCTGTAGGTAAGTTGGAAACGTTTGGCGGATTGTTGCTGAAATCAAAAGCTCAAACTGTGGAGAGATGGATTGAAATCTTCTGTATATTGAAAATGAGAAATTTACTTTTTGTAGATTTGTGAACATCACTCATGATTTATGAACATCAGTGTTTGTTCCGTGTCTGGGTGTGATTATGTATTTAAGTATGTATTTTTAAATATATAAGTATGTAAGTGTCGTGGCCAAATCGATGAATTGATCATTTCATGAAATGGTTGGCCATTTCATGAAGTGTTCACGTTTCATGAAGTGGCCAATCAATGGTGACCAAATCATTAAACGATAAACGTTTAACGATTTGGCCACCCACGTTTGACCATATCGTAAAAAGAGGGCGACTATAAAATATTTAATGAAAACCAGGATCAATTTTGATACGTATTTGTTGATTTTTAGTTGTTACATACTTTCAAAATAAAAAGGTGCATTTAATAATTTTTTTTATTGTTATAAAAAATGTACATTTAGTGAAATTTGCAAGTATTTTAGTACAAGCAGTATAAAAGTCAAGTTAAAAATAAAAAAAATAAACAAGATAACAGTCACTTGCTAGTGCAAGACAAATTTATAAATAATAAGGTGCATTAAGGCGATTAAAACACGGCACCGCGCACAAAGTCACATAAACAACAAAAATCATAGGATCGTCGGCGCTTTTTCGGCGAGAAAATTCGTCTTTGTTTACAAGGGCCGCCATTTTTACACAAACTGCACAAAAACAACCAGTGTTGCCAAATAAGTGTATTTACTGCTTAAAATTGGCAAACTTACAAAAAATAACATGAATTTTATAAAAAAAAATGTTTTGCTAAAAATATGCTATTCAAAAATAAAAGATAAAATAATATGCTAAACAGGAAGAAAATTTAGCACATTGTGCAAATTTAGCATATTTGCACAAAGTGCTTAACTGGTATGGCAACTCTGGCACTCTACCGGTAAAGTCAACGAAACATTTCCACGATATGATCGATTGAGATTGATCGTTTCATGAAATGGCAGTGCATCAATTGGCCCAATCGTCAAACGATTTCTTATCATTGATCTGACCTGGCCACATCATGATATGGCCAATGGACAGTGAAATATTTCATGAAATGCAACCATTTCATGAAATGGCCAATCATTTCATGAAATGGCCAATTCTACGATGTGTACAAGCTCTGCTTAGTTTGGGGTCAGATGACCGTGTGTGGAAATGTCCCAGATATTTATTTTATTTTATTTTTTGTGTTTGTATGTTTGTACTCTTTCAAGCAATAACTATTATTTTTTTCATATAAAAGGCTAACAAGATGACCTCACTCCACCTGATGGTAAGCGGTAGCGTGATCCACATATGAGGTCGAAAGACAGAATAGACCATATTGAGCTTGTCGCGCTCACCCTGAAGGCCTGTTTAATTGCCATTTCATGACCGCCTGAAGAGCCCGGGATCATCGAACAAGTTTTGATGAATATAACAACGAAAACGATAATAGCTTATAATATAAAAATAACACACAGGTTACATTTCATAAAGATATATTTTATACGCATATTATTTTTATCCAAAATGACGACAAATATTACGGATACACGCACTTAATTTATTTAAATAAATAAAGATGTATATTGTACGACTTATGCTTAAATGTTTTTTTATAGGTAGAGGTATTGGAGAGGAAGTTTTTACGTATAATATACTCGAAGTGAAGTGAGAGCGGGTCTCTAGTTTCTTACTCTCTAGAGTATATTACTCTCAGAATAAGGAATATGCATAAACCGGCAATCTTGATTTTTTCAACAACTTATGAAAAAAGACTACAAAATATAATATAATACAATGTAAATTTGAAGTGGAAATCGGTTTAAAAACGAAGGCTGAATTAAAGTTAATTTTCCATCTCTTTCTTACAAAACAGAGTTTTGTATTGATTGCGCATGGCCGTAGTGTAATTTGACGTCACCTAACGTATCGGATCTTTCTGTCTACTCAGGAACTTCAAACAGGTATATCTCTGCTGTCGTTAAAGTAAATTGAAAAATTAAATTATATTTATATTTCTTCAATATTAAAGATTTATTTAGGATAATAAAAAAAAATGTGTGCATATTCCCCATTACTTCGCTTCACTTAAAGGTAACTGGCCTGTGTTAGGTCATATAAGGTCAACTTATACGTGCTATATTTATTTATTTCTTATCATTCCAGAGTCCATAGGCAGCGCGTTCTTTCTCCAGTTGTCGAGGTAGGAGATGGGTCCTCACTCCTTCGAAGTAGTCGGTCAGGTAGCTCTCCCAGTTGATATCAGCAGGATCACACGGGAACTCCTCTTGATCAGCTGTTACCAGAAAACTTTTATTTACAGTACGATAGTGGCATCTTTCAATAAAAAGGACGTTCACTTTTTTACATACTTTTTTCATTTTAGTGACGGAAATAATCATGTTTATGACGTAACGCCTGGATAGTAAGTAAAAATTGGAAGTACGTGGGGCGCGTAACCTCAAGATCGTGGGTTCGAGTCCCCTTCTGGTCAGGCATGAATGTGAATTTTACCAAATTTAAACTTAAGGTTATAAGTAACACTGACATCTAATATACTTTCTGATAGGGGTAAGAGCCATCCACTCCCCCACTTGGTGATAATGACAAGGCTACTCCGAGCCATCATCGTGGTCAGTCAGGAAAAAAAAATATAACACTTTCCGAATGTTATTTAACGTTGCAAATAAAATCACCTAGGTATTAGGTGACGTCATTGAACGATAGTTTGATGTTTACAATTGTTAACAAACGATATAAAATCCTTTAGAGTATGTAAACATTACTTACACATATTTTTAATTGAATTTTCAGTGCTACACACACAGAGTTCTTATATTAATTTAAAATTGAAAAAACCGTCCAGCAAATTTTTAAATTATAAAATAATATCTCAGCTTTTCTGTTCTGTTTTCAAGATACAACAGTAGCGTATTTAAATTTTATAAAGAAATTATTCATCATCCCAATTACCTTCAGACAGGGAAGCATACAGAGCGCGGGCTTTATCCGCCTTCGTAGTCCAATCTTGCAAGAAGTATTCCATCGAATGCCTCGTCATCAACGCTCTACGAAGCAATTCGACATGTCTGCAAAATGTCAATAAAGAAATCAAAATATTTGTCTTTATGGGTCTACACGCGTTATTAGGAGTAGCAAATTACATAGCTACTTACTGCCCGACGTTTCGACTGGGTTACACCAATCGTGGTCGCGAGCGACCCATAAAGACAAATATTTAGTGTAATGGAACGCGAAAGTCTAAAATCTATACTAATATATAAAGCTGAAGAGTTTGTTTGTTTGTTTGATTGTTTGTTTGTTTGTTTGTTTGAACGCGCTAATCTCAGAAACTACTGGTTCGATTTGAAAAAATCTTTTTGCGTTGTATACACCATTTATCGAGGAAGGCTTTAGGCTATATAACGTCACGCTGCGACCAATAGGAGCAAAGATACAATGGAAAATGTGTAAAAAACGGGGAAAACGCGAACGAAGTCGCTGGCACAGCTAGTCTTAAATAAAGAAATCAACTTCGAATCACATATTTCTACTGTCATCAAAAGTAAGTTGTCCTACTGATTTTGGCTGGCCAACCTGAATAGAGATCTGCCAACTGCGCAGGATATTTAATTATAGTGCACAAGTGTGCGCGCAAACACAAGTACACTCTCTGTTTCCTTACTCTCATAGTTCGGTAAGACGAAAATCCGCCATGACCGATGAGAGATCGAGAGCAGGACTACCAGGTTAACGTGTTTGTTGTTATTTGATTCTAGATTTGTCTTCCATTACAATAAAAAGCTAAAATTATATCATGGGACTAACACGATAAAAAGAGTAGAAAATTCCTGCAAACCTACTTTCTGCCACAAGTTTCGACTCATGGTAGCGTGTAGACCCCATACATAGATTTGTATGCTTAGATAGTACATGGGTATAGGTAGATAGGTAGGTAGAAGGTTTTCTAAGGTAGTGTAGTCGATTAGCCTGCACTAAATTGGCCTGATCGTCCTAGTTTAGGGTACGTCCGTGCCCCAGCGTTGGGACGAATATGGCCTGATGATGATGATGTGTTTTTATAACTCTCCGTATTTATATTTAAACTGGCTTTTTACCTGGGTTTATCTCCTTTCAGACGAAGCATCAAATCGCTTGCGTATGCAGGCGTCTTTTGAAAGAGTAATGTGGATAATTCGTAAATGAACTTCGATTTGTTGTAAACAACAGATGGTTCACTTATACCTGAAAAGTATAGTAGGTAAGTTTTAAAGGAAATTTATAATTTTTCATTTTGGCACATTCTGTTTGATATCAGTTTTTATTTTATTAACAGAGGAAATTCAATTTCCATACTGACAGTTTGAAAGTTAAAAATAAAATGTTTCAGTAAATTATATAAATAAAAATAGTATGGTGTATTTACTTACAGATGTTATGTTTCCGGCTCTCCGCTATAAATTTGTTAAAAACCTGCGACCATGTTATTGGATTGGTACCACCGGAGGTACTATTGTAGACAGGTACACCATTTCCTCTAAAAGTTGAAAAAATTACAATTGAATAAAAAAAATTGCAAGTTAATTATTTCTTAAAAAGCTTGTTTTGGCACAGTGATTGGCGAAGCGAACCCTATTGTTGTTTATATACATATAACTTTGAATTGATTAGAATACACATTAGAAAACTGCGTTTATCCGGTTTACTTACCATGTTGTTTTGTTTTAATGAGCTCCCGATATTTCGGCACTGTTGCAATGGGTCAGCTAACCAGTGATCTTGGCACTTGGCAAACAACATGGCAAATATCTCGGACATATTCAGTTTTCTAACGCATTGATTCGGTGGAACAGTAGTTAGTGACCCAGGGTTTACTAGGTTCGATTCCCACCCGGGACAAATATTTGTGTTACGAACATTGGTATTTGTTCCGTGTCTCGATGTGTTATCAAAAATTTACCAGGTTGTTTTGTTTTAATGAGCTGCCGATATTTCGGCACTGTTGTAAGCGCTATGATACTATGGTATTTACCCGTAATGTGTACATTGTGTGTAACCATAACAGTTAAAATTATATATTTAACTTAATCTACTTACCACGGGATCAGATCAATGTATGCCATGTTGTGTAATATTTATTTATTTGTTCATAGCTGTTAGGCTAAACACTGCTCCGAAATCGCCTAATCCTAACAGAAATTAAGCAAAATATTCACCCGTTGTACTTAGCGCCGGCTATGACGGATAAATTGGTGACGTAATCGACCGGTATGACGTCACACCTGGTCTGTGGCTGCGTCAAGCAGTGCCGGTTCAGTCCCCTGGCGACGTCGATAGCGGGCGCCGTCATGGCGAACCAGTTGTCCAACCAGCCAGGGTAAGGCTCGTTTATTGTTGCTCCAACTACAAAATTGTGTTAAATAAGTACTGAAATAAAATTTATAATAACAAGGCATCCGACCGACTTCGGCTATGGTGGCCGATCTCAATTGAGATCAGCCAAGTGCAAACGCAAGTGCACTCTCTGTTCCCTTACTCTCATAGTTCGGTAAGACGGCAATCCGACATGACCTATGAGAGATCGGGCGCAGGAGCAGGACTTAAGGTGCTTTCTGAGGTACGGGCGTGCATCCCCCAACTTCCTGACTCCGTACTGTGTAATTCATTTTAAAAGAAAAACTCATACAAACTTTGCCCGACCCTGTATTCGAACCGGACCTTTCGGTCCTAACGCAGCACTTGCTACCAATAAACCAACGGCTATTGGCGATGGCTCGCGCGGTACGTGTTTCCCAAGAGTGTACGCGTACAGGTGCGGACTTGGCGTTCCGGACACGCGTACACTAACTACGCGTACCAGTGTACGTGCAGTCCGTACACAGCTCTACACTTTTATGTTTACCTAATGAAGGCCTCACGATGGTGACGGGGATGTCAGGACATGTCCCTGCGTAGTTTTCACTCATCGCCTTAGTGAATGTGTAAGTATTAGGGCGATTCGCTGAAAAAAAAGACAAAATGTAAACGTGTAACATATGTATGTAATATATTTTATATAGTGCAATTGTGTTCTAGAAAATGAATTTTCCGTCAACTCCGAATGTAACTATAGAACTGTTACAATACGTTAATGGTTTAATATTTTAATAATCAGAGATAACAAAAAAATACACTTTAGAAAAAGTTACATCAACAATTTTTATTTCTGTGCTTCAATAAACTAATACTGCGATTTTTAAATGTTACTTAACGATTAAATTGTGTTTTACTTTGCAATTTTTACTTTTTTTTATTAAAACTTACCTATGAACTTGTTAGTTTTTTTCACATCAAAATTATATTTTTCAATAAATTTGTACACATCTTCAACTTTTGCCGGAGCAGAGTAAACCCTTTCTTCTAAAACTGGGTATATAGTTTGTGAGTACGCCGTCGATATGTAGACAAAATTCTGAAACAGTTAATAGGTAATTTTTCTTTATTCTTTAAAAAAATTTAGATAGACACCTATGTTTTTAGCCGTTATACTCACATGCAACTTCTTCATGCGTTTACTCAAGTTTATCATCCGTCGTGTTCCTTCAAAGTTTATATTCATTGCCACTTTTAATGGTTCGAAGAATTTCACAGTTGCTGCAGAGTGGAAGACAACGGAAACCTGGAACGAATAGTAACATTAATTTCATTAATCATCATCATCAGCCCATATACGTTCCCACTGCTGGGGTACGGGCCTACCCTAAACTAGAGCGATAAGGCTTTAGTCAACCACGCTGGCCAAGTGCCGTATGGTTGACTACTAACCTAAAAATGTCTTCGTAGATGTGCAGGTTTCCTTACGATGATTTCATTCACCGTTAGCGTCGAATAATCGCACATATGAAATTTGAATAACACAGTGGTACATGGCCGGGTTTGAACTGGCGAGCTCTCGCATAGCAAGCAACGACCTAACCACTCGGCCTTCGGTGCTTTGATGATGGTGCTTGTAACAGCGCCGAAATATCGGGAGCTCAGTAAAATAACTCAACATGGCAAATACCCCGGACATATTAAGTTTTCTCATATGTATTATCACAGTATTGGGACCGTGCGAAGTGGGTGGAGGGAGAAATGGCGCTGATTGTCAAAAACGCATGTAATCTTATGAGATGTCCGTTGTTATTGCTAGCGGCGGCCGTTGGTACTAATTTCACTCCATAAATTTAATGAAAGAAACGCCCACAAAATGAGGGCAGCCCCGTCGTGCACGCTCCCAATAAGTTATTATGAAGGAAATTGGTTAAAATAACGACATTGCTCTTCTACTACTGTTTTCCTTTCTCTTTCTCAGACAGATAGAAAGACAAACCAAGTCAAGGCCTAGTTCCGGCCAAAATGTAGCTCAGTAATAAGAAATGCTTTATGCTACGTTATACCTAAAATAATTAATTACTAGATAGGGATACACATTTCTCATAATGGCCATACGTCGAACATTATGATATTCAGGGAAAAACAACTCAATACTTCTCAAGGATGCATTTTCCTCATAATAGCTCATACAGGCAAGATATAACATTAGAATTTGTTGTTTACATTACCGCATCTATCAGTTTTTGTTCATCTTCCGGTTTTATACCAAGGTTAGGTTCGGAAATGTCTCCGATGATCGGAATCACTTTTGAGAACGCATTAGGATTTGTTTTCTTCACTCGGTCAAAGATCTGAAACAAAATTTGTCATAAAAAATAAGTAAACTAAACTAAGTAAGATTTATAAAGTTAGTGAGAAAACTTTATAAATATTGAGTAGCTGTAAAATTGGTTCTCTAAAAGGCACCACAACGCTTTCTGCTTTATGCTATACAAATAAATAAAATTACCAAATTTAAAAAATCATAATGACTTTTAAGGGATTTTCAATTACTTAATTTTCAGAATATTTTTTTCAACATAAAACAGAATCATATGAATTTTAATTAATACGGCACTTACACGATTATTTAGCATTTGCTGAAGCCTTTTAGGTGTAGATTCGCCTTTTTTATCACGAATCAAAATGAACACTTTGTCTATGTCTTTACAACTGTACAGTAGTTTCTCAATGAAAACCTGAAAGTAAAATATCAAATTATAATTCTACACACTTAACATCTTCTTCTTCTTATAAATAAAAATGAATCGCTGTCCGTTAGTCTGACTAAAACTCGAGAACGCCCGGACCGATTTAGGTAATTTTGGTTTTACAATGTTCGTCGAAGTCTAGGGAAGGTTTCAATGAGAAAATATAGAAAAAGATGCAGTATTGGCGGCATGAAATTCGCCGGGACCAGTAGTAGGTAATATAAAAGTAAATACAATGATTTCAGCCATTACCTTTCCCAGGAAACCAGTGCCTCCAGTAATGAAAACTGATTTTCCCGCATAAAAGTCTGCGACTGACTGTTGATCATTATTACAGTTTTCAATTACAGTACTTTGATTTCTGAAATGTCAAACGAATTATTGCTATAAACTTGAATATTATATTAGAAACTAGCGACCTACAGTCGCTTTGGGTAAACCTAAGTTGGAGTAAGGATCGCTAATCCCTTCTAGCAATAGGTATATTATAGCCGATGTTACTCCTGAGTAAAATCGCCATTCAACCTATGTAGGTTTTGAGTTTATCCATTATACACATACACACACACACACAAATATAAATCTTTCCTTGTTTCAATTATCTTAAAATATACTGTTAGACATATAATGTACTTAGTTGCAATAAAAACTTTGACTTTGACTTTTATATTCACGTCGATACAGTAGTGACATCTTTTGCCTAGGAGAGGGTTCTTTTCTTTCTTTCTTTCTTTCGAATAGGATATTCTTCTTAAAAATGTGAAGCATAATTATCATTTTATCTTTTCATTTTCTAATGATAAAACTGTACATGCGTTCAATGAACACATGTTTTGTTAAATTAAATAGTTTTAATATTTTTAACTCATTACGTAAGAACTTGGTCGTTGACACAGAGGTTGTTGCATAAAATCTATTCATTTCACTCAGAGTTAAAAATACAATAGACAATAATTATTACGTAGGTATTTATTTATTTTCATGACGTATACAGTTGAAAAGAGCGATGGAAACTATTTTCAAACAATACAACAGATAAATTACTATTTATAACATACTAGCTGACCCGGCGAACTTCGTACCGCCGTAGCTTTGATGCACTACTTTATGTATAGTGTCAGTTTTGTCAGCAGTTCTGACAGTTCTCATATTTAGGGTATGAGTACTATTCGATTTAAGCTGACATCTATCAATCTTCCTGAGAGATTTTCCTAATATTTTTTCCCGTAAGAACCTTCTACAGAGTTTTAGAAAACTACAAAAAAAGAAACAGGCCAAACCGATCTAGGGGTTAAATAATTAAGACTAATATTTAGTGTGTGGAACGCGAAAGTCAAAAAATATTACATAGGCGTTTTCATGTTATGGCGTGACAACTGATTTCATTTTAGAAATGTAGATTATGCCAACTGACAATGACTTTAGGACCAAGTTGATAATCAGAAAGCCCAGTTGGCAGCCTGCTTTTTATAGTAATTGTAAATTCAAAAACACATTGGTACGTGGCGGGGTTGAACTGACTGGCGACACCTCGCATGGCAAGCAACGACTTTAACCACTCGGCCATCGACACTTACACGTTACATTGTTCAAAATGATATAATGAAAATTACGTCAAGTAGTGGCGAGTAGCCGAGGACAGAAATAAGTGGCGAGCATTTGGGGAGGCCTATGTCCAGCTGTGGACTAAAGTGGGCTGATGATAATGATGATGATCACCATGAATCTCATAACGTCCCGATTTGAATCTAACTTAATCTAGGGCAATCAGGTCTTATTTAACCAATCTGAAAAACTATCTGGCCAAATGCGGAGACTCGTGTCTCGATGTCCTTAGAATTTCTTCATTTAGTGCATTTCCTTCATTGATCTCAAGAGGGTCCTTATAGAAATTTCGTAGTACTAATATAATGTATTCATTTGTATGTGAGTTTCGGTACCGAATATCTATTGGCGGTATGTTGTAGAACATCGAACACTCTTGACAGTTGACGTCAGCTCCACGTGAAAAAATGTGACCTACGACCTTTAGCAAAACATTTTTCTACTACGGTTCGTAGATTACATCACTGCCTCGGTGTTGTTTGCGTGAAATAGATGAAAGTTCTAGTAAAACCCATTTTCGAATGAATTTAGACTACTTCTTTTGAATTTTGATACATTTTAGTTGAATCCTGTTATAGGACAAGTGTATATAAGGTAAACTGATAACAGTGCATACGGCCATACCGAAAACAACATACGGTGTGAAATGCTGAAAACACAATAATAAGACAGAACCTTTGTCATCATCATCATCAGCCCCTAAACGTCCCCACTGCTGGGGCACGGACTAACCCTAAAATAGGGCGATACGGCCTTAGTCATATACGACCACGCTGGCCAAGTACGGGTTGGTTGCCAACGCATCCTAAGAATTTCTTCGTAGGTACTACTATACAGGTTTACTCACGAAGTTTCCTCTACCGTTCCTATGTACGACGCTTAATTTCAAATTTTGTATGATACTTTCGATTTCGGAACCTTCTTATCCGAGACAGACTTAATCAATTAATAATAGTTTCAGTATTTGGCCGATAACTTCATTTATATAATCAAAATGTATCGGGTCGCTGTCTGTACATTAATGATATAAGACACAACATATTATACCTAGTTATATTTATTATATAACTGACTTACGATGATGGCTTGGAGTAGCTTTGCCCTCATCACTGATCATGCGGGGGATCGGATGGCTCTCACACCTATTTAGAGACCTTCATAAACTATTTATATCTGATCTAGACGTAATTTCAGTATTATTCTTGTAGTAAGCTCTACTAAGGTTTTCGTGTCTGTTTCATGTCGATCGGTTAAAAAAATTCAAAATGTTAAGCTAATTTAAATGTTTTAAGGAGCTGGTTTATTAAAAATTATGCCTAAAGTCTATTTTCTACGCGGATGAAGTCGCTGGCACATCTAGTACATAATTTAATATACTTAGACACGAATAAAAAAATCCTAAGTAAGCTTTGAATCTATTACTACTGGTACTATACAGTAGCACAATACCTAATCTAAATCTAAGTGTCCCTCACAATCGCCGGGCTAACACTGAAAATCAGCGTCATGGTTCCGTATGCATAATGCTGAGTGAAAGCCTTTTTGGCACATTTTAGTCTAGTTTTAAGTTGTTTTTTATTTCTACTTTTTTAACAGTGTGAAAAGTGCTCAATTTCTTTCTTTCTTTCTTTCTTTCCTTCCTTCTTTTAATCGGCATGATTTGAATGAAATGACAAAATAAACGGATATAATCTTACGTTTAAATCTTACCTGCAAATGGCTGACGCGATAAAACCTGGCTTCAGATTTCTTTTACAACTTTGCGTCAGAGCTACAGTAAATGTAGCTATTCCTTTAGTACCTCCAAACATTTTGTATGAGAAAACTCAAAAGTATTTACAGTTTGAATTCTTCTCTAAATCGAGAGAAAATTTCCCACGTCTGTCACCATTGAACATAAAACAATGAGTATGAGAAATTCCTTGTACAGAATTATTTATAAATCAATTTTTTCCTGACACGTTTTTTGCTACTATGAATGCATAAATAGTTGATCATTATGACGGTTAACAAACAAGTATGACGTAATTAACATGGTTAAACAAACATGGCGCACCATGAACGACTCAAGTAGCAGAATCTATATAATTTACAGCATCCTCGATTTAACAGCTCAAGCTTCCCTGTAACATTGTTTACTGAATTATGTAACATAAACATTAATATTAATGGACAAATTATTGTTTACGTTTATAAAACTAAAGCACTTGTTTTACGGATATCAGAAAAAATTGTGGGACAGTCACCGATGTTTATCCCATGAATATTGTGTAGTAAGAATGGGAATTTTAAAGTCTCGATTGTAGGCGCGAGAGACAGGGGTATTAGAAAATGCGCCATCAAATCAGTAAAAAATATAATACTTTTCATTGGATTTGTGTTTCATTTGTAAGCAAAAAACATAAAATTTGTATTTGTAACTTAATAGATCATAGCTATGACTCCTAGGAGTCAACTTGGCTGTAATCTTCCGTGCATCGTCGTATATGTGATGACGCCTAAACTGAATGTTCTTGGTCACATGATCGCTGTCTCATGGGTAAATCTAGTTATGTATTACATAAGCGGTAATAATAATGACTAATAAATAATTATCCTCGTTGGTATAATGGTGAAGCTTTACACAGCGTTAAGATCGGTTCGAGTCCGGAGCGGGAAACATTTAGGTAGTATTTTTTTATAGGAAATACTTTCCAGATGCCCTCGATAGGACGCAGCAACGTGCTATCTGTATTGTCAATGATCTAGAGGCGTCCGAAACCCTTGAGCCTCTGCAATTACGTAGACATTGCCAGTCTAAGTGTTCTCTACCGTCTCTATAACGGGCTCTGAAGAGCTATTTCAACTAGTCCCTCCCTCCCCTTTCCACTACCGAACGACACGTGCTGGACAGCGCTGCCATCCACATACAATGCAGGCGCTGGTGGCTCGGACCAAGAGGTTCAGTACCACTATTCTGCCCCGTGTCTATAAGGCATGGAATGCCCTTCCAGCTCATGTTTTCACTCCCTCCTATGATCCCGGGCTCTTCAGGCGGGGTGTGAAACGGCATTTCAGCAGGTTACAGGGTGAGTGCGGTAAGCACAATATGTCTTTTGTGGCTGTCCACCTAATATGTGGTTCTCACTACCGCCTACCATCAGATAGATAGAGGTCATATAATTAGGATTTTATAAAAAAAAATTTTAGTTCTAAGTGTTGTTCTGTTAACATTCGTTGAAACGAGTCACTAGAGTTTTTTGCCCGAATTTTCTTATAATATTTGTAGGTATGAAAGATTACAAAAGTATTGTTCATAAATAAATAATAATGTACAATCACGATGAATAAGCCACTTTGCACGGCTTGCATAAAAATGTGAGAAAAAAAATTGTTTTCTTCTCATACAAACGAAAAACATAGGTCAGCTGTTAGTTGACTGTTTACTTTGTTATTACTTACATTACCATGCCATTATGTACATATATGTGTTATGCTCACGTTTGTTATACCTGCATTATTCAACGGTGAAGGAAAACATCGCGAGGAAACCTGCACACCTACGAAGAAATTCTAAGGTTGTGTATTGTGTAATCAACCAACCTGCATTTGGCCAGCGTGCCTGGCCTGATCGCCGTATTTTAGGGTAGGCCCGTGCCCCAGCAGTGAGGACGTATATCGGCTGATGATGAGGTATATTATCCAATTTTATGAGAGATTTAATTTTTTTTAAAAAATCAATGCTCCTGCCATTTACTCGTATATTATTTTACCAACAAAAGAACTTTATTTTATCACGGGTAGTAGATATGAGATATATTATACAAGTATGAAAATAAAACACTTTATTTAACAGAAATTATGTAAATATATTAATTTCACAAATACAATTAATATAAATTAACTATAATATTTTAACAACATTGTCATAGTATGAAACTAGTTACTTGAAAAGAAAAGTCAGTTAAAATTTTTGTGTTATTAAATTATTCAAGTGGATTATATTATACACAATTATACATCAGTGTTGATAATAATGGATTTTTTAACTGCATTAAATAAAGCTTATTGACACTAATCGTTATCACAGTAAAATTCTTTTATATTATTATAAACCTAAAATTCATCACTTAATTCTTGGGTTGTGCAGGCAACCAACCTGAACTTGGCGCGGTTGACTAAGGCCTTATTGCCTTAGTTTAGCTTAGGCCCGTGCTTTTTTTTTCGAATGGACTAAGCTGTTAGCCTCAGACGGCTTCTACAACTTCACCGGGCTGGCGGGGGAGCGGAAGGCTCACACCCCTAGTAGGCCCGTGCCCTAGCAGTGGGGACGTATATGGGCTGACGATGATGATGATTCAAAGTGAGGTACCAAAAGCTTTTAGTGATAGTTCTTAACTTCTCATCAAATTATTAAGCCCTCTAATAATACACTTTTAGTGAACAATAAATATTTTGATTGAGCTATTGTTATGTTGCCGACATTTTTTATACAGATCAAATATCTTTTTGGCTGTATACAATTACTTTTTTTTATAATAACGCTTGAGAAGCACTTGGTTCTTCAATCGGGTCATTTGCTTTCATTTCTTCAAGATTGTTTCTTGAGAAGAATCCAAACTGAAAAAATAGAATATATATATCACTACATAGCAGTTACAAAGCAAAGTCGCTTTCCGCGTCTGTCTGTTCTTATATATGCTTAATTCTTTAAAACAACACAACGGATTATGACGTTTTTCTTATTAGATACCAGTAGAGAGTTTTAAGAGGAAGGTTTTTATGAATAAATACTTTAACCGAAGTAAGGGCGGTTCACTAGTTATTAAAAAAAAACATGCCATGTGTGTTAGTTAACTGCCTTTACTACGTATATGGGTAAGTACCACAGAAACATAATATGGTGTATAGCTTCAAGACTATGTACACCTGAAATCGTTTATTAACAATACCCCTTTATAAAAAAGATGGTTAAAAAGTCATATCTCAGGCTTGACTTTATATTTTTGAGAAACAAATTTGATTAAATTCAGTTCAGTTGTTTAGATGTAAAGAAGCGACAGACAGACATAGTTATTTTTGAATTTCTAATATTTCTTTTTTCTTTTTTTTTTCCTAACTGACTAACGATGATAGCTTGGAGGAGCCTTGTCATCATCACCGGGCTTGCGGGGGAGCGGATGGCTCTCACCCCTAAAATTTCCAATAGTAAGGATTATCTTACCTTATACAAAGCAAGTATTATACCTGCTAATACTAACAAGCCTACTAATAGACCGACTATCAGAGGCCAAATCGGAGTCTTAGGTTCCAATATCAATGTTGTTGCTACCTCTATGGTTCTGTGAACAAAAAAAAACATTATATTTTATTTTATTTGGAACAACAAATAGTTTAACATTCCATTATAAACAAAAGATGATAATTTTATAAATAACTAGCTGTGCCCGCGACTTCGTCCGCGTGGACAACCCTTATCACTCAGGGGTAAGAAAAATAGATGTTGGCCAATTCTCAGACCTACTCAATATGCTCGCAAAATTTCATGAGAATCGTTCAAGCCGTTTCGGAGGAGTATGGCAACGAAAACTGTGACACGAAAATTTTATACATTAGATAAAGCGTCCGACCGATTTCGGCTATGGTGGCCGATCTCAATGGAGATCAGCCAACTGCGCAGGACATATTAAAGTGCACAAATGTACGCGCAAACACAAGTGCACTCTCTGTTCCCTTACTCTCATAGTTCGGTGAGACGTCGATCCGACATGACCGATGAGAGATCGGGCGCAGGACCACCGGCTTAACGTGCTTTCCGAGGTAAGGGCGTGCAACCGCCAACTTTCTTACTCCGGGCTCAGTAATTTCTTTACAAAAAAACTCACACAAATTTTGCCCGACCCCGGATTCGAACCGGGGACCTCTCGGTCTTTACGCAGCGCTTGCTACCAATAGATCAACGAGGCAGTTCAAATACCAATAATGACATATACATAAGTTAAATGTATAACTTTATTTTTATCAAGACAGTCTAAATTTCGGTTAAGTCTGTCCATCTTACCCATAATCAGTAAACGATCCGTACTGGGCATTAAAGATCATAGATGTAGTTAGATTCCAGATTCCAATGTCTTCAAATGTCTTTCCTGGAAAAATTAATATATTAAATTTTAAATTACAAGTGGTAATTCATAATTTCATTGCGATATTAGTGTTCCTCACATTGCAAATTATTAAATTTAAGCTGTTAAATTGTATTAAAAAAAGGTCTACAGTCTATCATCATCAACCTAGTGCACTCCCCAAATTTTAATGCTTGCCACTCCCGTCAATTTTTGCCTCTACTCTAGCTCAACCGCCGGGTTTACTATCTAACTTTAATATTATCAATGTACTCGTAAATGGCAAGATTTTTGCCGTGACAACGTCTTATAAATTGATTTGCCGGGTGACACTTCAAGAAACTGCGTTACGCTCCGCTCACGTTATGCGCTCACAATGAGAGCGAGTGAGAGGCACGCGTCCCTTCCACTCGGGCATGGTCAGCCCGCCTAAGAGCGAGAGAGACAGACATAAAAAGTGAAAGGCACGCGTCCCTTCCACTCGAGCACAGTTAGCCCGCCTAATTACTATTATTTCATCCTTGTTCCTACTATACGAATGAATATTCACATTAAAATTATTTTACCACTCAAAGTCGTTGTCACGTAAAACTTTCGCCCGTATACCGACTTTACAGGCAACCAATTTGTTTTTGTTTCACCAATGATGCTTATGCGTTCGCAGTCAATAACATCCTTTATTGAAGAGAATAAACTACATTTAACTGACCATATTGAACCAAATCAAATCGTAGAGGAAGTGTGTAAGCCGCCGTAGTATTTGCAGGTAGCATGAAAGTTGGAAGCAACCATTTCCTGTCGTCCTGAGTGGCCCCTTCCAAAACACCGACAAGTGTCATCTAAAATCAATAATAATTCTATTTTATAAACAAAAAAGATGAGATATTAGTACATAGTTTTCAGCCTATTAAAAACTAGGCTGATATACATAGTACCTTAAAGTAAAACTTACCCCTTCCGATAGAAGCAACTCTATTTTCAGATTATATAAATCAGAAGGTCCGTAGTTGGTAAACTGAAAAAGAAATGATTGTTAGTTGTTTTTATGGAGCTATAATTGTCTGCATACTTTAAAATAATTAAATCAGGAATAGGGCGCCGCCGCAAAACGGCGCGCAGGAGTTTCGCCCGACTCCTGTGGCAAGTGGGCGAGGGCTACCGCGTTGGGGACGGACGCGGCTAAAGACGTTAGCCCCAACCCCACGGAAACTCCGCTTCGCGACGTGGAACGTGGGCACGCTTACCGGTCGCGCGAGAGAGCTGGCCGACGTACTCACCAGGCGGAGGGTGGCAGTGGCGTTCCTGCAGGAGACTCGGTGGAAAGGCAGCAGATCCCGGGCCATTGGGAATGACTACAAGCTGATCTACACAGGAGCACCTAGTGGAGAGAACGGGGTTGCGGTAGTGCTGTCCGGGGAGTTGCAGGATGACGTGTTGGAGGTGAAACGCTACAGCGACCGCTTAATGGACGTAACGGTGCTTATCGAAGGGGTTACGACCCACTTGATAAGCGCATACGCTCCACAGGCTGGTTGCAGCGACACCGAAAAGACTTCATTCTGGAATAGACTTGGAGAGGTGCTGCGGGAATCCCACCATCTCAGGAGGTCGTTCTGGGGGGCGATCTGAACGGTCATGTGGGTGAGGAGCCTGAGGAGTTCGAGCGTGTACATGGTGGCTATGGGTTCGGCAGACGCAACGCTGAAGGGGAGAACATCCTCCAGTTGTGTTCGGCTGCCGACCTGGCTATTGTGAACACGTTTTTCCAGAAGAGGCCTGAACATTTAATCACCTACAGGAGTGGGCGGCACGCTACCCAGATCGACTTCCTACTCACTAGGAGGCACCACATCGGCAAAGTAGTCAACTGCAAGGTCATACCCGGAGAGAGTCTCACTGCACAACACCGTCTACTTGTCATGGATCTCTGCGTGAAGCCCAAAGCCAAAAGCTTTGAGCGCTGTCGGCGTCAAATAAGGTGGTGGCGGCTTGACGAAGACAAATCCCAGGTGTTCGTCTCAGCTATCGGCGACAAGTGCGCTGAGGCTGAGAGCGAATCAGTTCAGAACCACTGGGACAGGATTCAGGCAACCATAACCGAAGCGGCGAAGTCAGTGCTTGGCACGTCTAAGGGTGGACGCAAATTTGACAAGGAGACTTGGTGGTGGAACGACGCAGTCCAGAGGGAGACTAGAGTGAAGAAAGCCTTCTTTAAAAAGTGGCAAGCGTCCAACTCTCCCGAAGATCGCGACGCATACAGGTCCGCAAAACGTGCAACAAAGAAAGCTGTTGCCAGAGCCAGGCGAGCCCACCTACAGCCGCTCTACGATAGGCTGGAATCGTCTGAGGGGCAGAAGCTTATCTATAGATTGGCACGTTCTAGGGTCAAAGCGGCACAGGATATCTCCAAGTGCCGCTGTGTTAAAGACCCTCACGGTGACCTACTATGCGAGGACCTCGCGGTGAAGGAGAGATGGCGCTCTTACTTCCACGAGCTGTTAAATAAACAGCATAGAGAAGTGCAGCCACCGGACCTCCCTCCGAATCTTGGACTTGTGCCACCGGTAACGCCTGAAGAAGTAGAGAATGCTCTTCGCCGCATGAAGAATCGGAAAGCTGTCGGAGCCGATGGAGTCCCCATCGAAGCCTGGAAGGCAATGGGTGGTCGTGGTGTGGGCATCCTAACTGACCTTTATAACCGCATACTCAGCACCGGCAGGATTCCTTGCCAATGGAGACTGAGTGTTATCACCCCGGTCTTCAAGGGCAAGGGATCAGTGCAAGAGTGCGGTAGTTATCGCGGTATAAAGGTCATGTCCCACACCATGAAACTATTCGAGCGGATAGTAGACTCTCGAATCCGTCAGAGTGCACTGTCTCTGGATGTCAATATGGTTTCCGCCCCGGTCACGGGACTATGGACCCCGTTTTGCCCTAAGAATCATCATGGAGAAATACAGGACGAAGAACACGCCTCTCCACTTCCTATTTCTGGACATGGAGAAGGCCTTCGACTGTGTTCCGCGTGCGATGATTTGGTGGGCCCTGAGGTCCAAGGGAGTGCCAGAAACGTATGTCGATATCATTAGAGACATGTACTGTGATTCCGATTCTGTAGTTAGGACCGCTGTTGGCGACACTTTGCCCTTCCGTATAACCGTCGGAGTACACCAAGGCTCCGTCCTGAGTCCGTTCCTCTTCAGCCTGATATTAGACGTATTGTCAGACAGCATCAGAGACCACCATGAGCAGCCACCATGGCTACTTATGTATGCTGACGATATCGCGCTGGTGGACTCGGACAGGGGACGGCTGGTGAGACGTGTTAACACATGGAAGGAATCGCTTGAGAACGGGGGTCTGAAACTCAACGTGGCGAAGACAGAGTACTTGGCCTGCAACACTACAGATCCCATGTCCGTCCGCATAGGCGAAGATACGGTCGAGCGCACGGACCGGTTCAAGTATCTGGGATCTGTACTCCACGCGAACGGCGACATCGACTCCGACGTCAAGGCACGCATTTCTGCTGCTTGGGATAAATGGCGGGAGGTGAGCGGCGTCACTTGCGACCCTAAAATGCCGGTTAAACTGAAGGGACAGGTCTATAAATCCATCATTAGGCCTGTTCTCTTATATGGTAGTGAAGCATGGCCATTACTTGAGCGGCACAAGCAGGAACTGCGGGTCACGGAGATGAAGATGCTGCGCTGGATGTCGGGAGTTACGCGAGCAGATCGCGTAAAGAACTCCCGTATTCGCGGCAGCCTTCATGTCCGAGACATCGCTGATAAACTGCAAGAGTGCCGCCTACGTTGGTACGGTCATGTTTTACGGAAACCGGCAAACTACGTAGGGAACAAGTGTCTAGCCATGTCGCTACCGCCGGGTCCCGGCAGAAGGGGAAGGCCCAAGAAGGCCTGGCTTGACGTCGTAGTGGATGACATGCGTGCCAACAAACTCTCCGTAAAGGATGCCGAAGACCGTGCGAAGTGGAGAGCTAGGAGTAGGAAAGCGGACCCCGGGCTCCGCAAGGATGCAACCGGGAAATCGCGAAGATGATGATGATGACTTTAAAATAATTAAATCATTGTGGTATAAAAATGTCCTAACCTCGTAATAGTGAGTAAAAAACACATCGCCACTTCTATTAAACGTTTCTCTTGAAACTTGAATAGTAGAATTTGATTGTGATTTCCTGAAATAAAGATAGAAAAAATATTTAAAAAAAAAATAACTGGAAAGGTGTTAGCTCAGCGTATTGTTATATTATAACAAAAAGTTATAAAAAAGGATAACTGATAAGGTGTTGCTCAATATGTTATTAGTTCAAGTTTTTGATACAATATCCGGTATCCAAAATGAAGCGTGGCTTAATGTTTCTCACCCAAAGTATCCATAATCGCTGTGAGGTGAAATCTTCAAGACCAATTCTTGGGCACCCTTACTGACATTCCTCTGGTACAAAGGATCTTCCAAAGTGGCTTGAACACTCAATTCCGAAGCAGTCCCATTCCATGTATATTCGAGCTCTATTTCCCAATCTACTGTTTCATTTCTGCAGAAAAAAAAGACATTGTTAAGCGAATAACTTGTCATGCTTGAAAAAATTTGCCAACTTGCTTACGAAGTAGAAAAAAATATATTTGTTAACGCAGCATCAAAATATTCTGCGCAGTTTAATAAATATATTCACAATTGTTTCTAAGATCATACATAACAAAATTTTGTCAATAATTTTGACTAGCGGCCGCCCACGACTTCGTCCGCGTGAAGGTTCTGGTAGAAACGATTGATTAAATTGTCTATCATATACCTTGTAAAATTACCTATTCATTCATGAAAGTCCTGTCAAAATTGGTTCAACGGTTTCAGAGATTAGCGGGAACAAACAGATTTTTTTTTAAATATTGTGTATTTTTTATTGGTACCCGCTATAGAATCCCACCCAAATTTTAATAATCGTTATTTTAGGATAACAAACAGACACTTCAATATTATATAGTTGTATAGATTCCTACACACCTGTTTAACGGTTCTGGAAGATCACAGATCATGTCTAAATTCTGGAGTGAGCATGAAATTGGTAGCCTTTTCGGAGGGCATGGAAGAACCAAATGAAGTTTTACACCGTGCGCTGGTTCCTCCAAGTTAGTGATGGTGATCTTAGCTCCAAACTTACTGTCGATTCCGGGAACATAAGATGAAGTCCTGAAAGTTTTATATATTGAATCAAACATTGCGTACTATATCAGTCTACACGCAATATTAGAAGCAAATACATAGCTAATTACTTCTGGACGTTTCGACTAGGTTACACCAAACGTACTCCTAATATCGCGTGTAGACCGATGAAGAATAATATTTAGTATAATTAAACGCAAAAATCTTAAAAATTACGTACTATAGCAGAAAAAATATGTTAATGCACTGTAGAGAAAAATATAGATTTACGTACTTTCCCAAAGGATCCACAGTCATTTCCAGCCATGGTGTGCAGATCAGATCATCCCCACAGTCACTGAGAAGATGGATAGGCAACGATGATATCAGCACTGAGGATTCGGAGAGACGAGCTCGCTTTCCAGGAAACTTGATTAAGGAGTCTATAAAATTAATAATTTTATTGATTTTATACTTTCACGTTCCATTACACAAATTATTAGTTCGCTAGTGTCATTATTTATCGAGTTCGCTTACGACCATGATTGGTGTAACTCAATCGAAACGTCAGGCAGTATGTGGCTAAGTATTTGCTACTCCATACTCCTCCATACGCGTGCAGATCCATAAAGATTTAATGAATATTATGCTGTGAATGTAATCTTCAAACTAGAAATCCATGATTTAAAGGATTCAAGAGACAACATTTCTTGGTGAAAAAGAAAGAATGCTACGACTTTTGTAGAGTGTAGACATAATAAATATAATAAAACATTGGTACGCACCTCCGTTCGAATACAGTCACAACTCAAAAAAAATAAAAAAAAATTCCATAATTTCGTCGTCCAATACGAAAGCGTAAATTTCAATTTCAATGCATTTTTCTCCTAAATTTGGTTTTTTGAGTTGTGACACTATTTGAACGGAGGTGCGTTTATGATGAAATAATATACAAAATTAAAGTATTTTAATAGTAGTATTTATTGAAAGAAAATAATGTCCACTTACCTAACTCGACAGTCGGTTTCAATTCATAGACCAATCGAATGGGCCTGGAGAAGTTCCACCGATTCTGAAAACAGATTTTGGAAATATAGTGATGAAGGTCTTAAAATAAAAATAAAATAAATATTACACAACATCAGGTACATTGATCTGATCCCATGGTAAAAATCAACAGTGCATAAATTAACACCCCTAGACACGGAACAAACACCGATGTTCGTCACACAAATATTTGTCCCGGGTGGGAAAGAAAAAGAAAGAAAAGAAGAAAGAAGAATCCCTTCCCTTCTCATCCCTTGTAGTTATTCTCGGTCACTTACCACTGTTCCACCGAGCCAGTCTCAAGATTATAGTAAGTATGGACTATAAATAAGAATATACATGCAACTTACATCTATTTCAATCGTTTGTTTGTCACAAAATTCCTTTTTCCCAGGTCTTATGGTGATCACTTTGTCCCACCTTTTCATGTTTCCTTCAGGATCTTCAGACACTGATGTAGCATTTAGTTCTGAAAAATATAGAATATACAACCAACATCATCATCTGTTCTACTTTACTTTGATTTAAAATAAGTTTTGGCACTAAAAAGAAACATAATTTATCAATCCAGTCATTTTTAAGTATTAAGTAAAAAAAAATAAAAATCTGATATTTTATGACTGGGGTTTATTAAGTTGATTAAAGTCACAAATTGTCATGGTATGTATTCTGATGGACAGGTATGGGCTCATGAAATTGATGGTGATGATGTATTCTGATATGATTGTATACAATGTATGTATAATTTATATCAAAAACATATAATCAACAGAAGAATACAGTTTGTGTAGTTTGTGCAATTTCATCCATTACCAGGTAGCACAAGGAAGCTCTGACAATTTTTAACAAGCGCAAAAAGAGATAAAAGCTCACCTATTTGAAATTCAGACCCGATTCCTTGAGTTACGGCTATGCAGAAAGCTGCATTGAAGCTGCTAGCATTCCGAGCGAGATTCTTCGCGTTGGGGAGCTTTATGAAAGCTCTAGCCATTATCGTCGGTACGCAGCGGTACACATAAGCTGTTCCGCTGTTGTGGGCCCCAATCGCTAAATCTGAGGAGAAAATAAAGATGAAGCTTTTTCTATGATTCTGTTCTTTACTTTTATTCTGTATACGATGAAAAATGTATTTAAAAGAAGATATAGCACGTCTCTTAAAAAAAAATGCATTAAATAGCAATAGTGCGGTGAATACTACATCTCGTACCATAAAAATCATGTCTGTCATCTGTAGTTAAGTTAGTAAAGAAACAAAATGTTTTTAATAAGACCTACGTTCAGTTTAGGTCAGTTTGGCTATTGTATGACCTGTAGTAGCCCAGTCAAAATAGACATTCAAGTTTGCATTAATTCGCACAAAACTGAAAAATTTAAAATCTACCAAAAGTTCCCATCAATCCGACGTGTGCAAAAAAAATAATTCATGCCAATTTTCAGCTCTGAGAGAATTAATGTAACCTAACACCTATTTCTGATGCTTATTTGTTTGAACTACAGTTTAAATCAATAACTTAAAAGATACCTACATAACTGTTACTCTCACCTTTAAAATAAAACTAATTTTACGGATTGAACTCGCGTGACTTGTTATTCTAAACATTTTAGACTCGGAGTCTTGCCCGTGACCTCGAGCGCTGTAAAGAGCTCGAAACGACGGGTCTCTAAATAATACGTTTAGAATAATACACGTAAAACTAGTTTTATTTCAAACTAGTGGTCTAGGCGAATTTCATACCGCCAATACTGGTTATTTTTCTATATTTTCTCATTGAAACCTTCCCTGGACTACGACGAACATTTTAAAACCAAAATTACCTAAATCGGTCCGGGCGTTCTCGAGTTTTAGTCAGACTAACGAACAGCAATTCATTTTAATTTATAAGAAGACTAGCTTTCCGTCCGCGACTTCGTCCGCGTAGAGACGTTAACGGGTAAAACATTACTTCCTTATAGCGCAGTCGGTTAAAAAGTAGCCTATAACCTTTCCTAGGCTCTGGACTATATCTGTACCACATTTAAATCGGCCCAGTACTCTATACGTGAAAGCATAGCAGACAGACAGACAGATAGAATTACTTTCGCATTTATAATATTAGTACCTAAGGATGTGTGTGTAGTATCCGCGCAAATAATAGACAATACTATATGCTCTCACCATTGCATCCATTGTGGTCCACATCGAACCCTCTGGCTATGGACATTCCGAATCCTCTGGCATCACCAGCGTTGATCCTCTGATAAGGATGCCTTATCAGCCCTTTGGTGGACCCCCTGTATATGTATACTACTCCGGCACCTTCATTCTCATACGGAGCGCCTACAGCTACATCTGAAAGAATACATTTAAATGGCTTTTAGGATCGATCTCAATGGAGATCAACCACCTGCGCAGGACATAATATATAACACTTTTGCAAAAGTGTTATACATATATTAGTGTTGTGTGTTTTATCCCTGCTTTTTTTAACCCGGTGAAATGCGGTGAAATTGAAACCGGTGAAACCCTGAGAGAGGGGGTTCTCTCTGGGTAGTGTATCGGATACCCCAGCGACTGTCGAAGAGATGGTAAATGCCAGCTGCGACTCTACCCAGTAGACTGCAATGCCTAGGGGTAGGGGTGTATGATCCCTCGCTCTCATAGTTATTAAGTCGGTAACTCGGCAATCCGACAGGGGCATGCTTAGTTTTGGAATTCCGGAGTCGTGGCTGGGTAGTTTCTTGACAGAATAACTCATATTTATTTATTTATTTATATATATTCAACTTGACCCTGAACTCGAACCTGTTACCTTCCAGTTCTTACGACGTGCTGACCACCAATTAAGATCAACATTAGGAATCGGTTAGTATTTGTTAGCCAAATCATATTTTTTTTAAGCTTAATGCTACTGACTATTTTTATTTACGCAGTAATTATTGTCGGCCGTTTTTACGAATCGTATTGTCATTGCACGCACATATTTATTTTGAGAGGGCATTGCTCTATGCAAATAAAATTGTATGCATTTATATTTGCATTTCATTTATTGATATCTATGAAGTTTTTGCGATTGAAAACGAATTTGACCTTGTTTGAAGGTGGACGTTAAAACCTATTTAATTTATGATATAGGTATATAATGTAGCTTCGTTTTTTTTCTTCAACAAGGCTAAATGATTTGCGATTTAGATATCTACTCAGTAAGGTACTATACCAGAAAAATACTTGAGATTCTTAAAAAACCCAGCAAGGATGATTAAGCAATGGTTTAATTTGAGAAATTTCATTTACTATGAAATAATTTTTCCTATTTTTTTTTAATAATATTTTGCAACTCACATACACCGATCTGATCCCGTGGTACGTTGCTTAAGCACTACTTACTTACGGAAATCAGAAACGACTGTGGATACAAATAATACTTAAATATCCAGAATAAACACCAATGTTCGTCACACAAATATTTGTCCCGAGTGGAAATCGAACCCGCGACTCTTGAAACTGTATGTAGTGTAACAAACCACTGTTCCACCGAGCCAGTCAAATCATGTAAGTAGAATAGAAAAATACTTACCAGTCATTCCGTCTCCGTCAATGTCTCCTAATTCAGCAATGGCGGTGCCAAATCTGGCTCCGCTTTCTCCCGAGCCTCCCACAAAACCAGCATCTTCTAGTATGAAGCCAGAATCCTAACAAAAAACGACAAATTATAACCTTTAGCTCTAAAACTGAATAACTTCAATGAATTCAAGCGACGACCTTAACCAACTTATCCTTAATGCGAGAGGTCGCCAGTTCAAACCCCGCCACGTTCCACTGTGTTTTACAAATTTGAAATTAATATGTACGATTATTCGACGCTTTAACGGTGAAGGATAACATCGTGAGGAAACCTGCACAGCTACGAAGAAATTCTTAGGTTGTGTAGTTTTTTTTTTTTTTTAACGCGGAGAATGCTTGATGCACCTTCACCTTGGGCAGGGGTTTCCCGCATTTGGCCAGGGTGGTAAGGGGCTAAGGTCTTATCAGCCTAGTTTAAAGTAGGCCCGTGGCCCAGCGGTTGGGACGAATATGGACTGATTATGATTACTTCAATATTTTGCAATGTCAAAAAAGAAACAAAAGAAACGAGACGATTCGGAGGTCAATACAAATGGCTTTGTAACTATGCAAACTGTTTATTACTCGTTTGTAAATCTTTGTACTAATAAGTACAATATATACGCTAACATAACTTAGGGTATACACGCTACTTTTAGCATTTGCGATAGGCAATTTCGCAACTGTATTGATTGATGCTGTATCCTCATGCGTATGTTTATATTTGCTTTTAGGTGCGGTATCGGTCGCAAAAGGTATGAAAGATGCTGAACTAAATACTTTTGTATTAATTAAAGGATTATGCTGAGGCCGAGACCTATTTCACCATCATTCGACGCTTTAACGGTGAAGGAAAACATAGTGAGGAAACCTGCACACCTAAAAAGAAATTCTAAGGTTGTGTAGTCGACCAACCCGCACTTGGCCAGCGTGGTCGACTAAGGCCTTATCGCCCTAGTTTAGGGTAGGCCCGTGCCTCAGCAGTGGGGACGTATATGGGCTGATGATGATGATGATGAGACCTATTTGACCACAAAATCTTATACTTTGTTGTATTTTTTTTTGTCTGTGTACGTTAGTGGTCAATAAACTTTTTCTTATCTTATCTTTAAAGATCGTGTCGTGATAAACCATATTTACTCGCGCGTCTTGAATCACGTTATCCATGAGGATCTAGTATGCTCGAATTACCGTTACTTCGTCACGTTCATTCACCGTTCATTTATTTATGTTGTATGAAAAGTATGAACCTCTATTATAGTCTATAGCTGGTATTTTTAGGTGCGGTTAGGATACTGCGGGAACTGGAAATTGCCTTACGTAGATTATATTAATCGTATTCATTCACATTTGGTAATATCGTAGTCCTGACAAAATTGAAAAAAAAGAGGTAAAAAGTGGATCGCTGGAAGTGATCTCTGCCTACCCCTCTGGGAAAAAGGCGTGATTTTATGTATGTTTTTATGTATGTCTGACAAAATTTCATGTTCCGAGGTCCGTGTAGTATCTTATGATAATGTAGTGTATAATATGATGACAGTTTCTTATCATACTACACGGTTTCTAAAAATCACAACTTGGACAACATCTAAAAGTGCTATGAGGAGGATACAGTCCTGCATTCAGTGATCTACAAAATGATGCTAAATGCGGCAAGGCTCTTAGTAGCTTTCATTTCAATAGGACACAAGCCTTTTTCTGGGTCTACACGCTATATTAGGAGTAGCTATGTATTTCGCGTGTAGACCCATAAAATACTAATATTTAGTGTAACACAAAAGTCTACAAACCTTTTTCCTCGTCATATACACGAACACAGCTCCCTGGTCATAGGTCAGTTGACCATCAGATCTGGCTGCGAAGTTCGGGGCTCCTACTAGGAGATCACTGATCCCATCCCCGTTCAGGTCTAGCGCACACAGGGCAGCCCCGAAGTATGCGCCTAGTTGAGGACCCCGTAGCTTCGTTTTTATGTTTAAAGGATCCCTTTCGTTTGTGGTGGGTTTGAATATTAGCACCTGGAAAGTGGAAACATAAATGTTAATTTTTTACATTAGGCTAACAAGATAACCTCACTCCATCTGTTGGTAAGCGGTAGTGAGATCCACATATGAGGTCGCCAGGCACAAAAGACCACGTTGAGCCTGTCGCGGACACCCTGAAGGCCTGTTTAAATGCCGTTTCACGCCCCGCCTGGAGGAGGAGGGAGGAAGGGAAAACATGTGTTGGAAGTAAGATTTTAAGGGCAGTAAGTAGCTATGTAATTTTGCTACTCCTAATATCGCGTGAAGACCCATAAAGACTTATTTCATGTGTTGGAAGGGCAAAACTCAAACAAGGCAAAGTACTTATGTAGAAAAAAAGCAAGTTTTAGTTTGTTTGATTTACTTCTGTTAATATACCAAAGTTCTAATTTGTTTCAATTTAAATTAAAATAATTATGTACTTAAAAAATAACTGAGTTTCATACCTGTCCGTACCCCATTTTTGACCGGGGAACTGCGACAATGTGTAGTGTACTTCCGTTGGTTTCAAATATACCAGATTCAACAGTATATCCTGTAAAATCACATTTAATACAAGTGTCTACTTAAAGGATATAAGTGATCAACAAAAATCCGGTATTTTATACATGACTCCGATTAAATGACGCTGCACAAGTACCTACTAACTTTACTTTTAAGCTATTGCATAGCTTTTATCGCGTGCTTTGAGCGCGGCGACCGAACCAAGAAATTCCGTAACGAAAAAAACCTCACAATCGTCTAACGTCGTTTCAGTTCGGTAGACTTCGGCACGGTGTTTGTGTGCGTTCGGTTAGACGTATTGTACGACTCTACGAAACTCGCACGAATCGAGACGAGCTGCTCCGAAATTGGACGATGCTATGCAATAGCTATACCGCGGCAGTCCCCGAGTGCCACAAGTATTTTTATTACAACATCAAAAATAGATCACATTTTTACAAACCGAAATAATCATCAGGGCCCAAATCTTTTGTGTATGCGGGATTAGCTGATGGTAGGCTCTTGATGTTTATTGAAGTTTTCTTGTAATCGAGTACGGCACCTGAGACAAAACAAGACAATACCATAAAATGCAACGAATATGTAAAAATACACACGACACTTAAGAGGTAAACGCACATCTATCTAAATTATTATACCAGAGCCGCTCTAAGTTGGCCGGTTTTCAGACTGACTGCACTAGTGAGGGACAACGGTAAAATTGCCGAAGTATATAAGTAACAGTTATTTCCACTTTATAACCAAGCAAGGTCTAATTATAACAATTTTTTATTAAAAACATTAATTCACATCCAAAAGATTGAATTTAAGTTCCTTATTTATAAATATATTTATTTTTAAAATACAATACTTATTAAATCCTTCATCCTATTTTAAAAAAATACCTGGTGAGTATTACCCACTACGTCACTATGAAAACGTGTCAAACGGCGTAACCTTGTAAAAGCGTAATACAGAGTGGAAATTTTACGTTTTCTTTTTATAATTCAATTATTTTATGTAATAAAAGACAAATAATTAGATAATTTGGTGCATTTGACATTTTGAAATAACGTCTTATTTTTAAAAGTTGTTCTTTATGATTCGCTAAATATGTTCCTCTTAACAAGAATAAATGCAAAATATAAAATAAAAAGTGTCAAATTAGTCTTCTAAGAACGGCTCCGGTATAAGAAGACTAAGTTCTTTTATAAATACTCGTGTTTCGAATATCGAAAACAATAGTGGTTAACACAAAAAGCTTGCAATACCAGACGAAAGCTTGGACGAAAAATCATAAATTTGTCCACAATAAGCTGTCGAGAGCCGATTGACAGGGCTCTAGTTACGTTCAGTTTCTAGAATCATAGAAACTGAACGTAAAAATCCAGGTATTTAAAGCCATATTCGCCTGTAGATAAGCGTCCTAGTTTTTATCATTTTATTTACGACCTTTTGATTCCAGCCAGTTTAAAAATGGGCATCGGTAGCTATATGATAAAGAGCTGTTATCAATAAAATTTACATAGATGTTACATACCTATGTATGCGTGATACTATTATCACACACAGTACATAGATGATGGAGAGTTTTTATCATTCTGTATGATTTCACACCACTAAGTGATCCAGAAACATGAAGTTAATCGATGCCCATTATTAAACTGATTGGAATTAAAAGCTCGTAATACGCCTCTTGAATCATAACCATCTTGCTGACAACATCAATATTGCACTTGCCTGTCCACTGAAGAACTCCTGGAGCCCCTATAATCAGGTGGTCATCCTTCGTATACGCAACAGACATCCCCGCTTGTCCATACGCGTAGTAGTTAAATGCACCATCGTACTCCCCATAATCTTTCCTGCCGCCTTCCGTTGTGAAAGCTGGCCGTTCTGGAAAGATATTACGTTTGTGAGCTTTTTTCCTTCAACATGGATTTCCGATTCAGATTTAGGCTCTCTTTTATGATAATCTGAATCAAAACAAAAATGGCATCTCAAGCCTGCCTCAGACACATATTGCGGTCAACTTAACGTGCGTTTTTGTATATATTTTTTTCAGCGTATTTGTTCTGATTTTATTCGTCCATATTTTTTTTCTCAAAGGTTCTGCCAGAATATCAGCGCCGTCGCGTCCTTGCGGCTGCTACGGCACATGCTGAGGCAGAACCTTTTGATCATAAATATATTTGTATGTGTATGTTTTGTATTAGTTTTGTATTTTTTTTATTTATGATCAATAAAATATGTTTTCTTTCTTTCTTTCTTTTTGCGTCCGCGGTTGTAAAACCAGGAACTTTTTACGCTTTAGGTTTTGTACTTATGTATGCACTGTTTGTCATCATCACTTATTTTAGAATTAGATACAACAATAAATCCGTGTAGCTCATTATATGTAGTAATTATCGAGTAAAAAATACTATAATTAAAAATCAACTATTCAAATGAGACAATAAGAATATTTTGCTAGTAATCATTAGCGATTAGAATGTAATTGAAAGTATTTCATACCATTATCGTCAAGGGATAGAAGGCGATACTCAAAATCTTTCTCATACACAAAACATGCGCCATTTGCTAAGAGTTTGTCGTCGAATGGTTCAATATATCGCGGAGCGCAGACCTGGAAAAAAGGATGATGATTAATAATTTATTTCATTAAAATTTAAATTCATTATAAAATTTATCTTTTTTACTACTTCATCCTAAAACTGGACTATACCTAATTAATTAGTCTTTATGGGTCTACACGCGTTATTAGGAGTAGCAAATCACATAGCAACTTACTGCCCGACGTTTCGACTGGGTTGCACCAATCATGGTCGCGAGCGAACAGACTGGACTATACCTGTTTATGAGGAAGCTAAATAACTAAATTACTTGATCGAAAGAATGAATGAATAATGAAATATCTTTAAGGGTTAAAAAAAATAATTTAAATATAAACAATTGATTAAATTATTGGAAAAAACTCACACTCAACATGAGTGATTCTCACTGTAACGGGAATTGAACCTACGACTCTCCCGTAAGAGACATCAACATTTCTAAGTTGCAGGACATGCTTACCAATAGATTGTCGTCAGCAGCCGCTACCATTGAAGCTCCGAACCACATGTCGTGTTTAAAGAACTCTGGTTTGATTAAACTTTGAGGTCCATTACGTTCTGAAACCGAAAAGTTTTCTTTTTAGTATAGTCTTATAGTACAGGATCCGTGGAGTATTTTTTCACTTGATTACTAATGATACTAATGATAAAATATGTCGATTTGATGATTCTTTAATATTTATTACTAACTGAATTGTTTTTATTATATCTTATGATTCTTGGTGATCTCGTTATCAATAGGTACATGTTGGAGGGGGAGGACTCTTTGATGAAACCATAGATTTTGTAGGACAAATATTTTTTCAAATAATTTAGATAATTATCATAAGATATAATAAAAACAATTCAGTTAGTAATAAATATTGAAGAATCATCAAATCGACACATTTTATCATTGCTACCTCTGTTAGCTACCACAATAAAAAATTTTCGCACAGGAAATTGTTGGGCGTCTTATCAAAATGAAGCTACTCACGGAAAGTTAGCTTGATAGTAATCAAGTGAAAAAATACTCCACGGATCCTGTACTATTAAACTATAGTCGTAAAATAATTTTCCAAACAAACTTCTACACAGAAAATCAGCGTCGAAGTTATTTTTTGGAACATTTTAGTCTAGTTTTAAGTTATTTTGTGTTCTTTTTTGTAACTGTGTGAAAATGTGCTATGTTTCTTTCTATTGAATTTTTTTCGCCTGAGTCGACCCGCCGCGGCCCCATCTAATCAACCACTTTATTGCTTTATTGTTTGATTAGTAAAGATAATTTAACAATTATTCATTAATGTCCCTACCCGATCGATCTCAATGGAGATCAGCCAATAGAGCAGGACAAACCTAAGTGATGTTTTGGTGAAATGACATAACCGATGACGATGATGATGATATTACACAAATATGTAAACATGAAAGAAGAATATTGATCTCATCGGTTAAGTCATTTCCGTGTGATAAATAGTCATGGTCGCAAGCCAATTGGTGCCGCCCGCCTTCGTCTGCCACTGCTTCGTCTGCAGCGGCAGACGAAGACGGGCGGCGCCATATTGGTGTAACCCAATCGAAACGTCGGGCAGTAATTAGCTATGTATTTGCTACTCCTAATAACGCGTGTAGACCCATAAAGACTAATATTTAGTAGTATCATGTCATTTGTGTGATTTTGTTTTGTTTGAAATATTTATTTATTTATTTGTACTTAAAGCACGGCCAGAATACAACGCTGCAGTGGGTCTCGGGCTCATGTGGCATATGTCAGGTGCCAGGCCTGTACCTAGTTGATCACTTCTTATGGTCCTTGTCTATGATATTGTGTGTGTGATTGTGATATTAGTTTGTTTGAGTTGAGTTTTCGTGTCTTGTGTATTTATGTATTATTGTTACTTTTCGTGTCTGTGTCGTGGTAAATAAATATTTTTAGTTGAATATTCTTTTAAAGTGATTACCTAAAGGGTGGCAGGTGACGTTGCTGATATCCAGGTTACTCATTGGGCACGCGAATACAGCACCCGGAGACGAGCCATTAACTAACCGACTTTGAGCTTTCGGTGCCCCAACATAGAATCTGAAAAATGAAAGAAATGAAAGACCTATGGCTGTACCCTGTACTTGCCCAAAAATATCGCGTACACACAGTATTAGGTACCTTGGTGTTGTTGTCGATAGTGTTATGTCTTGGACCGAACACATTAAGTGTTTAACGTCGAGGATCCGCAAGCTCATTTTTGTGTTCAGTAAACTTAGAATAAGCGCTGACCTCAGCACCTTGAGGACTGCTTATTTTGCCCTAGCCCAATCACTCCTCACCTATTGCATTACTGTCTGGGGTGCTGCTGGAAAGACAAACCTTCTACAACTGGAAAGGGCTCAAAGAACAGTCCTGAAGGTCATGGCTTACAAACCTATTAGATTCTCG
This sequence comes from Maruca vitrata, assembly GCA_039566165.1. Classification (NCBI taxonomy): domain Eukaryota; kingdom Metazoa; phylum Arthropoda; class Insecta; order Lepidoptera; family Crambidae; genus Maruca; species Maruca vitrata. Next base: position 2,320,528 of record CM076914.1, on the reverse strand, counting down.
ACTAGCGCCATATATAACTTCTGGGAAGTTCTTTCCGTACGCAAATTGTTTGTTTTGAGCACTGTTCTTCGTAAACATAAAACCCTTACCTATGATCCCATCCTGTTGACTAAGAAGCGAAGAAAAGACAGGGTATGCCCTATAATGGGCTGTAGGCTTGTATTGGCGAAACAACATTATGATTTTAGGGCTCCTTTTCTTTATAATACATTAAATAAAAAACTAAATATATATAGAGAAAATGTATACAACTGTAAGATGATTGTAAGTAAATGGCTTCTTAACCTTGATTATGATAGTGTGGAAGCTATTATGAAGTAAAAATAAATAAATAACAACAAAAATAAAAATAAAATGTAAAATGTTTTTACTTTCACTTGCATTGTAATTCATAGTTTAATTAAGGCTTAGTTTAAGTTATACTTTTGTTTGAAACGCCTGTCCGTTTATGAGGTGGGCGCTAACATTTGCGACACAGTCATAGACTACTGCAGGTGTTAACGTCAACTTTTGTATTGTATAATTTTGTATCTGGTTTCAATAAAGATTATTATTATTATTATTATTATGGCTAATTAGGTCAACTACCATAGCCAAGTGGATTTGTGGACTTCACACAAAGATAGATGTTTTTACAGCTACTTTTTGTTTTTTTTTGGAACTCAACAAAGCCATAGTTAAATTTAACGAGTTATAAGAACGAGTTATAAGACTCGCGCAGCAAGATGGATTCCCCGTACAATTTTTTTTATCATTTATTCACCTTTGGTATACGGTAGTCCCCATTGAATATTTTTTTATTTTGTTTTCAGTGTTTTGTTGTTATAGTGTCAATAGAAATACCATCGTCTGTGAAAATTGAACTGTCTAGCTATCACCGATTTTGAGGTACTGGTGATAGACGGATGGATGGACTGACAGACAGCTAAGTTTTCGTAATAGGATCCCGTTTTTACCCTTTGGGTATCCTTAACCGTGAAACACATTAAAGTTGGAAAAACACAAAGTGATATCACGCGTGATCACTGCCCGATTCTACTACGAATATACTCACTCATACTAATTTACCTTACCAGTCAAGAATGGTTAGGTAGTGAAAATACTGGGACACGGTAGTCAGAGGTGATGGGTTCGAGTCTGCCACAAATTTGGAACGTGTCTCTTTCCAATTTTGACTGGCTCGGTGGAACAGTGGCTAGCGACCCAGGTTTACTACCTACGGTTCCAAGAGTCGTGGGTTCGATTCCCACTCGGGACAAATATTTGTGTGACAAACATTGGTGTTTGTTCCGTGTCTGGATGTATTATTAAATATATTTAAGTACCATAATGTCGGGTTTCTTTAGCCCTGGGGGGTAACATTGCCCACCTTTGAAATACTGTCTTATTCAATCAATTCATTATCAAAAAATAGATACGGTATTAATTTTCTGTAATTGATAAAGTCTACTATTTTTAGAATTAAAATGCTTTTTTGTGGACGGACATTGTGGACAGTGGACAATGATACCCTCTAGAGCTAAAGTAACCCGACTTTACCAGTATATCCACTGTTGATTCTGATGCCCGTAACACAAGTGCTTAAGCTACTTACCACGGGATCAGATCAATGTATGTGATGTTGTGAAATATAAAAAAAAAAAATTAACAGACAGTGACATATTAAAAAGGGACTACTTACCCCATCTCACTCAAAACTACACTGTATCCGAAGTAATCAGCGACTTCATCCGGATGAAAAGTGTTTCTGCTATACACATGAAACACATCACTTGTATTCACATAACACACATAAGTTAACATTAACAAACTTACAACTCTACATTTTAACTTGCACATGTTTATGTTCAATATTCCTAGCAAACATGAAAAAAACTTAACCCTCTTTTTGGCACAGTCGGGTCAAAATGAATCCAGTTTGTTGTAATGTCAGGTCAGCGTCAGTTAACAAAATGAGATGGTCAGTGTTGAGGAGTCATTAAGAAATCGTTAATTATACATTAGTTTGTATGAATCATATGCTTTTACTGTTGACTTGATTACGCTACTTGTCTGTGTACTTAGAAGATAAGAAACTAAATATTATTGTCAGTTAATGGGGCGGATAAATTTGATAGGAGAAAATGGTTAAGTGTGACCATTGTCTAGGGGTGAGAGCCATCCGCTCCCCCGCAAGCCCGGTGATGATGACAAGGCTCCTCCAAGCCACCATCGTTAGTCAGTTAGGAAAAAAAAAAAAAAGTGACCATTGTCGTCTATTTGAAAGCCCGCTGACGACAGTAGACTAAAGTTTTAACGTAGGTTATTGTCAAACCTAATAGCATCAGGGGCCAAATTAATTTTTAAAAAAATTAACGTTTTAAATAAATTTAACATTATCATCTACTTGAAAGCCCGCTGATAGCAATCAAGAATACTATTTTTTTTTTTAAATCTATACTCAAAGCTTCTGACTTTTATTCATACTTAAGCATTAATTTACTTAAATTTAGAAATGATTCCACCAAAAATACAAAGAGAAGAAATTTTTAATATTTTATCCTTTTTATCTGAACAAAAATACTGTTTTCGTTTTTTTTTTCTACAATGATTCCTGAGTCATTTATCAAACTTATAAGTTAGCAAGATGGTACTCCATTAGGAACCTAACTAATGGGTAATTAAGTCCCAGGAATAAATAGTATCCATTCTTTTTATTAAATTAATTAATGACAACCATTAACTGTCACTTACCCTGAGTATTTTTTGCCATAAGATGATTATATAATTAATATATTTTGGTACTTCATTAATAAAAAATATTTTGTCCATATTGTGTGTACTTTAAATTCATAATCACATTAATATCACGTTAAAAATTATATGTACACATTAAATTAAATTGAATATTATTTTTTATTGAAATAAAAAGAACACAGCTGACCAAAAGATCAGTAACTGCATTATAAAAAAGAACTAAATAAATGAAACCAACTTTTGGCATTGTCCATCACTCTCACTCGACAACTAATGATATAGGTCAGTCACCAAATAGGGCCCTATTGACTCTAAAGGGCCATTCTTTATTTATATTGGCCCACCGTAGATTTGTTGCTGTCTCTTTCTCTGCTGAGTCAACTTCCTTGAGCAATTTTGCCGCTATAAGAATATCTAGTACGTAATGTTATATTACACCTATTAGTTTAAGTATATAACTTAACAAAATTGTACTCAAGTTATTAATAAATGCGTACCTTTCAAGAGTATGACACTTTACTAATTACGGCACTTATTTTATCAAAATACTTAATCAATATTTAAGGGAAGAAAAATAAGGAATTGTCATTATAAACAAAAAAATTCACCGATTGCATTTAAATATTTAATTTTAATTTTCATATTGATGTTTTCAGATATGACAAATATAATCACTCTTCCATGTAACTATTTTTTCAAGTGATATTAGAATACATTTTTATTTACTTGTTATTCTAAAGAAATTCGAGCTCTTTACAGCGCTCGGGGTCACTTGCAAGACAAAAAAAGACAGTTGTCTTGTTGAAAGTTTAATCTGTAAAGTTAGTTTTATTTAAAATGTGTAGTGTCCACGCAAATAATAGACAATACTATCTTACTAGAACATCTTAATAGTGGGGTGATCTCAGCTGATCTCGCTGGTCAGTCTCCGTACACTTGTAAAGTGAAGTGCTGAGCTGGATTTATTGTCAGGGTCAGGGAAGGCCCGCTGCAGGCGCCGGCCGCTCGCTTGACCACCCCTGACGCACTCGCATGGACAGTCACACACTTCATGTTGTTCATGCTAATTGCTACCTGAAAAAATAAATAAAGAAATGAATGTATTAACCAAGCATAGCATGGAGACTTTTTTATTAATATTTAAATGCTTTGTGAGGTAGCTAAGGTGCAAAATATTATGGTCCCAAAACCTGGTAAAGGGTAAAATTTTTTTTTATTATGTACAAAAGTGCAAAAATTAAAAAAAAAGTACTGAAAGTACAGAAGAATTAAAACAGAATCGAAATCTTCCTACTAGTCCAGTCATTTAAGCTTAAATTAAGCTTTTTTTAGTATTAGATGTTATAGAAGCTATTGAAATACATCATTCGTGAAAATTTTAACTGATTAGCACAATCGCACGTGGGCCTGGATGCTTTTGAAAATACAACTTTTTCAACTATTTGCATCGCTGTATCTCTGAAATGGTGAATCTTAGGAATAAAGCGTACAGACAATTTTTATAGATAAATAGATGTTAAGTAATTTCCTCCTACAAACTTTTATGATAACACTTCCCGTTTCGCTCAAAAGTGCTTAAAACTGATATTTGTGACATTTGACCTTGAAAATTTAATAGTTGCGTACACCCTACAATATGTAGGTTTTGAGACAAATTTAAGGACATCAATATACAAGTATTTACAGACTTACAGCTGGGTATCTCGAATTCCGAGATTTTTACCTAATTTGACTGGACTACTCGTATACGTTGTTTTTGAGGTCGAAAACGATTTCATCGAAGTGTTTTCCTAGTTTTTCTAGGATTAAGTCTATATCTATACTAATATTATAAAGAGGAAAGATTTGTATTTTTGTATGTTTGTAATGAATAAACTCAAAAACTACTGGACCGATTGCAATAATTTTTTCACCATTAGAAAGCTGCATTATTCAGAAGTAACATAGGCTATATTATATTTTAAAAAAAATTAGGGATCCTTACTAAAACTCCAATAATGTAACCCAAGGTGTAAAAAATAGACCTGAAAAATTCCTTACATCGCCTGCGCTGCGAAAACTATTGAAGATAGAACAAAACCATTTACTAAAACTTTGCAGAACTCATCATTATCTACAAAAAGTGTCGCGACAGCATATATCTAAATATTATAGTTTTGTCACAGCAAGCGGTTTTTTATTCAAAAAATGTAATTTATATGCCGCCGCTTGAAAGGGCTCTTTATTTGTACCTTGGTATTAATCCTTAAAAAAATAAGTTACTTTATATTCAAGACGGCTTCAATACCTTTTTAAAACTTTTTGAATTATTCAATTCGGACATTTAATTCGGAAGATATCACGAGTTTAAAAATGCAAGTATTAGAAAAAAGTCGCGTGGTTGCCGCCACCGCGCTCAGCTAGCCTGTAGCCAGCATGCGATGTAGGCTCCTTGTAAGCGTCACTGGGGTACGGGAGAGTCAATGTAATATGTTATGTAATATAGTAATATTATAAAGAGGAAAGGGTTGATTTTTTGTTTGTTTGTTTGTTTCTAATAGGCTCCGAAACTACTGCACCGATTTGAAAAAATCTTTCACTGTTGGAAAGCTACACTATCCCTGAGTGTCATAGGCTTTTTTTAGATAAAAAAAATAGATTTCTCTTACGGGGTTAAAATATATTACATAGAGATAGAGATATCCCCGAAGCGAAGCGAGGGCGGGTCGCTAGTGACATAATAAATCGAAAAAAATAATTGTTTAATTGTTCAAGCAAAATTATTTTTAGCAGCTTAAGTTAAAAATAAATTACTCATTAGTCTCTTTAAGACTAGATTTTAATCAAATGGCGTATATTATCCACTAGCTTTCCGCCCGCAACTTCGTCCGCGTAGAGACGTTAAACGGGTAAAACATTACTTCTTTATAGCGCAGTTGGTTAAAAAGTGGCCTATATACTTTCCTAGGCTCTGGACTATATCTGTACCAAATTTCGTTTAAATCGGTTCAGTACTCTATGCGTGAAAGCGTAACAGACAGACAGACAGAGTTACTTTCGCATTTATAATTTTATTTAGCAAATATTATAATAAAAAAATAATACACCTTTTTTTTCCTATCATAAAAGTAATCAATCCTACACGATAGCCATATAACTACTTTCGTTTAAAGACGTTGTTTTAGTAGGTACTGACTGAGTCCCCGTACTTACCGAACGGGCTGATTTATTTCATGAATAATTTAAAAAGTTTTATAGAGATATTGAAATACTTGTAATTACAATGAAATTCATTTAGATAATGTTTTATTTGAAAATACAATTGGTGCGGTTGAAAAACGGTGCTATTTCCTAGCGGCGGCATATAAATTAAAATATTGAAAATTAAAACACTTATTGTGACATAACTATTATATAATAGTTAGGTATATGCTGTCGCGACATTTTTTTGTAGATATTAGTGTGTTCTACAAAATTGTAGTACACTGTATGTTTCTAAAATGAATACTTTTAGCAGCGCATGCAATATAAGGATTTTTTTTTACTTCTTGGGTTACATATTTGGGTTTTCCGTACGGATGCCTACTTTTTTTTAAAATGTTATAAAGCCTAAGCTAACCTTCCTCAGTAAACGGACTATCCAACACTGAAAGATTTTTTTAAATCGGACCAGCGGTTCCTGAGATTAGCGCGTTCAAACAAACAAACAAACTCTTCAGCTTTATAATATTAGTATAGACAGGGACGTACGTCAGAAGAAAAAAAAAAAAATCGAGAGTGGAAACAGATTTTGAATAATGTTTTATTTACATAAATGAAAAATAATGCATTCCTCATGAATTTCTTAAGCTTAATAAAACTTCTACTACTTGATTACTCATAGTATTTATACGTGTTACCTGAATATCGACCGTTTTATCATCGGTCATGTCAACGTCATTCACTTCACTATAAATAAGTCTTCTTTCGTCAGTATTCTCACAATTGCCGCATTTCCATATGCCTCCTGTGAGTACTGGTTCTGAGTCTGAAAACCATAAAAATGCTGTTTTAATTACCGATAGTGTTTGACCACTACCGGTGGAGGCTCCACTCGCGACTAACGGGTAAAATGTGATGGAAAAACTCGACACCTGCGTATTTAATTTAATTAAATTGCTATATATATTATGGAAATAAAGATATTATTATATTATTATTATTATTATATAGATTAAAGGGAATTTGTCGATTTAATTGGAATACAGTATAAGCATGAAAAGGACATAGGCTAAATTCATCCGATTAAAGTAAGGTTTTGCGCGATAAATTACTACATACCGATACCTTAAATCTCAAATGGCGTAACCACCAAAACGCAACTTTTCAGGAGAGCGAAAAAACGAAAAAAAAAAGTTTTTTTTTTATATAACTTTGTCAATTTTAATGCAGTGAAAATGTTTTATACATGAAATTTCTTAGAATTTTGAGATAAAGGCTTCAGTAAGAACTCCGTGTAGCTAAACCTTATATTTAACAAACTAGAAGTCGGTTACGCCTTGTGAAATATTACAAAAAGGCGTATACGCCCCATAAAAAAACATGATTTTTAAGAGGTGAAGGTCGTATCTCCCAAAAGTAAATGTCTTTTGTGCTTTAAAATAACTTAATAATGAAAGAAAACGTAAAATTTCCACTCTGTATTACGCTTTTTACAGAGTTACGCCATATGTCACGTTTTCATAGTGATGTAATGGGTAATACTCACCTTGTAAGTTTTATAACAGGATGAAGAATTTTTGTACATGGGAAATTTCACTTATGGTTATACGTAATTCGATTAATTTTGTCATTCGTAACCCCCGCTGCTGTATATTCACCATACATTTATCTATGTATTCAGCCATTTGCGTACTTGTGCGCATAGATTACGTTCCTCCGTGTATTTATTATTTTTTGTGACCGTTATGTTGACTTTGGCGCGTTATTGGTCTTTGATTCTGATTTGTGTTTGGACATTGATTTAAAATGCCGAAACAAGGAAAAGCAATTAATAGCCAATGTCTCCGCAATCTTAATCCCCCCGCGCATCAATACTAACAATAATAATGACAATCATGTGTTCAGCGATTTTGGGTGTAAACGCCTTTCTTTTGTATTGCAATTTCGAAAAATAGCGTGTCTTACGAGTTACGCCGGAAAATTATGTCCCTTACACCCTTTTTTTTGACTTTTTTTTCACGTCACAATAATTTCTAGGGGCGTAACCACCAAGTAAATTAGACTAAGCCTTTTACGACCAGTTTACCTTATGAAAAGTGTTCAAATCTTTAAAAAACATTGGGTCGTAATAACCTTTTTTTTGCGAATTTGAGGATTTTAAATATACAGATCGATAGAGAAAAAAAAACTGAATAAAACTGCATTAAAAAGTCATTTTGACCAAATTGGCGGTTACGCCATTTGAGATTTAAGGTAGCGATACATAAAATTAGCGTATTCGTTCTCCGCGTTTGTCAGCAGATAGACGCGGGAATGATGTATGTATGCAACACTTTTTAATGGGATTTTTTTAAAAGATAGAGAATTCTAGAGGAAGGTTTTATGCGTAATATACCAGAAGCGAAGCGAGGGCGGGTCACTAGTGAATTATAAGTTTACTGGTAAAGTTCTATTCTATTCTATTCTACAAAATCAACTGATGCTGCATTACAGTTTGTTTTATAAAAATAGTTTCGTGTTGTAGTAATATTTAAGTAATTGTCATTGCTATTTAATAAAATGGAAGAAAAAATAACATGAATAAAGAATAAATACATACCATCTTCAATTCCACTTGAGCCGTCAATTTCATAACCTTCACCATTTAAAAGATAATTAATCACAGCATCAATATCTTCCTCATCACTATATGGATCACTAGAAACCACTACAACTAGAAGTAAAACTATGAACTTTACTACCATTATCATAATTTATTATGAAAGGTTTTTTCTATTCACTCAAGATACACACGTAAACAGTAACAAAGGTTTTCAAGATACTATGTTCTTATGTAGATTATATATTTTAGTTAGTCTTAAGTCTTGCCGACAACTGTTCTTGAACAGAATAGTTATTAAATGTGTTACTATTAGAGTATCCATTTTATCAGTTTCATTGACCTTTTATGATAAGCTTTTATAAACAGATTTCTTGTATAATGATAATGGTCAGTTTGTATACAGATTTGGCAGGGTCAAGATAGAGACTGAATTTTATAGTCACGTATATGGTCCATATCATGGACCGTCTACCTGTCTGAAGTAAAGGATAGATTAAGGTAGCAGGATTATGAAAGGCTGAAGTTACCATGTTAAATTGATAATTGTATCCAGATGAATCTAATGAATAGTAAATAAACATTTATGTTCCGCCAAAAAGTTACCTTTACCTACGAATTTCCTTACAAACTAGGATTAGGAAATATAGGCAGAAGATTTAAATTTGATTTGAGATTATTATCATTATTCAAACAACTACATTTTTAACCGACTTCAAAAAAAGGAGGAGGTTCTCAATTCGTCTGTATGTATAATATTTTTTTTTTTTTTTTTTTTTTTTTTATGTATGTTCACCGATATTTCCGTCAATTATAGACGGATTTCAAAAATTTTTTTTTGGTTGGATAGAGTTTACTTCCGAGGTGGTCCCATTTTCACCAGTCTCGGATCTGATGATGGGATCCTGGAGAAATTGAGGGCAACCTTCAAATTTTATAGGGACATGTACCGCGTTTTGCATATTATCTGAAGTCATATTGGCATTTGCTTCTGGCAATCATAATCTTATGATGCTGAGCTGATCTGATGATGGAAGGTCAACTCCTTAGTAGTTATGAGTAAAAGAATAATTATTTCAATACTGTATACATATTGAGACTAACTAGTTATAATATCAGTAGCATTACAGGTGAGCTAAACTATTAGGTTGACCAGTCTAGGATCTGATGATGGGATCCAGGAGTAATCGAGGGCAACCCTCAAATTTTATAGGCACATGTACCGCGTTTTACATATTTTCTGAAGTTATATTGGCATTTGCTTCTGGCAATCATAATGTTATGATGCTGAGCTGATGATGGAAGGTCAACTCCTTAATAGTTGGGAGTAAAGGGATAATTCTTTCAAATCTGTGTACATATTGATACTACTAGTTATAATATCAGCAGAATTATAGGTAAGCTGAACTAATAGGGTGTAAAAAAATGTAACACTAAAATGGATGAAAAAAAATTGTAAACAAAAAAAAAACCGCCTTCAAAAACCCGACTCACTAAAAATTACAAAATAATATAATACGAACATTAATCTGGGTATGAATTTGATATGTTGTTGAAGGCGGTGCCAATTAAATTTTTGAGGAAAACTGCATGAAATATAAACGGCACCGCCTTCAACAACATATCAAATTCATACCCAGATTAATGTTCGTATTATATTATTTTGTAATTTTTAGTGAGTCGGGTTTTTGAAGGCGGTTTTTTTTTTGTTTACAATTTTTAAAACATACATTCAGAAATGAATTATTCTATCGATATCTGATACCTACGTAGGAAAGAAAATTAAACACTAACTTAAATAACACCATCTGAATTAAGGAATCTAATAAGCCAGCAAAGCATAATGTTACCATTTTTATACAGTTCAAACCTAACATCATGAGCTTTCTTTGATATTACTTAGTGCACAAGTAAAATGAAAATAGAACAGCACAAATATGATATTGCAATCTGAACCTGCTCCTTGGGGAACTCCCGCAAATGGTTCTGGGGCGGGACCGTTCAGAAATAAAACACAATGTTGATAGTGTGCGCCGGTGGATTCTTTGTGTGTCTACTAGTAAATTGACCGCGAAAAGTGCCTTTGTAGAATCGTTCTAACATTACTCTTCTTTTACGGCAGTTGGCTAAAAATACGGTTCTTTTTTAAATTATATCTATTTATAAGTATTTAGAAAAACGGAAAAAATTCAACTGACTCACCGCGGCCCGGGGATAGCTGCCGGTCTGGCGTGATGGTAATGCACGTCTGGGCGCGATTCCCGGAAGGACGGGTGTTCGAATCCCCGGGCCGCGGTGAGGCAGTTGATTTTTTTCCGTTTTTCTAAATATTAGTACAGCTAGTGCAAGCTTTAGCACTTAAAAATTTTAAATTTATGTCTACTTATGTTTGTTCCTGCGCAAAACTGAGTATTTGAGCATATAGCTATCTGTTCTGTAAGTATCTGCTACTTTATCCTGGTTTTATCCTGGTTTTATTGTTTTGTTTTCAAAATAAAACTTATTTTCTATAATACTAGGCAAGTACTTATAAACAGTACAGCCTAAATATTTCTTGTATAATAAATAAAACACAATAACGAATCGTTAGTTCGAAAATCGTATTCTTGAACATCTCTGACAAACTCCATCAGAAATATGTTATAACCGACTCTACATAGTAGAAGTCGAGGAAACAGGTACAACTTACTAAGTCAATAAGTCATCATGAGTAAAAAATGTTCATCATCATCATCATCAGCCCATTCCTGTCCACTGCTGGACAAAGGCCTCTCCAAATGTACGCCACTTCTCTCTATCCTCGGCCACTCGCATCCAGCTCCTACCAGCCGTCCTGCGCAGATCGTCACACCACCTGGCCTGCGGGCGTCCTACACTACGTTTGCCAAGACGCGGTATCCACTCCAGAACTCGACTACCCCAGCGGTTGATGGTTCTACGGCTGATGTGGCCAGCCCACTGCCACTTCAACTTGCCAATGCGATGAGCTATGTCGATGACTTTGGTTCTCTGACGGATCGCCTCATTTCTGATTCGATCCCGCAAAAAATGTTCACAAACATCAAAATTCTGCTGAAAGTTACTAATCCGCGTCAGCGGGGTCCTAATCTATACTAATAGTATTAAGCTAACGAGTTTGTTTGTTTGAATGTGCTAGTCTCAGGAACATCTGGGTGAAAACATATTTTTGTTTTGGATAGACCATTTATAGAGGAAGGCTTTAGGCTATATAGGCTGCGAAAAGCGTCGACGGCCGAGTGGTTAAGGTCGTTGCTTGCCATGCGAGAGGTCGCCAGTTCAAACCCCGCCAGGTACATTAGTACCTGGCGGGGTACCAATGTACCTGTTAATTTCAATTTTTTGAAAAACACCATCATTCGACGCTTTAACGGTGAAGGAAAACATCGTGAGGAAACCTGCACACCTAAGATGAAATTCTAAGGTTGTGTAGTCGACCAACCCGCACTTGGCCAGCGTGGTCGACTAAGGCCTTATCGCCCTAGTTAAGGGTAGGCCCGTGCCCCAGCAGTGGGGACGTATATGGGCTGATGATGAGGCTGCGACTAATAGAAACACAGAAACAGTGGAAAATGTGTACAAAATGGGGGGATAACCCGGATGCAGTCGCTGGCACAGCTACTAACTTTCATAAAATACTCCCCATACCTACTGCACGTAAGAATCGCAAGCATTTTATCGTGTTTCCCGCAAACCGCGACTTCGCAAGATTATCTAACGTGTTCTCAAGAGAGTTGCAAAGGCAGTACAAATTATCCAAGGCTACGTGGTCGCTACAGGACGTGGCGATAAGCCATGATTAATTCGTTCGTTGGACACCCTGCAGACTTTCATAGCCTAGGAGATAGAGGCCGGATTAGAATTGCTTTCCTTTTAATCTTTACTAATATAAAGCTTAAGAGTGTGTTTGTTTTATTGTTTCAACGCGTTAATCTCAGGAATTACTGGTTCGAATTGTAAACAATATTTTTGTGTTGGATAGACTATTTATCGAGGAAGGCTTTAGGCTTAATAACATCTAGCCTTAAGATTCGACCTATTTGGTCATGGAAGGTCTTTCTTAGTCTTCACCTGTCGACATCTCCATTTATACTCTCTACAGTGTGGATAAACAAAAGTGCTGGTCCCTCTGCCTAAGGCCATAGGAAGTGCCGTAGTGTTTTTGCCGCGATAGCTAGCAGGAAGCGAGGTCCCTGATACCCCGCTTTGATCTATAGCTCTAATCCGTTGCAAAGTACATTTTGCCTTACATTTGGAACGAATTTACAAGTGTATTTAATTTTATAACAATATGGTCACATTTTAGACGAAAATACCTATTTATCTTATGTTTTCCGTTTTCTGTTGGTTTATGTAGGTCCTGTTGTGCAAATACATGCTACTTGATTTTTGTTGATCAAAGAGCATGCTACAGATGTTAAGAAATTACTTTGTTCATAGTCGCGAAGCTAAGTGACGAGTAGAAACTGCCTGTGTTAACCCTGTTCTTCCGAAAACATGTTAAGCCGTTGGTCCCACGCCTGATCTCTCACATGCAACAAAAAGGGATTTTCATGCTCATTAAACATTTAACGGTTGGTAGTGAAAAGAAAAACAATACCATTATCGTCTGCTCCAGCGTTTGTTAATTTTCTTACGTCAGACCTATGTCTTACCGTTGACAGAACACTCTTCCTTCTATAAACGAAATTATCCCTATTTGTTTTCGCAGTAGAATTCTTACACTCTTCGTATAGGCAAAATAGGTGACGGGCTAAAACAGACTAGATACTTATAGACCATTCTAGACAGTTTGTACCTAATTTAGGACGTTTTAAACACTAAAATAATGTCTTTAATTGTCATTTAGACAAAAATGACAACAATTTTATCATAACCAAAAACATTTATCATTGTCTTGCTGTATATTGATTGATACTTGTATATCATTCGTCGGTTTGATTGTATATGGAGTATTTGTATCGCATTACTATACATGCAGTATCCCTAAAAAATAAATTTAATTTAATATAACAAATAAGTATTATTTGTCATAAAAAAATTTTTATTCATTTTGCTAACAAAAATAAGCATAGAGGCCAACGTCACGCGGTGTTCCCAGGCGGTCACCCATCCAAGTACTGACCGCGCCCGACGTTGCTTATCTTCGGTGATCGGACGAGAACCGGTGTTTTCAACGTGGTATGGACGTTGGCGATTAACGTGTCGAATCAATAGATCTTGTCAAACAACTTTTATTATGTCGCATGATGTTGACGTAAGATATACCGTAATTTAAAAACATGCATAATGTCAAAATCTAGACATGCGGTAGCGTATCGAGCCAAGTTTAAGCTAAAATAACTTGTGAGCTAGCTACACTGCGTTACCTAGTACGTTTTTAAAAACATATTAAAACTTGGTTACTAAATGCACCAAAGTGTACCTATTTAATAATAAATATTTAGTAATTAGAATTTCTTTAGTAATTGCCATTTTGTTTGTTTTTTTACACAAATTGTCTATTTGTCAATCACTGTCTAAAGACAGTGATTTTAAATTGTTCAGTGGGAGTCCTTAAAGTATTTCAATTAAGTATAAGTTTTCAGAATTGTATGTTCGGTTTATACCTAATTGTTTGTTTCGTTTATAATTCATTATTCGATTCTATTTTATTCAAAATTCGCCAAATAAAGTGTGACCGATTTAATTCTACGTACCTACATTTTTGTCTGTACCTTTTCTAATAGAATCACATTTCTAATTCAATTTAATACGTGTCTGACGCAACCGGCGCCTGTTGGACTGTACGGAACCCTTTTATAATCCGAGCCGCATTGTTTTCACTTACATAAGGGATTCCCATTTGCGTCAACCGAAGGGACACATGCTCTCGACGTTAGTACTTAAATAGAAATGTAATTATGTAACGAAAGCGTTACATTTATATTATGTAAAAAAATAAGTTCTTTTTTTAAATGGGTTCACATATCAGACTGTTTAACGGTGAAGGAAAACATGCATACCTCGACCATTATAGAGGGAGCAAGAAATCTGGCTTAAGTCTGTCCAGCGGAGGCCGGCGGGTGGGGGCGTGGGGACGTCCCCGCTCGCATTGTACTCGGTCTCTGCATGAAGGGTGGGAACTACTGGTGCAGAGTGTTCCTGCCACCCCCCACCCCATGCGGCGGGGGGCTTAGGAGGGCCCGAAAGGGCATGCCGGTGGTGTAGCGGAAGGAAGGCTACGCTATGTCCCGTCGCACCGCCATAGGGCATTGTAGTTGCACCGCGGAGTTTTAGTGGGTATACCCCTGGGTCACCTTCCCAGGAGCAGCCGCCGGAAGTCCCAGTCTCCGTCGGCCGGGAAATCCCCTGCCCGGAGTGACGGTGCGTCACGCATTTCTCCGCGTCAAAAAAAAAAAAAAAAAAAAAAAAAAAAAAGGGGTAAGCCCGTGCCCTAGTAGTAGCGTTGTATATGGGCTGATGATGATCTTTTTTGTAGTATATTATAAGAATATATTTTTGTTGTATTCATAAATTAAGTATGCATGTATTGAACATTTTTTTTCTTAATCTGCTTTGATGGTAGAGTATATTTCATTAAATTGCTTGGTATGATTTAAGAGATTCAACATACACCATACCTGTTTCTGAGTCGTTCAAATTATTTCTAGTTAATATTGTCTCAATATGTTTTTTGTTTAAAGCCTTTTGTATTCTTACGGTTTTTTGTATGGCCGTTAAAGACACCCTTTAATAAAAGTCTTGAGCAGCCCTTTTAAGGGAAAATCTTTGAAGTCAAAAGAATCACTTTTCAGCCGTATTATCGCGATATATTGCTCCAAATTAAGGAAACAAAGAGTGCGATTCCTCACTTTGTCATTCCAACGAAATTGCTTCCGCGAGAGTAACGGCACTCCTTTGAAATAAAATATCCACAATTTGTGTAGAGTGGAAAAATCGGGTATGTATTTGAGTGTTTCATGGTATTCTCTGAAACAATTCGTGAGCTTGGAGTCAAATGGAATTAAGCGATGTAACACTCTAGGCTGAACTAGTTTTTCATATATTTTCGTTGCAAGTAACGTTACATGCTATGGTAGGTACACGATTTTTGGGTTAAGTGCTTCAAAAGAAAGAACAAAACCCTTCTTCTTCTTCTTCTTCTTCTTATCGTATGGTTGATGAAAAACCTGGTGTCAGAGTTTTTAAACCGCCCGTAGGCCTCTGACATGGCTTCACACACCGTTGAAAAATTTCTCACGTGTCCTGGTTTCCTCACGTTGTTTTCCTTCACCGTTAAAGCGTCGAATGATGGTACATATGAATTTCAAATTCAATAAACACATTGGTACCTGGCGGGGTTTGAACTGGCGACCTCTCGCATGGCAAGCAACGACCTTAACCACTCGGCCATCAACGCTTTTTTACTCGGCCATCGACGCTTTTTTAGAACAAAACCCTAAAAAGTTTAAATAGTGCACCTATTTTTGGTTCAAACATTTGTCCAATTATTAATGTAGCCGTTCCGATTGCGTGAAGCAATTTCTGCGTAAAACATGACTCTTACTGCGAAATCGGATAAAAATAGACTTTGTCCTTTCCATGTCTCTAGAATTTATGGGAATTTCATTGAAATCGGTTCAATAGGCGAGACGACTAAAAATATAATTAGTCCGTTATTTAGATTATTTAAAAATATTGTACTCGTATTTTTTATTTTTTTTCACAAACAAGAAATTATCAATGCTTAGAAGTTTCGTATGACGTCACGTTATGGTACAATTTTTACCTAGCCGTGACGTCACAAGCCCCCAATCCAGAAGTTTGATAAACTATAATTTTGTAATTTTTCAATCAATTGAATAACCAAAAAATAAGTGTTCCATATTTTTGTATAAACTAACTTACGGACAAAATAGAATAATAAGATTTTGACCCAGTCGTCACGCCTATTAATTTGTTGTGCCGTGAAGCCGAAACACGGTAACTTGTTACATTTCTCCCCGACCACGTCCCATCAATAAAATTGTGGTTGCCACCGCCCAGTTCCAGTCCAATTTGCAGCCTAAGTAATGGCATGTATATACAATTTTAAACTGTCATGGTTACACACATTAGAAAACAAAACAACATGGTAAATATCCCGGACACTTTCAGTTTTCTAATGGCATGTATGTTTACAGTTTTTTCTAAATATTTTAACTATCGTTAGTATTGTAGTTGACTGATCGATTGAGATTAAATAACGCTTAAAACCAATATTCCAATGTACATCTGCATCGAACAAGGTAATAGACAGCTTCAAAGCCGTTTTAACCGAAGATTAGTTAGACACAGTCGGGCACACATCATTTCGCAGATGCAGGAACCAATATTGACGGAGCCTGATTGGCGCGCGTTGGCACACCGGAAGCTACTATGAACATACAAACATAGTATATGTTCGGTATTTTGTTACTTTGATCTTGACTGAAAAAAAATCGATCGACGGTTACTATGCAACATGGATATCGGTATACGGTAAGACGACTCGACGCTCCTATGGGGAAGGAAAACATCGTCAGAAAACTGTAGTCTGTCTACTACTTGTATGGTTTGTGAATTCGACCAACTCGCACTTGACCAGCGTTGTTGATCATATCCTATCCATTATTTAATATGTATATTATAGTGATACAATTTTAATTCCTAGAATATATTATTTTCTTAACTAAATGAAAAAAATAATTATAATTATTATGATTCTGTTGAGTGGCTCAGTGGAACGGTGATTATTGACCCTGGCTACAGTTCCAAGAGTAGTGGGTTCGATGCCCATCCTTGCCAAACATTCCTGTTAATAATATTTGTTTGTTTCGTGTCAAGGGGTAGATTTATATATTTAAGTATGTATTCACAAATATTTATGTATGTGTACAGGGCCGGTCCTAGGGCGGTGCGAGCGGTGCGACCGCACCGGGCGCCATCAAGAGGGGGGCGCCAAAATGACCCAAAACGTGAGACAAAAAACGCTCGACCGACCGCGCGAGTCGCGCGACACACGTACGAAAAAATTGCGGGGGAGCGGGTTCCGGGGTGACATTTCGTCCGTCACTTGTTTCACTATGCAGGCATTGTCGCTAATTTGACAACGTAATTGAACAGATTGGCTACGCAGATTTTTCTGACATACTTGTATCGATTGATGCAAACATAGCCGCAGACCTTTTGATGTCTAAAATCGCTTATCTTATTAAGTTGAACACTAAGATTGTTAAATGTCCTTGTAGAAAGCGGGTCATTAAACCGTGGATAACACCTGGTCTTTTACGATGCATACGGAACCGTGATCTTCTTCATAAAAAAGCTAACAATGATCCCAATAATGTAGTAAACAGAGTAACGTATATAAGATATCGCAACTTCTGCAATAGATTATTAAAAAAATTAAAGCATGTGTATGAGAAAACTCAACTACAAAAAGCTAAGAACAATCCTAAGGCAACTTGGAATGTTATCAAAAGCATCACTAATACGCCAGCAAGGCCACATCCATCCAAAGAGTTATTAGCCCTCTCAGATCACCCCAAGTCGTCTCTTAACCTCGTTAATGACTACTTTATTAACATCGGTAATAGACTTGCCTCTGAAATTCAACCTAACCGTAATATGACTAATATTACCGGCACCTCACCTCCAAATAAAAATCGTCCCGGTAACTCTATGGTTTTACTGGAGACAGATGAAGCTGAAATTCTTGGAATTATTGGGGGTCTCCGTTCTGACAGTGCGGTGGGTTACGACGGGATTTCTGCCTCTATTTTGAAATCAGCGAGTAAATACCTTGTGCCTGTAATAACACACGTGTGTAACCTATGTCTCACATCGGGAGTGTTCCCAAATGTCTTTAAAAAGGCTATTGTGCACCCCATTTATAAGAGTGGGGACAAAGGTGACATAAGCAATTATAGGCCCATTTCGGTGCTCACGTCCTTGTCCAAGATCCTGGAAAAGCTGCTGAATGTGAGACTTCTCAGCTACCTGGAAAAAGTTTGACATTCTATCAGCAAATCAGATTGGGTTTAGGAGAGTCCTGTCCACAGAAGGCGGGGTCTTGGAGTTAACCGGGTATATTGGAAATAATGTTGATAATAAGGCTAAAGTTATAGGTACATTCCTTGACCTCTCTAAGGCTTTCGATACCGTGTCTATACCTATACTGACTTCAAAAATGGAGGAGATTGGTATAAGAGGTGTTGCACTTGACATTTTCCGCGACTTTCTTACGTGCCGCAAACAATGCACTAAAATAAATGATACAACCAGTGACGACAATTCTTTGAGCTACGGTGTACCGCAGGGCAGCGTTCTTGGGCCCACATTATTTATAATTTACATTAACAGCCTATGTCAAATCACCCTACCTAATTGTAAAATTATAACCTATGCTGATGACACAGTACTTCTTGTACACGGGGATACATGGGAGCGTGCCCGTAGCTTAACTGAAGACTCTCTTCGTGTCGTTGCTGATTGGCTCAGGGACAATCTGCTTACGCTTAACGTCAGCAAGACAAAATATATAACCTTTTCGGCTACTATTTCATCCCAACCAAGGGAAATTTTCAATGTTCGAATCCATAACTGCGAAAAAAACCAAACATGTTGTTGCCTGCCCCTAACACGTGTTAACGATATTAAATACCTCGGAGTGCACCTTGATAGTACCCTCAGTTGGACAACTCATATAAACACCGTGACTTTACGCATAAGAAAAGTGATGCCCATCCTGAGAAAGCTACGAAACTCAGCAGACTTTGATACACTTAGGATGGTTTATTACGCCCTGGGACAATCCATTATAACATACTGCATCCCAGCCTGGGGTGGAGCTGGAGTCTCACACCTTCTTAAGCTCGAAAGGGCGCAGAGAGCCGCTTTGAAAGTTATGACCAGGAAGTCATACCGTTATCCAACTACCCAATTATATGCTGACTGTGAAGTTCTCTCTGTGAGGCGGCTCTATGTGCTTCATTCAATGTTACGCAAACACTCTATGCTCCCCCTGGAAAACTCTACTGTCACAAATTACCGGACCCGGCGAAACAATCACAAAGTCTGCGCCACCGTGACTCACAAAACTGCTTTTGCAGGTAGACAGTTCTATGTGCGTAGCTCGTTTTTGTACAACAAAATAAACAAAATACTGGATATACACACACACAACTACCCATTGCGACAACTTAAGCTATCTGTCAAAAACTGGTTGCTTAAACAGAATTATTGCGAAACGGAAGACTTACTTAGGATATCATGTTGATACACACACACACACACACACACACACACACACACACATACACACACACACACACACACACATACACACACACACACACACACACACACACACACACACACACATACACACACAAACACACACACACACATTCACTCACACATATTATTTACACAGTATCAAATATTAAATTAAATTATATCAGTATAAATTAAATTAGAATATTTTATAAATTAAATTGAATTAAATTAAGTTAAATTAATATTGTATTGTACTCTTAAGTGTTTGGCAATGTATACCGTTCATAGACGAGAGGAAAACTTAGCGTCTGTCACACAGTTTTGTTTTGAAACTAGTATAGACGTTAACGATCCATCATCTTAAATATGCGCCTTCATTGTTATCATGCTAAGCATCTATTAGTTTAAGATATATTGTAACTTGTAAATGGCTCAATAAACAAATTTATTATTATTATTTTTATTAATTCAGAATATGGAGCAATTTGAGTTCATAGTTACGATCGTGGCTTGGTATGATATATTGTTTCAAGTAAACATTGTAAGTAAAGCTATGCAATCTGAAACGATGGATTTACCAAACGCATCACAATTACTGAAAAACTGTTCGGAATTCGTGAAACAGTACCGTCATAGCTTTTCGTCAACTATAATCACAGCTAAGGAAATAGCATCTCTAGCCGAAATAAATCCAGTTTTTACGGCAGTCCGATCTCGAAGAAAAAAACGGTCATTTGAATACGAAGCTGTAGATGAAACACCAACTGATCCGGATGTATTATATAAAATGAACTTTTTTATCCGATGATAGATACTATTGAGAATACATTAGTTACACGTTTTCAACAACTGTCAAAATTCAATGATACATGGTCTTTTTTATACAACATAAAAAATATTCCAGAAAAATCGATGTTGGAAAAAGCTTGTGCTGATTTACAAATCACTTTAACCCATGGAGTGACATTTCTGGACAAGAATTGGTTGAAGAACTTGTGAGCCTAAAGCCATTATTAAATGATCTTCAATCAGGAGAACCAATAAAGGTTCTTCAAATTATAAAAAGAAATGATTGGCAAGATATTTTCCCGAATGTATGGACATCACTTCGCATCTTACTAACTATACCTGTAACTGTTGCCAAAGGCAAACGAAGTTTCAGTAAATTGAAACTTATTAAGACTTACCTACGGTCTACTATGTGTCAGGAAAGACTGTCCGATCTCGGAATTTTGTCCATAGAAAATGTCATTGCCGAAAAGTTAAATTACTCCGAGTTGATAAAAAAATTTGCAAGTTCTAAAGCTAGAAAAGTGGCTATATAGGATGTTTTTATATTTTTGCTAAATTCTCATTAATGTTAGAACAGAATAAATAAAAGTTTACAATCATTATAATTATTTTTCAGTCCCCCACATCACATTTATATAGGTATTCGCATAAACTGGTTAAACGAACTTTTCTACGATCATTTTTGACGGCAGAATAATCTGCTTTTTCTGGTGGATAATAAAGCAACTACTTAAACATTATATTTTATTTAGAGGGGCGCCATTTTTAGTTCTCGCACCAGTTAAAAATATTAATAGGACCGGCACTGTATGTGTATTATATCTCTGCTTAGTTTGGGCTATGAGTGGACATGCCCTCCATTTTTGTTTAAGGCTTAGACCGCACTACGGCTAAACCGCCGCGGATTTTAATCGCCTGATTTTATGAGTAAAAGAAACCAATGGAAGCGGCCGCACTGACGGTTTTTTTCCGCGACTGATTTTAAAACCGCGTTTTGTTACAGAATTGTTAGCGGGAAATAATCGCGCCAAAACTTTTAGTACAAATCGTGGCTAGTTTCGCGGTTTATAACCGTAGTGTGTGCGTCTCGGGCGGTTTTGCGGTTTCACGATTTACCGCTTGCGGGAAAAAACCGTAGTGCGGCCTAAGCCTTACTTATTCATATGAATCTCTATAGGTATAAGTCAAATATAACATCAACATTTTTAGCCAGCAATCTGTATTTTCGACGTAACTCGTACATTTCCATGCAAAGTCTCTGTTCATTGTGCAGTCGTTATGTTCACAACATGCTCGTACAGTTGTGACAATACGCTCGTGAACAAAGTTCTCCTTTTTGTTTCCGTCAATATTCATTTTCCATTGTCACCGCAACGGCTAAATATAGCGTGGTTTGAAATAACAAGTACGAGTACATATTATGTAGGTGGTGCTTCAAGAGGCAAATATCTATTTTGTCGCAGTAACTAATTTCCCTATAATATAAGCGTCGATGGCCGAGTGGTTAAGGTCGTTGCTTGCTATGTGAGAGGTCGCCAGTTCAAACCCCGCCAGGTAGCATTGTGTTTTTCAAATTTAAAATCATATGTACCATCATTCGCCGCTTTAACGGTGAAGGAAAACATGGTGAGGAAACCTGCACACCTACGACGAAATTCTAAGGTTGTGTAGTCGACCCTACCCGCACTTGGCCAGCGTGGTCCACTAAGGCCTTATCACCCTAGTTTAGGGTAGGCCCGTGCCCCAGCAGTGGGGACGTATATGGGCTGTTGATGATTTAGAACTAATTTCCGGGTCGTTCAGAGAACGTCAATGCGTGTCGGACTCACGCATGAAGGATCAGACCGTGCCAATCACTAGATAGTATAATGCAAAGTCGCTTGCATCCAGCATGCATCAAGGAGTCAATTCGAGCTTGCAGTCACAGCTGCGTGCGTATCGCACTTCCGAGTGCAGCACGCTCGGTGCATTGCAGCATTGTGGCTCCCGCTAGCCCTAATATGCTTGGATGGACTGACGTAAGTATTAGCTCTATCAATTTAATATTAATGGAATATGTAGACGAGTACATACTTGGGCCAGATAGTTTCATTCGAAAACAGGCAGGACAAGGAAATACTCCGCCGAGTAGATAACGCCTGGAAGAGCTTCTGGTCCATGAAGGCGTACATGAAGGGTGACCTTCCAATGTCACTGAAACGCAAACTCGTCGACATTTGCATACTGCCTATCCTTACATATGGTGCACAATCTTGGTCCCTCACTGAAAGTCAGAAGTCCAAACTCAAGGTTTGCCAAAGGGCTATGGAGCGGAGTATTTTACATATTAAGTTAATGGACCGTATCAGGAATACCACCATCCGCTCCAAGACCGGTATCGCTGATGTAGGGCTCAAGACTGCGAAGCTGAAGTGGCATGTGTGCAGGATAAATGACGATAGATGGGCTAAAATCGTAACACAATGGGTACCTGGGGACGGCTTTCGCCGAAGGGGAAGGCCCAAAAAAAGATGGTGTGACGATTTGGCCCAGATATCAAGGAGCTGGGAAGTGCTGGCCTTGGATAGAGAGCGGTGGACAGGTTTGGAGGAGACCTTTGCCCAGCAGTGGGATGATACAGGTTAAGTAAAAAAATAATATATATAATATTCTAGTTTGTAACCTTGTAGTTCGATAAGAATATCGCTCTATTAAATATTACTCTTTATGGGTCTACACGCGTTATTAGGAGTAGCAAATTACATAGCTACTTACTGCCCGACGTTTCGACTGGGTTACACCAATCGTGGTCGCGAGCGAACTCTTAAACATTGCTCTATTTTTGGGATTTGGGGTTTGTAGCCTTCCATCTCAAAGAACACTTTTTGGTTCTTTTGGGAACTTTATATAATAAACCAGGTACTATAAATAAATACAGTTTCTTTTATTTTAGTTTTGCAAATCATAAATAATGAAAATGACGGCAGGAGTACCGCGCGCGGGGTGCTATCTACTTTTACGTCAAAGTCGTTATAAAAAGTCTAAAAAATATATCGACGCGCATATTTTTAATTTAACTATTACGTTACATAAATATCTAAAACACCAACCTACTGTATAGTTAAGTTAATCACAAGTAACAAGCTTCTTCTTCTTATCGTATGGTTGATGAACAACCTGGTTTCAGAGTTTTTAAACCGCCCGTAGGCTTCTGACATGGCTCCACACACCGTTGAAAAATCTCTCATGTGTGCTGGTTTCCTCACAATGTTTTCCTTCACCGTTAAAGCGTCGAATGATGGTAAATATGAATTTCAAATTTGAAAAATACATTAGTACCTGGCGGGGTTTGCACTGGCGACCTCTCGCATGGCAAGCAACGACCTAAACCACTCGGCCTTCGACGTTTTTTAGTAACAAGCGAAAACCTACCAATTTTTGTCTGGTGTTATCCAAGGCTTTTGCGTGAAATCCCCTAAAATAAACGATCATGCAGTATAATATAACGTGAGGTTGCCTTCGTAAATCAGGCCCCTACGGGCGGTATGACAGTAAACGGTCGTGTCACACACCATGGACCTTTATTATCTAAGAAAACCCCTTTTTGCCCCAATATCGTAAAGATAGGGCTTGTTTGCAACTGGGTAAACTTTTGGTGTCAGCAAGTGTGTATGTATAAATCTAATCCGTTTCGAAAAGAAACGCTTATTACATTGTGTGTCTCTGAAAAATGCATAAGGGATTTTGAAAAAAAATGTTAATAAACGTACGTAACATTTTGCAGAAAAGATAAAAAAACTACAAATTTTTACACAGATTTTTTTTTGGTTAAAGTGGCTAGGAATGCTTGCAAATCAAATATGGATCTCACCACAATTTAAGTTTATAACTTGAGTATATAAATAGGTAAACTAAATACTTACAAGTCTGCTCATTAAGGACGGGAACCATCCGCTCCCCCGCAAGCCCGGTGATGATGACAAGGCTACTCCAAACCATCATCGCAGTCAGGTAGAAATAAAACTTTGGTGATAAACCTATGTCGCTTTCAAAATACGATCCCCATGATTATCAATTTGTATTCTACAATCCTCACTAATATCCTTATCCATACTAATATTATAAATGCGAAAGTAACTCTGTCTGTCAGTCTGTCTGTTACGCATTCACGCATAGAGTACTGAACCGATTTAAATGAAATTTGGTACAAATATTGTCCAGAGCCTGAGAAAGGACATAGGCTTACTTTTTAACCGACTGCGCTATAAAGAAGTAATGTTTTACCCGTTAAACCTCTCAACGTGGACGTAGTTGCGGGCGGAAATCTAAATATAAACTTCCCACAGAAATGTTACCCATATTAATTGTATCTAAAAATAAATGCCATTCTAGCAATTCGTAGGCATTCGCGGTCTCTTGTCTGATACAATTAGTCACAACTTGTTTGCTAAGAACAAATTAATAGCGGAAAATCCTGTTAACACCCAGGAGGAACAAAGGCATTACCTGCTATCTCTAATTTACCGCGTCGTTGGACGCAAAGCCGATCACCTACTTGGGGACGAGCCGATCAAAACACGAAGCTACGTTAAGTGTTTCGTGTTAGCTTAAAAGTATACTTACTTTTATATAGTTCGCGTATTCTAGAATTAGTCTTTATGGGTCTACACGCGATATTAGGAGTAGCAAATTACATAGCTACTTACTGCCCGACGTTTCGACTGGGTTACACCAATCGTGATCGCGAGCGAACTTAATCCGCTAACCTCTAATCTAACCTAAATCTATTGTAATGGAACGCGAAAGTCTAAAATCTTACATAGTTCACGTAATTACGTATTTAGTACATTCATGCTTCCTGTAGATAATTGAAGGAAAACTACGGAATTATACTCGAATAATATAATAATAAAAATCTGAAAAGGTCGCTTATTATACACATTGCCTGAAGCCGCTTAGCGTATTTTATACATTACCGAGGCAATGTATGAAATTCATCGTATTACACACATTTCCTGAACGTTTTTGGCTATATAGAATACCATGGCAATATATACAATGTTGGATTAGACTTATTGCCTATAACATAATGTTATACGAGCCACAAAGTTCAGAATGCTGATTCTAGAAAAAAATAACGATATTTATGTGTGACTTAACTTTGACTTAATATTATTTAGATTTCCAAAACATTCCGATTCGGACTCGAACTGCAGCTTTAGGTAAAGCTTACCATCTATAGACCAAGGATTCAGTCGAGCGTCCCCTTGTGTATAGACATGAAAGAAAGTGCTTAGATTACACTTACTTTTAATACCTAATAGGACATTCCGAAGGACTCAATCCTCTGGAATAAGTAGTAAATATTTAAATAAGGCACCCAGACACGGAACTAACATTAATGTTAATCACACAAATATTTTTCCCGAGTGCAAATCGCACCCACTAACTTTGGAGCATGAAACAGGGGCGCTATAAACTGTGCAATCGAGGTAATCAACATTTTCCCAAAATTTTAACATTAAAATTTTGGGAAGTTTTAACATTAAAATTTTGGTTACATAATCAAAGGTTCTTTCAATATGGTATATTCTGTTAGGTATTTTAATATGTAGTGTAAATTTTTAAGATACCATGTAATAATTAGTCGTGGAAACTTTTTTGGCAAGAGTGTAACACTCTTGCCAAAAAAGTTTATGTGTGTTAATATTAAGTGAATTGTAAAATTGCTGTTTGTTTTCCTTAAAAAAGAAATAAGAAAAGATAAATATGCACCAAGCACATATATCAGTCAACATCGGCAATCTTGTGGTTATTTTTTTCCTAATGTATTTTTTTTATATAGCATGGCTGTCAGTTCGAAAAGCATTTTTAGAGCACAGCCTTGATTGATGAAACAGGGTAGTTATTAAGTTTTCAACTATGCCCTTTTTGGGGCCAAAACTGCCATACGCAGTTTTTGGAGCTTACAGTAACTTAGCTTAAAATTGAACCAACACGAAGGCACCTAAATGAATCCTACTTTGGCCACATTCTCAATAAGCAGCTTTTTAATGTTGCTCTCAATAAGCAGCCTTTTTTTCGATCGATGCTAAATTTCCGGCGGAACTAATCGTCCGCCGATGAGCGGAAGCGACCGCACTCATTGCGGAGGCAATGCAGGAAGTTGGCGTTTGTACCTCTTTATTGAGAAAAGTAGAAATGAAAAATAAATTGGAAGTGATCCGCACAAATATAGGGCATTGACAAACACTAATTTGTTTGAAGTCTTAAGTGCAAATTCATTCTAGCTTTAATTATTTGTTGAGTATTTTTTTTTAATCAACGTTTAGACACTTATATTTACAAGCTGTGTTATTTTAACACCTTCATGTTTGTACTAACACGTAACGCTTTGCAAATTTATAATATAGAAATAAAAAAATAAATATTACACAATATCATAAGCATTGATCTGATCCCGTGGTGGTGGTGGAAGTAGCTTAAGCACTTGTGTTATGGATATCATAATCAACAGTGGATTCACAAATAAACTTCAATATATTTACTAACACACCCAGACATAGAACAAATACCGATGTTCGTCACACAAATATATGTCCAGGGTGGGAATCAAACCCACGCCCTTAAGAACCGTAGGTAGTGAGTCTGGGTCACTAACTACTGTTCCATCGAGCCAGTTAAAATAGAGGGCTTACTTTGTAAGTCTGAGAAGTTTTCGAAAACTCCATAAAAGGCTAAGAGTAGAATTTGTATTATAAAGAACATTAATATTTATAATGCTTAATAACTTGGCTATCTTGACTATTCTTGCGGGGTGGTCGATGCAACACAACCTTAGAAATTATTCGATTTAGAATTTATTTGACTGTCTCGGTGGAACAGTGGTTAGTGACCCAGGTTACTACCTACGGTTCCAAGAGTTGTGGGTTAATTAACAATTAATTTGGCACACCGAACAAGACTAGCAAGACAAATCTAGATGCAGTATTCAAAGTTTCATTTTAATCGAAACGTTATCAATCTGAAGTAAGACACGAGACGGACAAGTTATTAAGCAAACAAATAACCTCTATCGATTGTCTACAGAACTGTACTTGACAGTCTATTAGCTGGCTGAGACATAATTGCGTCTTCGTCGGAACATGCCCGCGGCCGTTCGAAAATAGACCTTATGTGGTTAGCGTAAGGTTATGTACTTAGAGAACGGTGGCCAGGTAATAACGTGAGGGACTTGTGAACTTAATAGTACAAAGTGGTGAGTGTCTCCAGTTCTGGCGGGTAAAGGTACTCGGGTAGTAAAGTCTACATACGATTTTTTGCTAAGCGTACAGTTTTGACTTTTGTTAGGCGCGCGTTATTTCGACCTCACACTTACATAGTCTGAATTCGTCATTATCAGCCGATGATGATAAACTTAGTCTATATATACGTTCCTAGAGAGGGACACTAGTCTACCCTAAACTAGGGCGATTAGGCAGACATAAACCACGCTGGCCAAGTGCGGGATGGTCGACGCAACACAACCATAGAATTTATTTGACTGGCTCGGTGGAACAGTGGTTAGTGACCCAGGTTTACTACCTACGGTTCCAAGAGTTGTGGGTTCGATTCGCACCCGGGACCAATATTTGTGTGACGATCGGTGTTTGTTCCATGTCTGGTTGTGTTATTAAATATATTTAAGGATATTTGTGTATCCACTGTTGATTCTGATATATGTAACACAAGTGCTCAAGCTACTTACCACGGAATCAGATCAATGTATGTGATATTGTGTAATATTTATTTTTATTTATTTATTTGTAAGTGTGTAGGTTTTCCCACGATTGTTTTCCTTCACCGTAAGAGTGTCGAAAAAACGTACATATGAATTTCAAATTTGGGTCTTCTTTTTTATTTTGCCAATATACTTAGGTTCCTGTAGAGTGGTTTTAGCCAAACCTCAGCTAGATTGATTTGGGTTTATTCATCTTTAGTGGTATCTTTATAATATTAAAGTCTCTCTGTTCAAAGAGAGCACTCACCCTAATCTCTACATCTTGAGACGTGTACGACACAATACTTAAGTTAACAATAGAACTTAACTTAGATATAGCAATGTTGTTAAAGATTCACCTGTATAGATAGTTCTTAGACCTTCAGGATAAAGATTTACCCTTACCATTATGTGGTTACAATTACGGCAGTTATTGAGAGAAGGCATTAAAGGCATTAAAGGCATTAAAGAAGGCAAGGCATTAAATGAGAGAAATTAATTTTTTTAAGTATCTTCCGGCGAATACTTAAACAAAAATAAGTTTCATGAGCGCAGATTGGCCGGTTAATTAGGTAGGTTTCAAATCCAAAATCCCAAACGATTTTCTTAAACTCGAATTACAAATACTACATAAAATATCATGTGAATGTATTGAAATAAGATTCGGCATACCTTATAAAAATAAATTACGGTATACGGATTTTTTTGTTGGTATTTTAATTGGCAATAAACAGCAAAAAAAAGGTACCAAATGTACACTATTTGTTTAAACAGCCGTAACACTCGCACTAAAAAGAGACTTATCGTGTCCATTACTGAAACGCCCCGAAAAAACCTTTTCAGCCTAACGAGGGGGCGATAATAGGGCCTTATACTGTTTATGGATAATTTCTTTGAGCCCCCGTATTTTTCTCTTCAATTACGCAAACTCGTGTGAAGATTACAGGAGGCCAGGGTGGCAGGGATTTTAAGATACAAGATGTAAGGAAATTCCAATTACGTGTAGGGAAATGGCGTTTTTCGAATTCGTCAAAAGGGATTTACCTAATATTCAATATTGTATTGGATTTCGTAACACATTTCTATTTTTATAATGAGTAACATGCTGGATTGAGAATTTTTTTTAGCATTGATAACAACACTTCGGTATTCACTATAAGCTCAAATCCAGATGATATTACACTTAATACCTAAATAGGTAATATTGGAATATTTCTTTTACATTTTTCGTTCAAAGCAAATTTCATCGAAATACACACGATACAAGAACTTGTATCAAATAAATGAAAATGTTTGAGCATGCCGCTTTAAACTTGACTTGGCATGAATTTATTTGATCAAATTCAAATTCTGTAACATGACCCCAATGATTTTCAACATTAGGCTAAACTGCTGATCCAACACTTCCTCACTTATGATGTATGCTGAGAGAGGAAATGCACCACCATTTTGTATATCTCGCATCGCCGCGCCACGGATGCATCCGTTTTGGCGCTCACGGCCAGATAGTGACGTACAGATGGCTTTAGTGACGTGCGCTGTGCATACATTGATGACGTGATAGTAAATATTAGTCTTTATGGGTCTATACGCGTTATTAGGAGTAGCAAATTAGTCGCGAGCGACCATGGTCGCACCACCATGATTGGTGTAACCCAGTCGAAACGTCGGGCAGTAAGTAGCTATGTAATTTGCTACTCCTAATAACGCGTGTAGACCCATAAAGACTAAATTTAGTGTAATGGAACGCGAAAGTGATAATAATATGTGTTGTGCGCACGATGGTTCTTTTTTATAAAAATAACTTTCAGGTTTAGAGGCGTCCTTTGCCCAGGAGTGGAATGATGATGAAAAAGAACTTATAGGATGACCTCACTCTACCTAATGGTAAGCGGTACTGAGGTCCACATTATGAGGTCGACAGGCAAAATACACCTAATTGTGTCTGTAGAACTCGTCTTGAAGGCCTGCTTAAATGCTGCTTCACGCCCCACCTGAAGAGCCCGGGATTATAGGAGGGAGGGTAAACTTGAATTGGAAGGTCATTCTATGTCGTAATGGTACGGGGTAGTATGGAGGAACTGAACCTCTTGGTCCTAAGTTTTATTTAAACCTTTGCTAGGGGCTATTATAACGTTCAATCTATATAAATAAAAATAAATTGCTGTTCGTTAGTATCGCTAAAACCCAAGAACAGCTGGGCCGATTTAGCAAATTTTGGCTTTGAAATGTGCATCATAGTCCAGGATAGGTTTAAATGATAAGAAAACATGGAAAAATGCGAGTAATGAGTGTAACAATAGTTATGAAATAAATAAGCTTGTTTCAAATTATTTTTCTATTCATTTTATTGGATACTTAATACTAAATAATATTATTATAAAATTTTGTACAACTAACTAATATTAATTGTTATTTACAATAAAAAGTTAAATTCATTCATAAAATCTTTGGAGTATTATGTCTTTCATTCATTTATGTCCTGAGATCATTCATACTACATAAATATTAATTCATAATGCATAAATATTTAATAAGTACTGGGTTAAATAAAAATCCTATCATTTAAATGCATTGACGTGCTTAATGTTAAAGACTAATACATAATATGTAATTTCATCACTGACCAAAAACACTAAAAACATAACTTTTTAGTGGAACTAAGGAGATGAAAAATATTGAGATATGTGAAGATAACGTAAAAGCTCATTATACATACATACATAAAATCACGCCTTTTTCCCAGAGGGGTAGGCAGAGATCACTTCCTGCCATTGGCTACGGTCCTGCCACACCACTAAGTAAGCTCATTATAGTTATGAAAAAGTTGGTACGTAGAAATTAGTACCATTGGGCCGCCAATAGTGGTATACAATAATCAAGACATAGTACACAACAGACAAGAGATTTCCCACTTCAAAGTAATATATAATTTCACAAAATATGATCAAAAAACTTAGAGACATAGTAATCCAGTCCGCAGGTATTTTTGCTTTGCAAAAGGTGGAGTAGAAAAGGTTTAAGCATGCTATTGCTTGGGTATGGCTGCCTAATTAGAATCCAAGTTTTCGACCTTTGGGGGCGCATGCGCGAGCCGCCATCTTGAATTAAAGGTGCCGAAATTCCTTTTTTTCTAAATAACGTCTAAACAGTTTACTTTATGACTAAAGTGTCTATGAAAAGCATAAAGAAACAAAATTACTTACATTTCCTTCATACATATTTTTTCTGTAAGTCTTATAGGTAAAAACATAAAAGCAGTTGAAAAATAAAAAGTTACAAAAATCATCAATTTAATTAAAATTTTGGTTAAAAATGTTACTAATTATTTTTAAAACCTTTTTGATGGCCCAGGTAGGTGAATGTCGACATCTTCATTAATCTCGCTAGATTTTTCAGGTTCAATGTCGCTGTTTCTAAAAAAATGGGTTTCCAGCAATGAAATTTCATCGTCATCGTCGTCCTCGTTATCTATCCGAATCTCTTCCACATTTCCACAGGACTGACCACTACAGAACCCACATACAATAGAGCATTGTAATCCAGCTTTTCTGCAACTACATGCTCTACTGCGTCCTTTTTTACAGTGGCAAGAAATTACTTTTAAAAACGTTGGGGGTGCAGCTTTCTCAGTTGTTGTTATTGGACTGAGCCCATTGGTGTTATATCTCCAGCCCCAGTCTTCTGGGTTTTATTTTTATCCCAGACCAAACACGTAGTAACAAATTCATACTAGATTTAAATAATTTTTTCGTTATTTTCCATCGCTTGTAAACTTTTACCTATAAGACTTACAGAATAAATATGTATGAAGGAAATGTAAGTAATTTTGTCTTCTTTATGCTTTTCATAGACACTTTAGTCATAAAGTAAACTGTTTAGACGTTATTTAGAAAAAAACGAATTTCGGCACCTTTAATTCAAGATGGCGGCTCGCGCATGCGCCCCCCGAGGTCGAAAACTTGGATTTCTATTAAACTGCCATACGTAAGCAATATAACGCCAAAACATTTTCTACTCCACCTTTTGCAGACCAGAGGCTTTTATATGTCCCCACAGACTGTACTATAGTACAAACAAGATATAAAGAATTAAGAGTGGAAAACAGAGTAAGTATAGGACAGTATCTACAAAAGTTATCAGAGTATTGGAGTATGATTGATAAAAAAAAGGAAAACGTCGTAAGGAAACCTGCAAACCTACGAAAAAATTTTAAGGTTGTGTAAAGACAACCAACTCGCATTTGGCCAGCGTGGTTGACTAAGGCCTTATTGCCCTAGTTTAGGGTAGGCCCGTGCCCCTCCGTGAGGACTTGCATGGGTTAATGATGAGGATTTAAAAATATATACAGTCGAACATAGGATCTCATTTCAATTCAATTTCATTTCTGTTCAAAACAATACTTCATATCAATACCAGTTCGTTGTAATAGTTTGTGTAAATATTTCAAACTTCCGAACGCTGGTTCAACATTCAAACATTTACAACTAGCACTAAAATATAGAATTAATATTTAAATCTTCATCAATGTAAGCGTTTTGAATTCAGGGGTGTATTACCTCTGGTTGACTAAGGCCTGATGGTCCTAGTTTAGGGTAGGCCCTTGCCCCAGCAGCGGGGACGTAAATGAGCTGATGATGATGATGATTACCTTTTTATTCCATTCAGTTTAGGAATGGGTATTTACTAACTTCGTGTGGTTTGTTCACATAGTGGTAAGCTATTGTTGTGAAATCGTACTGATCGATCATCTATGTAAATTAAAAAAAAAAGTGTATTAATAACACCTCTTTATCTTACAGTTACCGATGCCAATTTTTGAAATGACTGGAAGAGGTCGTAATACGCCCCCACATTACAAATCGTATTTGCGCCGACCCCGATTGGCGTGGGACTAGGGCAGGCGAATGATGATGATAATGATGATGATGATGATAATGTAGTAGTCTGTGTATTGTTTCAATATGGACTGATGATGATGATGATCCGGCGGTTTCATTTCAATATTTCTTGATCGGAATCGCATAATTCTCGATGGGAACTAACATTGTCCATCGACAGTTGGTTTGATGATGAACTGGATCCAGGATCTTCTTGCGACGCTTTGTTCTCTAGCAATTGCTTAAGATCCTCCTTTTTCTGCCTTGAGAAGAATCCAAACTAAAAGGTAAAGTATAAAGTTAGATACGAAATAATTACACTGATCAATAAAATTCGACGTTTTTTTCATCTCTGCGACCTTTCAGAATAATAATTAAAACTCATTTCGGAATCAGAACAACATTGTTATGTGTAGTGGTGTGAAACATCAGAGTTTCATTTTTATTTACTCGTTTACATGAGGTTTTAATTAGTCTGCAGTTTTTTTAATAATTAATTTGATTATTTAAAATTGATAGCGTTTGCTAACTTTTTTTTTTTCGGGGCTTCCCAATAAGACGCATGTATAATGAAAGCCTCGCTCTTCTAAAATAATCTGGGCAATAATTAAAATTACAGAGAATTCGATTAACAATAATTAGATTTAGATATATTATGATCAGACACATTATTTATAGAAATTATTTCATAATCTTTACACAATAAGTTTAAGTTTAATTTTTTTTTTAAACGTACCTTGTACAAAGCGAATATAATTGCCGCTAAGACCAGCAGGCCCGTTACCACAGCAACTATCAGAGGCCAGAGCGGAGTTGCCGGCTCCAATAACAGAGTCGTTGTTACTTTCACTGTCCTGTAAAAAATTCACATGGATTCTCATAATCATCATCATTATCTTGTTCTTATCCCAGGCTAATTGGGGTCTGCGCTACATGTATATTTTTTTCAAGCTGGCCTGTCATTCGTCAGCTCTGCGTCTACTCCTTTCACTCCCATATCATCTCTTACTCAATCTATTTTATTACTCGTCCATTAACATTCATACTCATCACTCTTCTAGTCATGTTACTTCTAGCCACATGGCTTTTTTCCCTCCTCATAATATGGATTCTCATTAGTCAAAAATGCCCGGATGCGGGATGTCTGAAGGATTTGGATATCAAAGGCGCATTCTCATTGGTCGATAAATCAGTCGCTAGCCCGAAATCGTGGACTTTCCGATTGCTGGCTGACCAATGAAAATGCACCCTTAATGCTAATTTATCTGAATTTGTTGACCAAAGTCAATTATCAAAGGTTTTTTTTACATATTTTTTTAAAACTGGAGCGATATATTTTTGTTTGCCTTTTCAATCTTTTTTTTGTGTTTTGGTTTACTTTGCCTTTTTTTTGTAAAAATGCCTCAAAAATTTGTTTCTATTCCAACATTATTTTAGTACTCCTTACCCATTTTCTCTATTAGTTCCGTATTGTACATAGTAGAACATTGCCGATGTAACATTCAAAACTTCTTTTTCTTCCAATAAATCACCTGAAAAGATTATAATATCTGATAAATATCAGGGACATTTCCACACACAGTCATCTAACCCCAAACTAAGCAGAGTTGTACCATGGGCGTCAGAAACTGACATACCTGCATAGGTACATATACACCGTGAAATTTTAGTGGTTGTTTTCCCGTGGCAGAACGACTTGCCTTTAGTAATACTATCGAATCATGCAAATTATTCCGCGAAAAAAAAATTTTTTTTTTCGATTTTTCGGAATAATAATTTTCCAACTCGAAAACGAGAGAAACTATCGTTGTTTTTGAAGATGTGACGTATTCAGGTACTGCTTGCCGCATGAAATCGATGCTTAAAGCTAAAGAAGCTCTTCACCCTAAGTCATAAAGCGGTTCGAACGTGTTTTCGAGTTACGGTTAAACCTTTCGTAAAACCGGCATTTTTTGATTTTACCAAAAAAGAACTGCACACATCTTTTGTACTACTAAGATAGAATCATTTTACTGCGGGAAAACAACCACTAAAATTTCACGGTGTATATTTATAAATACATACTTAAATACATAGTAGTGGGAATCGAACCCACGATTCCTGCAACCGCCAACCATTGTTCCACCGCGCCAGGCAATTTGTCAATTAATCAATTATAAAAGCAGACTGTATTGTATAAGGGTATAGTATTTTTACTTACTGAACTTAGTAAGGTTGAATCGCAAAGGTAGGCGATATGCTACGGTTCTGTTCGCTTTCACCATCATTGGGGGGATAACTAAAGTATTGTTTTCTACTGTTGCTCCTTCTACTTGACTGGCTAGGGAAACCTGTAATGAATTTAATTAATAAAATCCTACCAATATTATAAACGTGAAAGTTTGTATGTGTGGATGGTTGTTTGTTAATCTATCAAGCCAATACTACTGGAGCGATAACGATGAAATTTGGTTTGCAGGTAGCTGAAGACCCAGAATAACACATAGGCTACTTTTTATCCCGGAGTTCCCGCGGGAATAGGGTTTCCACGCGGACGTAGTCGCGGGCGGAAAGCTAGTAAAATATAATTGTACCCAAATTTTTTTCGCGCGTCGGGACCGGTCCGGAGCACAGCGCTTTCTTACGCTGCGCCGTAATTTAATTTGTTAAACTGGTTAAAAGTCTCCGAATTACGACAAAATTGTTTTAACACAAGCACGAAGTACATAGCTAACTAAAAGTGATAACAGTCCAAGTCAACTGCCGCCCAAACTCAAGATCTCAACGTTCGCATTATTTTCGTTGCCGTTTTTGTGTTGTGAACGAACGAACGAGCCAGCCGCTGACCGCGTCGCGCGGCCTCCTCCCGCCCCGCGCCCCGCGCCGCTACTCTGCTCGCCGATTCTCGACCTTCTGAACGACGCGTCGCGTCGGTTACGCGAGCCTACAAGCTTACCTACTAACTTGCATGGCGCTCGGACGAACACAGCTGATAAGTACCTAATCTTAACGTCGCTTACCTGTTACCTTTTGACTGCTTATGATAATATTTTTTTTTTTGAGTTGCATTTGAGTAACCTCAGCTTATAAAAATGAAGAAGTGTTATGCATGTGGTGATTTGATAAAATGTCCACTCTGGATGGAATGCTCTAAGTGTGACAAAGTATATGATTTGGACTGTATTAATTTGTCTGAACACAAATTCAAAAGCATGTCTAAGAACACTAAAAACACCTGGGAGTGCCCAAACTGCTTATGCTTACGTCCAAAAGGTGATAACTCCTTTACCCCGATTCGCCAGCAGGCCGCCAGCCCCTGTGAAGTCACTAACACCATGGCTTCAAACGTGAGCATGACCCGCGGCTCCAAACCTAAAGCTAAAGGTAAGATGGATTGCACTCAATGTGAAAGTTGCGATAACTCTATCTTGCTCGCCGAAATACGCCAGCTTAGACAAGAGGTAAGCGACTTACGTGATCAGAACAGCGAGATGAAACTTATGAGACAAGAATTCTCTGAACTCAAAGCAATATTTACGAAGTCTCTAGCTGAAAATCAAGCAGCCCTTGCCGAAAAACTTGCGAACTCGCAACTAGAAATGGTAGACCTCAAAGTCACAGTCACGCAGCTCCGCCAACAACTAAGTATCCAGGAGCAAAACGCATTGATTAATGAGATTGAGCTGATCGGTGTCCCTGAAAGAGATAACGAGGATCTAACACATCTAGTGTTGGCAACCGCACAGGAATTGGGCACTCAGCTGACCCAATCTGATGTTGATCACGTAATGCGCATGGGATCAAAAAGGCCCCAAGGCCCAAAAACAACAGCTTCTGGTGGCCTAAACTCACGTCCTATAGTAGTTCGTCTGGTACGGAGGCAGAAAAAGGAAGAAATGCTAAAGGCTGCCAAGGCTAAAAAGATCCTCTGTTCGGAGAAAATCGTACAGGGTTACTCTGGAAAGCTTTACATAAAT
Source organism: Maruca vitrata (assembly GCA_039566165.1). Taxonomy (NCBI): domain Eukaryota; kingdom Metazoa; phylum Arthropoda; class Insecta; order Lepidoptera; family Crambidae; genus Maruca; species Maruca vitrata. The sequence goes on along the minus strand of CM076914.1, from coordinate 2,283,349 downwards.
GAAAGACTCACCAAGGAGAACCGCTTGTTATTTCGTGAGACAAGAGAACGGGCCTCGTCACACAAATTTCGCTACTGTTGGGCAAAAAATGGAAGCATCTTCGTGCGCGAGAATGACAGCAAACCTGCCATCCGTATCCACTCTACTGCAGACCTGGATGAGAAGATTGGAGCAGCAATACCCCTCACTGATGCTTAGTTTAGTTCAACTAATAATTCCGGTAGCATTTTATCTTTTAATTGCCTTATATTACCTTAATTTTTACAAAAGTACCCTTATTTATATCCTTAAACCCATTTTTTATAAAATTACCCTTAACTCCTACTGTACTTCTACAACCACACATAACTTTCTTTTTGACTTAATTTTATTACACCCATCAAACATAACAATAACACTATACACAAGTCCCCACACTCCCTCACACCACACACACACGAACACCTACACCATCTACAATTACACATTACGACACAAAAATGACAGACAGGCTATTATCACGTATATTGAGATTACTATCAGTTCCCGCACACACGTCCACTCTCTGGTGCTTTGGCAGGCCCACAATTTTTTCACTCTTTCATTTTTCTTTAAAAATAGACCTTTTAAATAAAACAGATAATACTCTTAAACTGACCTGCCTTACACTAGAGAGCCTGGAGCAGTGCGCCGACCTGATTTTAAATCCAACGTACAATCTTAAAGTTCTGACTTTTAACATCCGCAGTATAGTAAAGAATTTTGACGGTTTTCAATTAGTTTTGTCCCGACTTAATATAGACTTCGATGTTATTATACTTACGGAATGTTGGTTGAGTGAAGACACACCGATTCCCACAATTCAAGGCTATAATTTTCATCGCTCACATAAACACATTAACAAGAGTGGCGGAGTTGTAGCGTACGTCAGCACATTATGGAATCCCACATTCTCGGAGCCCTCAATAGAGGATTGCAACAGTCTAGAAATTCAAATATCGACAGACACTGTAATTTTAGGTATATATCGATCACCATCATTTAACTGCATTGATTATTTTTTGAGTTCCTTAGACAATACCCTAAAAAGAATATCTTGTTTCAAAAACGTAGTCTTAGCAGGTGACTTAAACATAGATCTATGTAGTAGCCCACCTTCTGATCAGTGCACGGAATACCTAAGCATTCTGACAGAACACCAATTACTTCCCGCGATTACACACCCAACTAGGTTGAACTCCTGTATTGATCACATCTTTACTAAAAATAGCTCTTCCTCCTCAGCAATAGGCTTGGTGACCCGCACAGACTTAACAGACCACGACCTATGCGTTCTAGGCTTGTCAACTACAAATCCTAAACACAATATGCCTAAACGCACAAAATCAGTAATCGATTACCAAGGAGTATTCACGACTTTGCAGTCGGTCGATTGGTCTCATGTTACCAGCGAAAAAGATATTGACAGGGCAACAAACAACTTTACTGAGATAATCAATACCACAATATCTAGTCATTCCAAAACAGTTACCATTTCAAGGTCTAAATTTAATCTGAAGCCCTGGATTACTCCTGGACTAATAAGATGCCAAAAAAATCGGGATTATTTACATCAACAAGCCAGAAAATATCCAAACAATAATATCATTACAGTTCATGTATAAACGATACCGCAACTTCCTTATCAATTTACTTCGAAGATTAAAAACAGCATATGAAAATGAACTACTCACTAAAAGCCAAAATAATCCCAAGAAACTTTGGAAAACTATCAAAGATATATGCAACTTTCATCAACATCGTAGCAATGACCTTGAATTGATAAATTCTTGTAATCCTTCTATGGCCTTGAACAACTGTAATAAGTATTTCGCTGGCATAGGTAAATCTTTGGCAAACGGAACCTTAAACAATTTGCAGACTACGGAATCTTTTCTGGCTAACAATTTCAAATTAGACAATCCCCCTATTAATTCATTATTTTTGCACCCAACTGATCCTGAAGAAGTCGCAAATTTCATTCAAGAACTGAAAGTTGATAGTGCGCCAGGTATAGATAAATGTAATCCCCAGTTAATTAAACTCATCTGTCCTGCAATCATTGACCCAATAACCCATATTTTTAATTTAAGCTTATGCACTGGTAAATTTCCAGAAGTATGGAAACTAGGTGTTATTACTCCTATCCACAAAGATGGTTGCAAATCTACTCCTAGCAACTACAGACCGATAACTCTCTTATGCATTTTTTCAAAGATTCTCGAAAAAATTGTTAACACAAGGTTAGTGGAATTCCTAGATAATCAACAACTTATATCAGAAAAACAATTTGGCTTTAGGCGCAATAGATCGACAGAAGACGCTGTCGTACTTCTCACCAAATCTGTCACCTCATCACTAGACCAAAACGCATGCTCCCTCGGTGTATTCCTAGATCTGTCGAAGGCGTTCGATACCGTTTCGATCCCAATCCTTCTCAGTAAGCTAGAGTGCATGGGCATACGAGGATTGGCTCTCGGATGGTTTCGTTCTTACCTTCGAAATCGTCAACAGTGTGTAAGGATTGGATCCTCTGTAAGCGAGTGCCTTCCTGTTGATTACGGGGTGCCGCAGGGTAGTATTCTTGGACCCACTCTATTTTTAGTTTATATTAACGACATTCTAAATCTACCACTACAAAATGCCCATACTATTTGCTATGCAGATGATACCGTGCTTTTATTTCATGATTCGTCCTGGGAATCCGTTTTTGAATCGGCTAAGAAAGGATTGGCAATTCTCTCTGACTGGCTAAACAATAATTTGCTAACTCTTAACACCAAGAAAACGAAATATATAACCTTCTATAAGACTCAAGCATCCAAACCCCATATAAATTATAAAATACAAAATGCATGCATGCGGCACTAAAGATACCTCACAATCCCTCTCAATGTGCCTGTCCACTTTTAGATCAGGTCAAATCTATTAAATATTTGGGTGTAATCATAGATGAGAACTTGTCTTACAAAATTCATATTTCTTCACTTGCTGGCAAAATCAGGAAAACTATTTACATAATGAAATCTTTAAGGAAGTCAGCAAAAAAGAACATACTTACCATGGTCTACTACGCAATGTGTCAATCCGGACTTCTGTACTGCATATCGGCCTGGGGTGGGGTAGTCAAAGCACCCTCATCGAACTAGAGCGTGCGCAACGAGCAGTCCTTAAAGTAATGTTAGGGAAGCCATTCCGATACTCCACGGATGAGCTTTATAAGGAATGTGACCTTCTCCGAGTGCGCCAGTTGTACATAGCTAAGGTAGCTTCCGCTAAACACAAAGAAGTAATAAAATCTCCCGACTTTCCGAGACTATCATCGCGTAGGACATTTAAATTACCTCTCCCTACAATCCGAACAAGTTTTGCAAAGCGTCTTCCACCATACTCTCACATATTTTTATATAATAAAATAGTGTCACAAATAAAACAATCTGTTCACCTATCAGCCTTTGAATTGAATAAACTTATCAAGATGTGGATAAAAAGTCTCAACTACGATGAAACTGAAAATATCCTAATAGCCTACAACTAGATAATCATACTCACACAACACACACACACACACACACACACACACACACACAACACACACACACACACACACACACACACACACACACACACACGCAAGCGGGGTACTTAAAAACATAAACCTATACCTATTTATAATTATTAATAAAATTACCTCTATTTTCTATATTTCATTTAAGCCACTCTATGATTGTAATAATTAATATTAATCTGTACTGAACCCGACCAATTTTATGATGTAATCGTTCTGGTTCCTGCGATACAGGCCTAGAGCCTAGTGCAGTGGCCGCTGCTCAATTAATTAAATAAGCAGGTTTACACGAACATTGTAAACTTAATTTTATTCATACATAACTAAAATCCAACTGTCAACTAGAATCTATGTACCTAATTGTGTTTAATTATTTTAGCTTCAAGATACATTATGCCATATTACCTGTATGAATCTGTATTTTTTTACTGTAAACTTGTTTGTCTGTGTGATTTTAATAAAGATTATTATTATTATATTATTATTATAAATATACGAAAGATTTTAGACTTTCGCGTTCTATTACATACGACCTAGGTATTACTACTACACTACTTAGGCATTAAAAGTATTTTATCCATTGAAAAAGTTAAATTATTGGTTTTGTTACACATTAATTAATTAATTTACTTTTAGGTAGTTTTTAAATACTTACTCCATCAGGCAACAAAAATTCAATTCTCAGGTTGTACAGATCCGAAGGTCCTTGATTTGTGAACTGGAAGAACATAACGATATTATTAATTGTGACCAGTAGCGCTACCATGAGTTTAAAAGTTACGGACTCGATATTGCCTACGTAAATATGTCTATGAAAAACTTGTGCAGCGCCCCTGGTGGTTACGCTTAGAACTAAAATCGGTCGTATGAAAAAAACAACTCGATAGGTTTTTGACGCCAACTCATGGTACCGCTACAGTCCTTTTAAATAGTAGAATATGGAAAATATGGCAAAAAAAAAATCACAATTTTAGTTATGGATATCTTGTATTTAATCAATTAGGTGCTAAGCTTATCGTTAAGTATCTTAATACTCACCTCATAATAATGTGTGAACAACACATCGCCCTTTTTAGTGAGCGTTTCCCTTGTTACTATCATAGTCGAATTAGCTTCGGTTTTCCTGAGAAATAAAAAAGCGTGAATTTAAAAACAAATTAAACCTTAATATATTAATCGAAAAAATAACATTAACTAGGTATGGGTGTTGACTTCGAAAACAAACAAATAAACAAAAACCCCGTTTATTTTTAGTATTAATTTTCCTGGATTTAACATTGTAACGGGTTTTTCAATAATACCCAATTTCATTGTTTTAAACAGTTATTGTATCACAATACCGAGACAGATTAAATTACCATGAAGTTGTTTGAAGCTTATTTTTTACCTATAGATATGAAGTAATATAATAGTAGCAATTTAGGTAAAACGTACAACGGTAGGTACGAGTTACATAGTATTTTATCATTTATATACAAATATTTCGCTGGGCAATAAAAATAATAGATAGACAAAAAAATCATACAAAATTACCGGATATGTGATTTGATCATAAAATATGTAAAGGTTAATAAACCTTGTACTACGGATATACATCGATCCTAAAAAAAGTTTAATATCTATCTAGCATACTCGCACTTCACCAAATTTGTCATGAAACTCACCCGATATAATTGTATGAGCTTAGAGGCGTGATTTTGAAGATTAACTCCTTGGCTCCTGAGCTGACCTTCCTGAGGTATAAGGGGTCTTCGAGATTGGCAGCTACCATCAGCTCAGTAGCAGCACCATCCCACGCATATTCTAACTCTATATCCCACATAGCTGTTTTATTCCTGAAAGTAAAGATAATAAACATAATTATTTTAAGAAACCGTTTCAGGCTCTTTACAGGGCTTTTGAGTACGAGTCATACTTATTCTTCTCCTTAAAATTAGTTTCGAAGTGTCGAAAGCCGAGTGGCAAGGTCGTTGTTTGCCATGCGAGAGGTCGCCAGTTCAAACCCCGCAACGTACCACAGTGTTTTTAAGAATTTGAAATTCATATACGATTATTCGATGCTATAATGCTGTAGGAAAACATCGTGAGGAAACCTGCACACCTATAAAGAAATTCTAAGGTTGTGTAGTCGACCAACCCGCACTTGGCTAGCGTGGTCGACTAAGGCCTTATCGCCTTAGTTTAAGGTAGGCCCTGGCTGGGGCACCCCAGCAGTAGGGTAGTACTTATATGGGCTGATGATTATACCTTTTCAGAGGAGCAGGCAGGTCACAGATCATATCCAAGTCCTGGAGGGAGCAAGAGCTATCCAACCTCTTGGGAGGGGAGGGAAGGACTACGTGTAACTTCACGCTGTACGCTGGCTCCTCCAGATTGGTAACCTTGATCTTAGCACCGATTTTGGTGTTCGATCCCGGTATGTACGAAAGTTCTCTGGAAAATAAAAATAAATGTTTAAGCTCGCGTGCATCACTAAACTACAACTACTGTAATGATTCATTAGGTTTAGGTTAGGTAGGTTAGATTTCATGATTGTTTTGATTTGGTCAATAAAAACATATGATAAAGAAAAAAACTTTTGTAATTTTTAGTTGTTCCAATTAAAAATCCAGTTAAACCACATAATTAAAATTGGAAACATCACATTTTACTCTTCGTAAACAGGGACAAGCCCACTATCTCTACTCTATTGTGACCAAAATAGCTCTCACATATACATAACGTATTTTGGACAATAAAGGAAGCTCAATTGGTAATAGCACTGTGGCCTCCCGTAAAATTGTAGGTTGAGTCAGTATTATATTAATTATATTACGTACAAATCTTATCCTATCTTATCTTATAGTGGGGACCGTCTAACCGGTTAACTTCGACTCTCAGGGATCTTTTGTGTTTCCCCTACCTTTATACACCTACTCCCTGAAAATCAAATACATTAATGCAATAACGTCCTTGGGTCTGAGGTACCTGTATTCTTCTAGTTTCGGATAAGCCGTTCCCAGAAGTCTGCGCCTGTATCTGGCCAGTGTTTGTGTACAAATATTGCAGTAATTTTTTTGACTTCAAAAAAAGGAGGAGATTCTTGAGTCTACGGTTTTTATGTTTGTTATCAGAACTTTTGATTTAGTCATCCGATTTGCATACTTTAGATTTTTACACGTAAGCTTGTGATTCTTGTGTAGTCTCGTTTTAATTTAATGAAGCAGTGATATAGCAATATTCATAAATAAACTTACTTCCCCAAAGGCTGCAGAGTCATCTCTAACCATGGTGTACAAATAAGGTCGTCGCCACAATCACTAAGCAGTTGGATGAGGAAGGAAGAGGTTAATATGGAGTTATCAGACAGCCTCGCTCCTTTTTTGGGAAACTCAGAAAGGTGATCTAAAATAGACCAAATAAAATTAAGGAAATTTAAATCTGAAAACATAACTAGCTATTTTAGTAAATTTTGTGTACTTGAATATAATAAATAACTAGTAACCTGCCTTTTCGATTTGCTTAGGGTATACATAAAACTATTCCCTTCAATTCCTTTTATCGATAGAAAAAAAAGCGAAAGCAAATCCGTTGCGTGGTTTCAAAGATTTGAGCTTACATAGGGACTGATAGACGCAATAAGCGATTTTATATTACACTATGTAGTGATACACCCACACACGACACTAATGTTCAATACAAATATTTTGCCCCAAGTAAGGATCGAACTCACTACTACTGGTGCAAAAAAAAGGGCACCGCCATCGAGACAGTAAAATAAGAAACAAAATATCGTCTTTTTGAATAAGGAAAAATGTTATGTGTTTAACTCGGTCTATTTAAATCAATAATAATAGCCTTACCTAATTCCATCGTGGGTTTCAATTCAAAGTTCAACAAAATAGGCTTGGATAAGTCTGATTGGTTCTGGAAAAGAAAATTTATATGTTTTAGTAAGTTTAATAATAATTTACTTGAAAACTGAATAAGACCGGGAAATTTACCATGCTGTTTTATTTTAATGAGCTCCCGATATATCGGCATGGGTACTAGTGCCATGATCACTGTTTAGTGTAGTAAATATCCAGGACATATTCAGTTTTAAAATGTGCGCGTGCAACCATGACAGTTGAAAGCAATATTTTATTGCATGTAAGTATAATAATATCATGTAAATGAAAGTTTATGTCCAATGTTATGAGTCCGAGTAAAACTGCATCTAAAGATATTTTATGGCAAAATGGCATTTACATGTTTTTTTTCCTAATTTACTACGATGATGGCTTCGAGTAGCCTTATCTCACCGGACTAACGGGTTAGCGGTTTGCTAACATCCAAACAATATTAATAATAAAAATAATAAACTTTATTTCCGATATAATATTACATTCAGTACAATTTATTTATCAAGCGGTCGCTGCACTACGCCACTGGCTTGTCTCGCAGCGGCCAATAAACGGCCTAAACATAATTATTACATGAACGAACTGTGCTAAAGAGAACAATATTTGGGAAAATTAATTAAAATAATGTAAATAAAATGAATTTATAAACTAAAAAAACAATATTACGAAACCTTGAAGTAGGTATATAAACATTGAAGTAAGGAATTAAGGAAGTAATAATTAGATTCTTCTAACTACATGGGAACAAGTCACCGGGTGATTCATATTTATGATCAAACTTTATGTCTCATAAACGTGCGTAACTAAGTAAATTTTACGAATCGAATAATTCACCTGTCTCTACAATAGAAGTAGGTACATGATTAATATTCCAAGTATTTAAGCTAGTTACTCACATTAACTTGTATGATTTGCTCATCACAGGTGTCTACTCCGGGACGCGCAGTGACGAAGTAACTCGTATCTGATAGCGAATATGCTCTTCCGCCCTCAGGGTCAACTGTCACTGTCGCCTGGAGTTCTGGAAACAAGAAAAACATACATTACTGGTTTCTTATGTGAATGTCACTCACCGGCTAGCTGAGTTCATGTCCCAATCCAGCTATGCATGAATGTTCACTTTTTCTAATTTTAAAATAACTGAGTTGGGTTGGCTGGGATGGGTTATAACGAAACGTTGCAATAATATTGTTTAGGCGGAATAATATAAATTAATATATTTTAACTTTACTGCGAAAAACAGTCACGGACAAAAACTAGTGATTTATAAGTGCCTGTAAGAAGCCCATGGTTACGCTATTCTAATTTTTTACTTTGAAGACAATGTCATACGATTAAGGTCAAATTTACAGTGAAAACATATCAACTTACTGCCTAATATAGATAAAAGTACATTATGTATTATTTTGATTTAAAAAACTTACTTATTTCAACATCAGACCACCGATTATTAGGTGGTACTGTTACACAGAAAAGCGCAGTAAAATTGTCTGCTTTCTGTCTCAGAGTTTTAGCGTCTGGCACTTTTATGGCTGAAATTACTTGTATTGTTGGTATACTACGATATAAGTATGCTGTACCGCTATTATAAGCTCCAATTGCAAGATCTGAAAAAGAAAATATGAAGGTTTAAAAAATGTATATCCATTACATCATTATTGATACTTACGACGATTCCTATAATTTTCATTTTATGTTTTTCCCTTAGGTAACAGGAAACAGTTGCAACAATTTGATTAAAAAAATCAAATTGGTGTCAAAGAGGCTTATTAATTTAGACAATAGTTTATTAGTCACCAATATTCATTCGTTTGGTTTATTTATTTCTCTGTCAATCGCAGACTTTTTCATTTATCTAGATCATTTAGGATCATAAAATATACTCACCATTGCATTTGTTATGGTCTACGTCATATCCCTTGGCTATGGAAATGCCAAAGCTCATTGAGCCTTCACCCATGATCCTTTGATAGTAATTGGCCATGAGTCCTTTCTCTGAGCCTCGGTATATGTACACCACGCCACTTCCTTCATTCTCCCATGGAGCACCGATGGCTACATCTAAAAGGAAAAAGTATTTTGTAAGTAAGGTCCTTTATGAATAAACTAGTGACCCGCCCTCACTTCGTGTAGGGGATATTATACATAAAAACATTCCTCTTCAATCCCTCTATCTATAAAAAATAATCATTAAAATCCGTTGCGTACTTTAAAAGCTTCAAGCATTCATAGGGACAGGGAGACGCGGGAAGCAACTTTGTACTATAGACTATCAAACATATTAATATACTTTAACATAATAAGAACGCACCGAGACACGGAATAAACAACACACGTATATTAGTACCGATCGCGAATCATACCCACGACTCTTGCCATAGGAGTCAGTGCCACAAACCAATACGCCATCAACCCACCGCCAAAAAGTTTAAAAAAATTAAGACGGAGGATGTTTTTCCCGGGTTTGAGGTGAATTAAAATAAATACAAATGTTAAACACGCCTTTTTTAACAAAACTTACTTTCACGGACCGTGACCACGAGCGATGTAAAGAGCTCAAACGTCGGGTCCCTAAATAATATGTTTGTGGTTTAGAATAACAATACGCGCGATTTTAATCGGCAAAATTAGTTTTATTTCAAATGTGTAGTGTTCGCGCAAATAATAGACAATATTATGACATTATTATATTTTTATTTTATTAAGTGCCTTTAATTTTCCTGCTCTTGTGGTTTTTCGAATTTTAAATTACAAATTAAATACAAATTAATTTAATTTAACTCCGTCATTATGATAATCCAAGTCAAATATTTGTATGATGAGCATTGCTGTTTGTCTTGAGTGTGTATGTTCATATTATATGTATATTTTTTTATTTTAGGGGTAGAATATTTGCATATTTCACTATTTTATTTCATTTTCGTAACACAAGTAGGTACTTTATGCTAGTTTTTACGTGCTACAAAAAACAAATACAAAAAAAAAACAAAAATATTTATTTTATAACAAGTCGGTGTTGCAGGGTAGCTATGGATCCTATCCTTTTAAGTTTAAAAAACCTGTATTAGGATGAGACCGCTCTTCCTCAAGCAATTTGTCGTCTTCAGTATGACTTGTCTGCAAAAGTAGTACAGCTAATCAATGTATGTGTTATTCTCAGATATTTCCTTCACACACAACGTAACACAAATATTTATCCCGGGTGGGAATTAACCCACGACTCTTGAAACCGTTGGTTGCCAACCTGGGTCACTAACCACTGGTTTACCGAGCCAATCAATAAATATTATTATTAATAGACAATCTAATGGGTTATCTGTTAAGAAATTACTCAGCCCGGATTTAGGAAGTTGGCGGTTGCACGCCCGTGCCTCGGAAAACATGTTAAGCCGGTGGTCCTGTACCTGATCTCTCATCGGTCATGTCGGTTTGCCATCTCACCGAACTAAGAGAGTAAGGGAACAGAGAGTGCACTTGTGTTTGCGCGCACAATTGTGCACTATAATATGTCCTGCGCACTTGGCTGATCTTAATCCAGATCGGCCGCATTGGCCGAAATCGGTCGGACGCCTTTTTATTATTATTACTATAATGGGTTATCGTAGATGTTCTTACCTGTCATTCCGTCTCCATCTATATCTCCAAGGTCAGCAATAGCAGTTCCGAATCTTGCTCCACTTTCACCAGACCCTTGAACTGATCCAGCATCTTCCAGGAAAAAGCTCGAATCCTAAAAATAATAAAAAATAAAACTTACTTAGATAAAGCTACTTCTCTTTTAGGGGTGATAGCCGTCCGCTCCACATCAAGTCCGGTGATGATAACGAGGCTACTCCAAGCCATCATTGTAATTCAGTTAGTAAAAAAAAAAGAAAAGCTACTTCTGTATTGCCTAATAACCTCACACATAATATGCAGATAATTTAGTTATTTGCACCGTAATAATTACTATGATTACTATGATATGTAAAGCTGTCTTTGTGAATTTATATAGATAGCATAATATGAAACATTGTCCCTAACTTTTAAGGGTGAGATTGATGAATGAAAATAAAAATGAAACAGATGAATTTTTGAACACAAATTACAAGTGTCAGAATACATACCCCAGTCCTAGTGATGTAAACGAACACTTTCCCCTGATCATAAGTTAGTTCCCCGTCAGATTTGGTCGCGTAGTTCGGGGCCCCGACTAGCAGGTCGCTGAGTCCGTCCCTGTTGATATCCAGGGCGCACAAGGAGGCCCCAAAGTACCCCCCTAGTTGCGGCCCCCGTAACTTCGCTTTTGTGTTCAAGGGGTCATTTTCTCGGCTTTCAGGGTCAAATATTAACACCTAAAAAAATAAACAAACAATTAATAATTACTAGTGACCCGCCCTCGCTTCGCTTCGGGTATATTAACAATAAAACCTTTCTCTTAAATCCCCCTATCTATTAAAAAAACCGCATAACAATCCGTTGTGTACTTTTTAAGATTTAAACATACGTAGTTACAGACAGACGCGCGACTTAGCTTTATACTATGAAGTGATTTTTTATTCTTTTCTTTTCTTTTCTTTTCTCTAAGAAGAAGCAAAAGAAAGGAAAAATGACAATAAAACGAAAAAAAGACAAAAAATATATTTGAATCATAATTACTTATAAATTTTACTTCTTCTTTTAAAACACAAATAAATGTTAGACGTTTTCTTATACAGGGTGTCCCAAAAAGTAGTGTCAAGCGGAAGTCCTGAGATAGAACACCCTGTGGGGCATCCGAAACACCCCTATGTATGTTCCGCGATTTTTTATAGTTTTCGAGTTATGATTCTTTTTCTAAAATTTTGAGAACAACTGACCTAACCGACTAAAAATATTGTAGAGAAAAAAGTATTTTACTTTTTTGAGTAATTCTTTTTGCAAATAAATTTTCATAAGTTTTTCTTTAATGCCTAAAATATTTGTTTCCATAACTTATATGGAAGTTATCAAAATTATGGTACAAACTGAAAAGTTACGTTCTGTAAATAAAGTTTTACAATTTCAACGTTAAATTTAAAATACTAGGAGGTAGCTGCATGGCTCCTAAGTAACTTTAAAAACTGAGCTTGACACTCAGCTTTCATAATCATTAATAAAAACTGGTACTTAATGGGCTACTTTTGCTAAAATTGGACTTCAAAGACAGAGAGGTGGAAACATCATAAAATTTGCCATTTGAATACGAAGTATTATTTGGGCATTTTATTATTTCTAAAGTTAATAAGATTGTTAACAATGAAAATTATACCAGAAATGCTGAGAAATAACCACTTGAAAGTTTAATTTGTGATACTTAAAAAATTAATTAAGTTTAAAAATGGGAACTTTATAAGAAAAGAAAAATTATCGTTTTTGATTATTTTTTGTAAAAAATTTATAAGTAAAAGTTTATTAAAGTCCGTAAAGAAAGCAAAGTTCGTCAAGTTCGTCATAACAAAGGTATTGCATGTGAAAACAGTGTTAGCGCAATGAAACTTAAATTAAACAAAAAAAAAGCATCCAAATGTTTGCTACTGAGTGCTCCTGTATTAAATTTAGGTTTGTTAACAAACTGACTAACTTTCGGAATAATAAAATGTCCAAATAATGCTTGTTCATCAAATGGCAAATTTTATGATTTTTCCACCTCTCTGTCTTTGTAGTCCGATTTCAGCAAAAGTAGCCCATTAAGTACCAGTTTTTATTAATGATTATGAAAGCTAAAAGTCTAGCGCAGTTTTTAAAGTTACTTACGAGCCATGCAGCTACCTCCTAATATTTTAAATTTAACGTTAAAATTGTAAGACATTATTTACAGAACGTAACTTTTCAGTTTGTGCTATAATTTTGAATACTTTCATATAAGTTATGGAAACAAATATTTTAGGCATTAAAGAAAAACTCATGAAAATTTATTTGCAAAAAGAATTACTCAAAAAAGTAAAATACTTTTTTCTCTACAATATTTTTAGTCGGTTGGGTCAGTTGTTCCCAAAATTTTAGAAAAAATATCATAACTCGAAAACTATAAAAAATCGCGGAACATACATGGGGGTGTTTCGGATGCCCCACGGGGTGTTCTATCTCAGGACTTCCGCTTAACACTACTTTTTGGGACACCCTGTATAATAATATTTTCCCCTTACATTAAAATAGATTTTACGGACATGACGGATTTCTTTGTTTAATTTGATTGTTTATTCATATTTGTGTGTCAGCGGGTGTTCTAAAAGATAACTAACGCAGTTCTAAAAAAATTTTTCTACATATAAAAAGTATAAGTTTGTTTGTGTACCTGTCCGTATCCCATTTTAGATCGAGGGGCACCGCTAATATGGAGTACAGTGCCATTTTTTTCGAAAACGCCTGAGTCTACGCTATATCCTGTTAAGAGAAGCCGTATATTTTAATCGTTGTTAAACTGATATATATCTACAAAGACATGAACGTACAAAGATGAATACATAAATATTAATAGATAATTATCATCAAAATTTATCAGAAAATATTTATTTCTATTACAAGAAACAGGAATTCTTTTTAGGTATTGGTACAACGGGCTGATATCCGCAACTCGACGTCAAAGCGCCTATTTTGCGTGGGGACTTCTCTCTCTCTTCTTCTTTTTAGGTATACGAGTACATAAAGCAGATCTGATATATTAATAAGTAGTCTGATACTAAGTCAAATTTTCTAAATTACAATTATACATAATACACTTCACTTCACTACACTTCACTGTAAGTATATCATCATCATCATCATCAGCCCACTTTCGTCCACTGCTGGACATAGGCCTCCCCAAATGCTCGCCACTTATATACTTAATGTAAAAAAATACTGATATTGCTCATATAGGTACTATAAACGAGTAGGACTATAATAAAATTATATATCCTTACATGTTTTACAACAAAGCTAAGCTATTTAAAGCAACGATTGATAAGCTAGTTCCGACATTGCTGATTGAAAAAGTCAGTCAAAGTACAGTACCTAAATCATAAACTGGGGACTTTACATTGGTTGTAATGGGATGAGCAACACATTATTAACGATAACGAATTTCTAAAATTAGACAAGTATTAAAACAATATAATTTTAAGAGTATAATTATTAGAGTTATTAATATTAGTTTTCACATATTATTTTTGTATTAACTATTGTCTGTCACAGTGAACATAACAATACCTAAGGTTAATTATAATTTAGGTAAATTAGTAATTTTTAATTAACCATTATTTATTAATAAATTTAATCACTATTAATGATTTATCACCAACGAAAAAGTTTATTTTTACCTAAACATGAAACATTAAACTTAAAAGCGATTAGAAATATTTACAACATAGGTACACTACTTAAAATTTGTAAAAAATTGGCATTCATGACCCCGCCAGAACGGGGACTTGAACCACTGGACCTCCCGATATCTCGTCGGTTGCACTAACCTCTAAGCTATCCAGGTCTTAAAAATTTTTGTTTTCATTGAGTTTTATAAGCATTAAAAACAATAAAAAAACCTACTTACAATGTACCAAACAAAAATTAAACAAGTAGGTATTATCATCATCATCAGCCCATATACAGGGGGCACGAGCGCGCCCTAACGTGGCCGTCATGCCTAAATTGGGCAGGGGTTTACTCAAGGTGGTGTGTGGGACTCCCAGCTGCCAGTGCTGAGATGGAAAACCGGCAGCTGCTCCTGGGCTGAGGTGCAATGCCCAGGGGTAGATCCACTAAACTCTGCGGCGTACCTCATCGCCTTAGCAGCGTCATGGATCACTAGCATAGCCTAACTACAACAACGAGGACATCAGGCCTTAGTCAACCACGCTGGCCAAGTGTGGGTTGGTCGGTTCACACAGCCTTTTAAAATAGTCATTGGTTCCCTCACGTACAAAAGATACATCATAAAACTTAATTATGACCTTTTTCGTTTATTTATAAAATAATTTTATTCAGAAAAGTCGTGCGATATTAATTTAGTTCAGGTTTATTCAACTTACCAAAATAATCATCAGGGCCCAGGTCTTTCGTGTAATATGGATTCGTGATGACTTCCTTGTCAAACTGGTATGAGTTTCTCTTATGTTTGTAGTTTACGACAGCACCTGGTCGAGGCAGAAAATATTAGACGATATCATAATTGTTACTTTTTTTTAAATAAAGAAAGAAAGAATGGTAGATAGGAACGTAGAAAAAGTTTTTAACAGGCTTAAAAACTATACGATAAGGTACAGCCTTATCCTTAACTATACGATAAGGGTGTAAACACAATAAATAAGAGCATCAAATTCAAAGCTACTAACTGTCCGACGTTTCGACTGGATTGCACCAGTCATGGTCGCGAGCGATCTAAGTAGCCATGAAAGTGCTAAGCTTTTTTATCGAGTGTAGCCCCTAATATTATAGTTTTCAATGTAATAGATCGCGAAAGTTTGAATAAACAAAGAGGTTGAACAAAGAGTACCCTCTATGTTGGCCCTTCCCAATAAAGCCACATGAAAATATTTGGACAAAAAGTTACGGTTCACGTGATCAAGAAACAAAGGCAGAAGTTGAACGGCAAATCCGTAGAAGTAAAATTAGAAGATAATATAATATTACACCATATCACATACATCACGTGGTAAGTTTGCTTTAAGCCCTTGTGTTACGGACATTAGAATCAACAGTGGATACACAAATATACTTAAATATATTTAATAACACACCCAGACACGGAACAAATACCGATGTTCGTCACACAAATATTATTCGTCCCGGGTGGGAACTGAACCCACGACTCTTGCAACCGTAAGTTGGGAATCACTAACAACCACTGTTCCACCGAGCCAGTGATATTGTTGGGTATCGTCAACACACATAAACTTTTTATATTTACTACAAAATATGTGAACATTTGCAATGAATATTGTTGCAAGGAGCTAGCCCTTTCTTTGTACTGTCGATTGGAATATTTTAACTAACCTGTCCATTGCAGAACTCCTGGTGCACCCAAAATGAAGTGGTCGTCCTTTGTATAAGCAATAGACATCCCGGCTTGGCCATACGCAAAGTAGTTAAAATGGCGGCCGTAAGATCCGTATTCCTTTCTTACCCCATTAGTTATTAGGGCTTGGCGAGCTGTAGGTAAAATAAAAGTAAATTTAAAAGTAAGTAAAGCATCTAAGTAAGTTAAATAAATACCATGCATTGTGTTTCATATAAATCTAATCGTGTAGAGAAAGCAGGAGTAGTAATAGGTGTAGTAGTAGAATTTTTGGTTATTAGTTGAAGTATTAGTACTATGTAGACTAGCAAACTAAACTAGTGTTATTCCGTAATAAGCTTTAAGATATTGCATTCTGTTAAGTGCCACAAAAAAAAGACATTTGCACACCATCTGATGTAAGTCCCTAAGACTAAATCACCTTAGTACTTGAAAAAATACTCTAGTTGATTAACTAACTAGATTTAGTTTTATTGTATAAATGACAATATACCAGGGTCTTTGAGTGGAGTCAGTGAGATCTCCTGATCTTTTCCAAGTACGCAGCAGACTCCGTTGGCCAAAAGATGTTTATCCAAGTATGGTTCAGTCACACGAGGTGCACAAATCTGCAATAGAATACCATAATAAGTATAACATAACACAATGTCACGTAAGTACATTGATCTGATCCCGTGGTAAGTTGCTTAAGCACTTGTCATAAGGATATCAGAAACATCAGTGTTACACAAATAAACTTAATTACATAGTATAAGGAGCTGGATGCGAGTGGCCGAGGAGAGAGAGAAGTGGCGTGCATTTGGGGTGGCCTATGTCCAGCAGTGGACTGTAATGGGCTGATGATGATGATGATGATGACATAGTATAAAGCAAAGTCGCTTCGCGCGTCTGTATGTACGTATGTATGTATGCTGGAATCTTTAAAACTACGCAACGGATTTAAATATTTTTTTTAAATAAATAGGTCGAGGGATTGAAGAGAAAGATATTTATCTATATATATTAAAGGAGAAACTGATTGACTGACTGTCTGACGAAAACCATTCATGTCGTTGAGGCATATGCTGAGGCTGGGACCTGGTTGACCACTGATAAATTTTGTGTTCCATGTTGTTTTCTTGTTTTTTTTTTTGTGGTCAATAAATATATTTTATTATTATTATTATCAGTCATATCTATATTCTCGGGACTACAGAGTCCTGGATTTTTGGGAAGCGTGCGTGGGGCCAAAGCCAACACGTAGAGGCCCTTTTATGACTTGTATGCTATAATATGTAAAATGTGGCACTATTATCATTAAAATGTTGCCGACAAATAATAAAAAAAGACATAAATATTACCAAAAGCTTGTTATCTGAAGTCGCAGCCATTTGAGCACCAAACCACATGTCATCTTTGAAAAAGCCTGATCGCTCCAAAAAACTGTTTTTCTTGTGACCTGTAAAGTATCGTTAAATTGCTTAGTTTTGACTTACGAGTATATATTCTAATAAATAAATATCATTATTCATCATTACGCACCGCGGCCGGAAATGTGTCACAACAATGCAAATTTAGGCGTCTCGGTAAAATAGAAATTCCTTGGTTTTTTTTTTTCTTAAACTCATCAACAATTTAAAAAAATATGTTTAGTCAAGGAACTTTTATAGTTTTTTAATAGTTAACGTGCAAAAATGAACTATATACTATGACACCCTAATTTTGTAAGGTGTCATATTTCTTGCCAGGGTGCGATTAATAGTTAAAAGATCACTGAATTTTCATAATGATAAAACCAAGTACAGGTAATAATAACCTTACCTACAGGATAGCAGGTCACATTACGACTATCCAAGAAGCTCACAGGACACGCGAATACATCTCCCGGGGATGAGCCATTTTTGGATCTATCGCTAGCTTTGGGTGCACCGACGTGGAATCTAAAAAAGACGCATTAAATAATGAATGCACCAACGTGGAATCTAAAATAGATGCATTAAATAATGAAGAACGTTGATAATTTTAGTTCTTCTCCTTCTTATCGTATGGTTGATGAAAAACCTTTCAACCTTTTTTTGCAGGCCTTTGGGGTGAGTGCGACAGGCGCAATATGATCTGTTGTGCCTGTCGACCTCATATTTGGATCTCACTACCACTTACCATCAGGTGGAGTGAGGTCATCTTGTTTGCCTATTATAAAAAAAAACCTGGTGTCAGAGTTTAAACCGCCCGTAGGCCTCTGACATGGCTTCACACACCGTTGAAAAATCTCTCAGATGTGCTGGTTTCCTCACGATGTTTTCCTTCACCGTTAAAGCGTCGAATTATGGTACATATGACTTTCAAAATTGAAAAATAAATTGGTACCTGGCGGAGTTTGAACTGGCGACGTCTCACATGATTTTAGTTAATTATGCATAAATTATATTTTGTATAAATTAGTTTTACAAAAATATTAAACGTGCCAATACAAAATCTACCAATGTGAAATTGCGACTCACGAACATTCTCCATTGTTAAAAGCAAATAAAATATATCAGTAAAAGATAACAATTTATAAAAACAAAAAGTGTCTAAATATATTATTCTTTCTGACTCCTTCACGAAGTATTCCATATCATTTCATTTCAATTTTATTACACCCAACTAATATTATAAATGCGGAACTTAGTAAATATGGATGGGTTAAAAAATATTGAAAGATTATTTAAAATTGTATAAATTACGATTAGATTTGACTACAACAATTTAAAAATGCATCCATGGCTGAGTGATTAGGGTCGGTGCTTGCCATGTGAGAGGTTGCCATTTCAAACCCAGTCACGTACCAATGGGGTTTTTAAATTTAAAATTCATAAATATGATTATTCGACGAAGGATTTCTAAGGTTGTGTAGTCGACCAACTCGCACTTGGCTAGCGTGGTTGACTCTTTAGTCAATCAGTCAGTCCTTACTGATCGCCCTAGTTTAGGGTAGGCCCGTGCCCCAGCAGTAGGGATATGGGCTAATGATGACTTGACTACTGACTTCACGAGAACGAAGTCATGGGTCGAGAATTAGTGCTGTATACTTCTACGACAAGTGTTTCTTATCATCATGTCATATAATTATAGTAAACAATCTATCGCATAGCT
Organism: Maruca vitrata; assembly: GCA_039566165.1. NCBI lineage: Eukaryota > Metazoa > Arthropoda > Insecta > Lepidoptera > Crambidae > Maruca > Maruca vitrata. The sequence continues at coordinate 2,263,773 of CM076914.1, read as the reverse complement.
ACGTGCATTTTACCAAATTTTAATATCAATGTTAACGCATGCAATTTCATCATAACAAAATACTTTTTATCATCAATTGTAGTCTTTGTTTGTCTAGACCATGAATATATGTATGCTGCACCTAGCATATTGTAAGGGGAAATTCATGATGAAATGGTTTTCTGTACGGTTTTGCAATTTGCAGCATAATCTTCTTATAAATAAAAATGAATTGCTGTTCGTTAGTCTGACTTAAACTCGAGAACGCCCGGACCGATTTAGGTAATTTTTTTATATGTTCGTCGTAGTCCAGGGAAGATTTCAATGAGAAAATATAAAAAAAAGAATCATTATTGGTGTCATAATTTCTTAATTCTTAAACATATTCGAAATAGGTTTATGAAAAAAAATATTAATTTAGAAACGTAACATACGCTTAATAGCTCAGAAATTAGATGTGCTTATATTGAATTTTTGTTTATTTTATAAATTATAATGAAATTCGGAATAAGCATCATTATGGATAAAGTAAACACATTATTCAGTATTATAAAACTAACTAAATTTAATTGATCTAACCTAAATTAAAATAAAAACATTCTTATAAATTAAAAATATGCAGTAATAAGTCGATACAAAAAAATATTATGTACTTTTTTATTATAAAAATAATTAAACATCACAACTTACCCCAAATTGCTCAACAAAACACTGTACCCAAAATAACTAGCCGCTTCTTTTGGTCGAAACGTAGTTTTGCTATTCACATGAAAAACATTACTTGAACTCACAGCACATCCACACATACACAAATAAAAAAACAAAAACAAAATATTGCACATTGTCACTAACACTATCGTTTGTTTTTAAAAATAATAAAAATATTAAATGCCCTTCACTAGCATCTTCACGGTATGATATCCCAGTTATGACTGATGTTGGCAATGGCAGTCTATCCATATCTCATTAAAATTATGCGATTCTTTGTATGAATCACAACAAAATTATGCTGACTCTGTTAACAGGTATGATCCAACGCCTATTTGTGTTTGAACGTCACTTAATTTACTTTTTTTTGTGTCAAATTGCAGTCTTTGACGGTAGGTAATTTGTCTTTTGGTTGCACTTTGTGCATTACAATTTGTTTTGATGTAGCGTACTCGTATGTGGAGTAGTGATAAGTGTTACGAGAATACAAAAGCGGAAACTGCAGTGCAGTGTAAAATGCATTTTATTTACTTATCTTGAACGTTGGCATTTGTTTGGTTAGCCTGATTGTTGGTTTTATTTAATTAATTTATTGTAGACGCCTAACAAAATATTTTTATTGCTTTTATTAAACTTGTTTTCGTTCAAGTCAGCTTAATTATACCTCGTGAAGGGTTAGTAAGTTAAAAATATATAATTCAAATCACGAGGTTCAATCGCATGAAATTCTAGGTATAATATTTTTTTGCAGCGATTTTAAGCTTTTACACATTTACCTTATTTACTAGTGAGCATACTACACATAAAATATAATTTTATGTTATTTTAGATATACCTACTTACATTATTTGACTGGCTCGGTGGAACAGTGGTTAGTGACCCAGGTTCACTACTTACGGTTCCAAGAGTCGTGGGTTCGATTCCCACTCAGGACAAATATTTGTGTGACGAACATCGGTGTTTGTTCCGTGTCTGGGTGTGTTATTAAATATATTTAAGTATATTTGTGTATCCACTGTCGTTTCTGATTTCCGTAACACAAGTGCTTAAGCCACTTACCACGGGATCAGATCGATGTATGTGATGTTGTGAAATATTTATTTATATTATTTATTTATATAATAAACCTACTGTACCTACCTACCCAATAAGTAAGTGTTAATAAAAAGATGACAGTGAATTTTTTTTTAAATAAGTTAATTACCTACATAAATTATATAATTATGTAATGCAATGTTTTATTTTGATTTAAATAAAGCAATCGTTAATTACGTTGAAGAGATAAATTTATCTTTGCTCACGGGAAACACTTATCAATTGGTTATGTAACAGATACAATGACCTTATTCGTTTTTAGTGTTCCGCATCTCAAATAAAGGAACCCTGTTGGGACGGAACCCTTTGTGGACTGTTCTGACTTCCAGCTGAGTCATCATATAATTTGTATGATGAAAATTGTTGGTTGTTCCAATTAGTATGTTATTTATAATTAAAATTTGATTTATGTTGTCACACTGTTGCCCATCTGTAACACACACACATACAATTTAAGATCTAAAATCGAATACCTACTTGTGTTTGAAGTCCTTAGCTTTTAAGTCTGCTCGAGCAAAATTACCTAAATCCAACATTTTATACCTATAGTATGAAATACAATAGAAACCTAAAAAACTCATAAAGCCATTATATCTGAATATATTTCCCAAGAAAAAAACCACAGCAAGTTAAAAAATATAACCCGAAGCAAAAAAATGTATCATCACAAAACCATCTGATAATATTTACGTCCTAGCAGTTGCGGAACCCTCAATTCGCGAGTTTTACTTGACCGTCTATTTGACCCAACCACAGAAGAAAAGAAGGTGACTAAAATTTGTTTTCGTTTATATCGTACACGCGAAAAACGCTCAAAACTTTCATGGTTCCTTCTCATCATTGAAATTTTAGAGCATTTCATTCAATTCAATAAAATAAAATATTAACAAGAAATAAGTGTTTTAAAGACATGTTCCATGTTCGGCTATTTGAAATATCTACACCGAATGAATTAGAAATATGCATGCCGGCAATCTTGATTTTTTCAACAATTTATGCAAATAGACTTCAAAATATAATACAATGTGAATTTTAAGTGGAAATCGGTTCAAAAACGAAGGCTTTACAATGAATTAAAGTTAATTTTCCATCTCTTTCTTACAAAACAGAGTTTTGTATGGATTGAGTATGGCCGTAGTGTAATTTGACGTCACCTGACGTATCGGATCTCTCTGTCTACTCAGGAACTTTAAACAGGTAGGTATATCTCTGCTGTCGTAAGTAAATAGAAAAATTAAATCATATTGATATTTCTTCAATATTAAAGATTTATTTAGGATAATAAAAAAATGTGTGCATATTCCCCATAGTTTAATAAGATTCATTTTAACACATCCTTGAGTTGGCGAGTGTGCCATCATCAATATAAATGATTTTGAATTGATGAATCATTACGCTAATTGTGACATCATCTAACATAAATCTGTAAATTATTTTTAAAAAATTCTTAATTATTTTTGTTGAAACCAAGTGACCACGATTGATTTCAATTGTTTCAATTGTTATTTGCTTTACACATCTCCAATTTGATTTATCGTATGAAAATCCAAGCGCTGCGTTAGGACCGAGAGGTACCCGGTTCGAGTCCGGGGTTGGGCAACATTTGAGTGAGTTTTTCTGTAATGAAATTACTCAGTTCGGAGTTAGGAAGTTGGCGGTTGAACGCCCGTGCCTCGGCAAGCACGTTAAACCGGCGGTCCTGCGCCCGATCCTTCATCGGTCATGTCAGATTGCCGACTAATCGAACTATGAGAGTAACAGAATACAAAGTGCACTTGTGTCTGCGCGCACACTTGTGCACTATAATATATCCTGTGCTACGAGGCCCATCTCAATTGAGATCGGCCGCCATGGCTGAAATCGATCTGGCGCCTTACTTTCTTATTGCGGAATCGGATAAAAAGTTCCTATTTACTTTCACTGTCTCTAGAACATCCAAGTACCAAAATTTATTTAACTCTGTTCAGTAGTTTTGGCTTTGTAGCGAAACAATTTAGCATGCAAATTATGTATTCTTCATCATCATTATCATCATCATCGCGCATCACAGTCCACTCTTGGACATAGACCTCCCCAAACGCTCGACACTCCCGTTAATCTTCGGCTACTCGCATCCAGCTCCTACCAGTTTACAATATTAGTAACGATGAATAAAATTATTCCAGAGTCATCCGCTCCCCTGTAAGTGATGTTGACGAGGCTACTCCTAGCCATCATCGTACCTATGTGCGTTAGGGAAGTAAATTTTATTCCAGACACAATTATTATGCTAACCGAAGTTCCTATTAATAAATAAATAAATAATAAATAAATATTTCACAACATCACATACATCGATCTGATCCCATGGTAAGTAGCTTAAGCACTTGTGTTACGGAAATCAGAAACGACAGTGGATACACAATATATACTTAAATATATTTAATAACACACCCAGACACGGAACAAACACCGATGTTCGTCACACAAATATTTGTCCCGAGTGGGAATCGAACCCACGACTCTTGGAACCGTAGGTAGTAAACCTGGGTCACTAACCACTGTTCCACCGAGCCAGTCAACTATTATTATGCGATAGTGCATTATTATTTATGCATCACGAATGCAGTATTTGCCCTGTCCGGGATTCCATCAACACACATAATGCAATCAATTTCCGCGCGTGTGACTCACTATTTACTTGGCCGCACTGCATTTAATGAGTCAGTTTCGTAGTATCAGCTGATTGTTCATAAAATAAGTAGGTACCGCACTTATTTATTGTCATAAAATGCCACTAATTGACCGCTTCCGAAGATCTTTTGTACTATAGTTACAAAATCATTAGTGTTTCATTCGATTGTCGTAATAAAACAATTAGGTAACTAGTATCTTCAATCTTCAACATAAAATAAACTATAATTGTTCCTCATCTTTTGTTTTCGATTTAGCCATTCATTTGTACTACTTTACAGGGAGATAGTATTATGGAATTTAAAGGATTAGATTATTCATATTTTTGAATTTGGTACCTGGGTTCCTACTAAGTGTTCATAATGTAATTAGGATGCTATTTAAAAACGAATAATGATCTGGACTAATAATAATTTAGTGTTAGTAAAAAAAATGTGTTTAATTGCAGTACCTACCTATTATTTTATTAGTGTTTTATATAGAAAATTAGAGGGCTTAACACTTATAATGACACTATAGGTGCCTAAGCAAAGAAGCTGATGGAAACACTTTGCAAGATAACAAATAGCATAACGATTTCTTAAATTTTTTTGTAAAAAATTCATTTAAACAATTCATCCATTTCTTTGATTTACACGAAAGGAACGTAAGAAGGTATAAAATTTAGTGCTCTAGTAGTAATATTAACTAACACACACAATTTTATTCAACGTAAATTCTTATTCGTCTACAATAAGATAGAGAACATTTTTATCATACCGGCACCGGGAAACGCCTACACAAAACCCGCGAGCAAAGAATTCCACGCGGATGTCATTGCTAAAGGAAAAATGCAGGTACACAGATTCCAGCTGTAACTGAATCATATGACCCACTGGGTTCAGCCAGCATTCGTTTCACGAGAGCTGCAAAAATCCCTCCATCTGCAAATCGGTCCAGAAGGGATTACTGAGGGGATATACTGTTATCAAGGATTGGAAACGGGACTGAATTTAGTTTTTTATAGGTAAGTATTTTCTGTGTCTACACGATTTTTTAAATAAATTTAAACTTTGGAACACTGTTGCAACAATTACCTATACCTACCTAATAATACACTGATCACTCGGTTCTAGCTACAATTTTAACTAACTAATTGCCTGAACTTTGACTTCCCTTTGGAATTTTATGTCAAGTTTATAGACGTAGTAAGTATGGTAATTATTTCCAATTTTCCATGCATTCAAAAGCTTTTAATTTGATTGTAGGTACATGAACAGCTCCAATAAATGGGAGGTCTTTAAATTGTCAATGAAAAATATAATAAAATTAAAAAGCGTCAATTTGGACACAATGTCCTAGTCGTCAGCAAGTCCAACTACTGCGTCTATTTAAATGAAATTTAGCTCACAGATAGTCTATAGTCTGAAAAAGGATTCGGCTCAGATTTGAACCGACTTTGTTTTGAGGGGTTTAATGTTTTTCGCCATAAACGACTTTACGAGACGAACTTGCCGGAACTATTAACAAATAAAAATTCGTGGTGGCTGTGAGTGACTTCGTTTTGCTGAAAAGCGTTATCGTGTGTAGGTTCCGTGGTTCGTTGCCGAAAAAATTCCTCTAACGAATGTTTTTTTGTATGGATGCTCAATCATTGATAATGTTTCTTCACTGACTACGATGATAACTTGGAGTAACCTTGTCATCATCACCGGACTTGCGGGGGAGCGGATGGCCATCGCCCCTATAATAATTCTTGGAATCAAATTGCATTCATATCAGCGATAAATATGTATGTCTTGAGTCTTGTATTTTATATAAATATTTACCTTTTTATTTAGTTTTTTTCTATTTAGTTTTTATGAATATATCCTACTAATTTTATAAAAGCCAAAGTTTTTTTAATCATGTTTTTACTCTTTCATGCAAAAATAACAGATATTGATGAAACTTCACACTAATATATTTTAAGTATAACGCATTATATTACAATTCATAAACATAATTAAATAATGATAAATAACTCCATGCCAAGTCATAGGCGGCCGCTAGTATTTCAAACAGTTTTAGTTTACATTTTTATATTACATATAAATTATCTTTATTGGTCGCAATTAATTTAAAATGCTTAGCCATGACGATTTTATGATCGCGTATTTTTTTTCAGTCTTTTATTTTATTGTTTTCATCGTCGTCTCCAGCAATCATGCTTTTGTTTCCCTTTCTGAAAGGCAACATAACATCATCGTGAAGTCATCAGGTACTATCATCATCATCACTACTCTTTTGTTTACGTCGGTCAAAAGGAAACGAGCGATGATCTACAAACGGTGCAACTGATTTGTGTCACCATGACACTTGGGGGACTAAGTAGGTATAATGTGAGTGGTACTATAATGGTTTCCCTCAGTTTTGCTTGAGTTTTATTTATTTTAGACATGCCGTGGCATCCTTTAATTAAGATTAAGTATACTTAGCTTTAAGTTTATGTTGTTTTGATTCATTTTTATTCATGTGTACCAGTGTTTTTCTTGTAGACTGTCCTAATAACAAATAAATAGCAGTGTAGCTATAGTAGAAAAGAAAAAAATATTTAAGAGTAAAGAAGTTGATTGAGTTAAATAAGTCATTTTTGTAATTAGCTTTTAAAAACGTTTAATCCTTTTTTATCGGACCCGTCATTTACAGCGTTACGGCTCATGTTACGGCATAACTGTTAATTTAATTTATTTTTAATGTTTTCAGCAAAACATGCATTAAAACAGCCTCTAGAAAGGACGAAAGGGAAATTTAGGTTACAATTAATGTATGTCATTTGCTAATCTTGTCTGCTAAATCGAGAATTAAATTAAAATAAAACAAACAAACACACAGACTCATCTTATCGTTATGCATACACGGGCGCTATTCTACACTGTGTCAATATTATTTTTGAACTGTACAAATAATAATAAAGATATTCTTTGTGACTGATTGTGTTTTTTTGCAATTGATATTAAAAACTGCTAAAGTAATAATATTAAAAAAAACATTTATTTATATGTACCTACATGTATTCGTTCATAGCAATGTGCATACGTAGGTACAATCCCTATTCTATAGGCTAGCCAAAGAGAATATAATCACTACGTGAGGCTAGCTTGGGCCTAAGGTACGGCTAGTAAAAGATAGTTTTTGTCAAAAAAAAATTAATGAACTTGTAAAAGGCTTTTATAGGCTCCATCTTCACTATATTCCATAATACTTGGTTTAGTAGGTAATTTGGACTTATTTGCGTGACACAAAACGGTCAGAACTCACGGCGCGGTTAAACAGCCGACGATTAACGGGTGAAAACCGTGAAACGGATTGTTGCAAGATGGGCAGTACAAACATTTGAGAACATGAGTAAGCTATCGAAAACTTACGTACGTTAAAAACCTATCGAATCATTTTTTTCACACTACCGATTTTAGTTCTTTACCGCTGGGGGCGCTGTACATTTTTTCATACACCTTTTTACATAATTATGCGATATCGAGTCTGTCACTTTTAAACTCATGTGGGGCTACCATGAGTTTAAAACTTACGCGCTCGATATCGACTACGTAAATATGTCTATGAAAAACATGTACAGCGCCGGCTGGTGGTTACGCGAAGAACTACAATCGGCCATATGAAAAAAACAACTCGATAGGTTTTTAACGTACGTAAGTTTACGATAGCCAACTCATGGTAGGCCCTCAGGAGGGTTATGTGTTTAGCGCGTATCATATATGTATGTAATATTCTTTATTACCTTGTATGTCTAGAACCGTTGAATGGATTTTCACATTTGAGGTATCGTTAGATTTGTCTTAATAGCCCGAGTAATCTTAGGTAGGTGAAATATAAAATAATTATTGGTATCATACTAAAATGCCATAAATAAAATAATAATTTAAAAAACAAAAAACCCGCCTGCATGGATAACTACAATTAAAAATCAACTGAAAAGACTGAAACAAGATCAAAATTCAATGTTAAGGTAAGTATAAACAGAATTGCAGTCGGAGGCATGAAATTAAGTGCTTCTATATGATAAACTAGCTGTGCCAGCGACTTCGTTCGCGTTTCCCCCGTTTTTTACACATTTTCCATTGTATCTTTGCTCCTATTGGTTGCAGCGTGATGTTATATAGCCTAAAACCTTCCTCGATGAATGGTCTATACAACGCATAAAATTTCAAATCGAACCAGTAGTTCCTGACATTAGCGCGTTCAAACAAACAAACAAACTCTTCAGCTTTATAATATTAGTATAGATTATAATCTCTTTGCGCATGACTCCGACTGCAATTCTGTTTATACTTACCTTATCATTGAATTTTGATCTTGTTTCAGTCTTTTCAGTTGATTTTTAATTGTAGTTATCCATGCAGACGGGTTTTTTGTTTTTTAAATTATTATTTTATTTATGTCTTTTTATAGCCCTAAATGTTCAATGTTCAACCGCAAATGGAACGCATAACCCTTGGAAACATAGCCAGTAAACATGTGATGTTGTATGATATTTATTTATTTTATTTGAAGAAAAGTATGAGATCATGCGCAAACACTAGTGTAGAATGACCCTTTATTCAATTGCTGTCCGTAATCCTGATGCTACTCCATCATAATGCACAGATTATTGTCACCCGTCGCAGCGGCCATGTAAATATTGCATTTGTCCATTATTTACCAACGCAGTACACATACATAAAACATTCGATGTTCATATTTTAATCTCACAACGCAAAGATATTAGACGTTTGCGGATTTCTTTTTAAATTTAAATATGGAATGAATGGTGGATTTCAAGTTTCTTTTTTTGATCAGGTGAGTGAGTTTACTATTTATTATTTGTGTACGTAGATTTAGATACTTAAAGACAAAAATAAAGAAGCGTAAATATTTAAAAAATTATCTCGTCTGGAGGGCTTTTGTTTTTTCTTCATTTTAAAAGTTTTTGTATTTTCTCTATGCTTCTTGGTGATATACGGGACTTTAAATGGTTTCGAAAATTTTGTGATACCTACATGTACAGTGTAGTAGTGTGTAGTCAGTTTTTTTAACTTACAAATTGTGTCGTGGATGTACTTTTACCAAGTGTCCTATTTGTGAATATTTGACGTGAATAGCTTTAGAATATTTTTTTTAAAGAAAAATGAATTACTCCAATTTTAAATGATACCTACTTTTGATAGGTACCTATAATAATGTGCAGATTTTATGTTTGGTCTCCACTGCCCTCTTGCGAAGTTTCTCATCACTATGTGTTGTACTGAGCCCTACACATTTTGTACATCTAAAACAGACAAGATGGCGTTGATTCATATCTTCCATAAATTCTTAGTAGTACCAAATAAGATAAATAGTTAATAGTATAACCAAATATTTTTTTAAAACACGTATTAATTGTAGGTATAAAATAATATACCTATTTAGGTACTTAATTTCGTATCGGTTTTCATAACACAACGTCCCTGGCGGTAAAATATTTTAAATCGGTAAGAATATTGATTGATTTTCTAATCTTCATTTATTTAAGTCAAAAATGTTATAAGCATTTATTTTATAAATATTATAAATAGGTAACTCATAAAAATAAACGGATTAAAGTTTATTATCACACAATGTTTCGTTGTATCTAAGTGCTTAAGTGTTACATTGATACATTACGTTCTATAACTCCAGCTGATACATTAATTCAAGCGTTGAGTAACATTAATAAGCGAGCATATTGTCCCTCATTCTCTTACTTAACCCTTAAGTAGCCAATGATTGTCCCCCGACACCCATCGGCATGATTAAAACTCAATAAATACCGACCGTTTGATGATTAAAATAACCTTGGTGCGAGATACATCAAGCAAGCAGTGAGCCAACAAAATGCGAAGAGAGAACATCTTCAGCGCGGATTAGAGATGTAATAAAAACTATTTTCATTACGTCGACACTGGCCGCTCGGAATCAAAAGAAAAAAAAACCATTCGCATTTGAACAAATTCGATTTCCCGCGCGTTTTCATCATCTGTGGTCTGAGGATAAAGTTGTTTTTTTTTACTGGAGAAACTTGATTGATCAAAAAGTTTGTGCACAAAGAAATCAGATTGTTGGAAGTGTTTTTTTTTTACTATCTGTGCAACTGTAGTGAAACCGCCAAAATTAAACAATTAAAGGGTGAGTATTTTATATTCATAATCATTTACTGTTTATACATCTCTTGAAAAATACTGTCATGGTTACTAGAAAATTGAATATGACCGGTATACCTATGAGATCAATGATCATTGTTGCAACAGTAAATATCAAGAAAATCAACATGGTAATCATAGTCGACATTTACAGTTTTCTCCTGTAGAGAATATCTTAAAAATGATCATGAAAATAGATACGTATCAAAATTAATTTAATTCGGTTTGCGTACTTTAACACCAAATTAGTTCGTTATGATTATAATTTACTAGGCGATATCTGGTTATATTTTTTGTGTCAAGCTTAAGTTATATTATATTAACCTGTAAGAAAAAAATGTAAACAAATTATTTACGTAATATATAATTAATGTAATTTTTTGTATGTAGAGTTTTAGGTTTATTATCAACCCTACCTAGATTGGAACAAAATAGAATAGGATTTCGTACTTAATTATACTAGCTTTCCGTCCGCGACTTCGTTCGTGTAGAGACGTTTAACAAGTAAAACATTACTTCTTTATAGCGCAGTCGGTTAAAAATATCCTTTCCTAGGCTCTGGACTATATCTGTACCAAATTTCGTTTAAATCGGTTCAGAACTCTATGCGTGAAAGCGTAACAGACAGACAGACAGAGTTACTATCGCATTTATAATATTAGTAAGGATGATAAGACACACAATCACAGTACATAGGTACAGTACTGTAAGACGTCTTGTCACCTGTTAAAAAGTACTAATATGTGTGTGTTAACTTAGAACCGTTCTTATATCTCTTAGTATATAATATTTATATTGGTAGGTACGCAAAATAACTCAACATTGAACTCAACATCAAATTGAATAATATTAATTTCTTGACATGTAATTTTATAACGAATATTAATATGAATCAGCAGACATAAAACATTGTTTATATCTCATCCATCTTATGATGAATTCAATACAGGTTTTTCAGAAATATCGTACCTGCATGTTATCTCATTAGTTTTAATTTAAATTAATCGTATCTAAAAATTGTGTGTGTCGCCTCGCCACCAAATAAAAATTGGTTAGTGACCCAGGTTCAGTAACTACGGTTCCAAGAGTCGTGGGTTCGATTCCCGCTCGGGACAAATATTTTTGTGACGAACATCGGTGTTTGTTCCGTGTCTGGGTGTGTATTTAGTATATTTGTGTATCCTCTGTTGATTCTGATATCTGCAAAGTGCTTAAGCTACTTATCACGGGGTTAAATCAATGTATGTGATGTTGGGTAATATTTTATTTTATTTATCTGTATATTCTGGAATATATACATTACATCTTTATCAATTGCAGCCTATGTGTTATTCTTTATATCAGCTAAACTTTTGTGATTTTTTATTAATAAACGTTCAACAGATTATGCGTGACGAGTTACAAATATATTCATGCTAACACGTAGTACCTACAATCTTTCGCCTTTATAACTTTAGTAGGATTATTATTTTATTTATTTATTTCATTTCTTCAGGATAACTATCAATTCCAAAATATTGCTTAATGTTCAGGGATATTATCTAAAACACTTGATATAATTTATGCAATCAACACCATTATCCTCATCCTTACTAATATTACAAATGCGAAAGTAACTCTGTCTGTCTGTTACGCTTTCACGCATAGAGTACAGAACCGATTTAAACGAAATTTGGTACAGATATAGTCCAGAGCCTAGGAAAGGATATAGGCTACTTTTTAACCGACTGCGCTATAAACGTCTCTACGCGGACGAAGTCGCGGGCGGAAAGTTAGTAGTAATATAATCAGAATAAATTTATTTCGGATCAACATAAGATTATGTACTTACTATACCTATTTACTTTAATATATATTAGTTAGATACAACAGTAATGTACCTATATAAATCTTCTACGTCAATTTTACTTATGTAATGTAGGTACATGTTGTGATGCTGTATAGAATTTCCTGTCTCAGCAATGACAATTTGGCAAGTAGTCGAAGCTGTTGACAGATCTGAAGTAATTTAAGCTATGATTGGATTTTCATTTACGATGTTTTTTATAATTGCTCATGGCAACAGCTGTTCGATGGAACATACGTGGGTTTTTTAGAAAATCGAATGTCCGTTATTGTGTATGTATGTTCCGGATATTTACGATTTTGCCTTATTTTATCAATTTCCCAATATTTCGGCACTACGAGAATGACGAAGTTCTACAGTTTACCTGTAATCATGACGCTTGCAACAGTGCCGAAATATTGGAAACTTTTGGGAAAACATTCAGTTTTCTAACAATTTGTGTAACAATGAAAGTTGAAGAATAAAATTGTAGTACAGTTATTTTTATATCAATAGCAAATCAGGAAATGTGGTTGAGTATATTTGAGTATGAATTTGATCGTTAACGTTAAATTTCGTAGCGTAGGAACTTAATCTACGAATTTCATCGAACTTTTAAGAAGAATTAACAGTTGTCTAACTACTAGTACTTAGGTACTTTAAAATTCATAATTATATACTCTACCCGTTACTTCAAACACATAGAGTTTATCGAGTAAAACATTACTCCCTATTAGTAAAATCGGTTTAAATGTAGTTTTTTCTTTCTCCGGCTCTAGATTGTTTACCAATGTTCATTTAAATCGGCTTAGTAGTTGGATAAAACTGTGACAGACAGAAGTAGAGACAGAGTTACGCATTTTATACTTATTATTAATTACTAGCTTTCCACCCGTGACTTCGTCTGCGTAGAGACGTTTAATGAGGTAAAACATTACTTCCTTATAGCGCGACTGCGCTATAAGGAAGTAATGTTTTACCGCTAAGTAATTAAATCAATCAAATAAAATCAAATCAAATAGTTTTTATTGCAATTGTAGGTAAGCATACAGGCATGGATCTACAAAACTAGCCTATAATCTTTCCTAGGCTCTGGACTATATCTGTACCAAATTTCATTTAAATCGGTCTAGTACTCTATGTGTGAAAGCGTAACAGACAGACAGACAGGCAGACAGACAGAGTTACTTTCGGATTTATAATATGAGTAAGGATAATACATACGGATCAACATTACTTCTTTCTAAAATTCGAACCTAAGATGGAATCTAACCAAAACACCTCGCCAACTTTAACTTCATAACCTAAAGGATTGGCAATAATGGAGATGTATTGGCTTATTATTATAATGAGTAATTTCCAATATCTCGGGACTACAGAGTCCCAGATTTTTGAGAGGCGTGAGTGGGGCCAAGCTAACACGTAAAGGCACTTTAATGACTAGTATGATCTTAATATGTAATGTGGCACCTGCCGAAGATAATCCCAGTATACACTTTAAAATGCAGCCAAGGGCAACCCCCGATAAGCGCAGGACTATGGCAAGGAGTAGTAAGAGAGAAACCGGGATATTGGGTTGAGGTGCTAGTGGAGTGCGTATCCGGGACTATGTCCCGGTGTCTACAATAGGAAAAGGGGAAGGACTATGACACCTGCCCCATTTATGTTTATTATTGTGATTTTCAGTTTTAGACCTAAATAAGGTCCTATATCTAATAATATCACACACTCTGTACTGATTCTATCATTACGTATCTATTTTGTTGAAGCAACCCTGTTACTGATATACAAATACATGAATAGATAAACAACGCACCCAGTAAACACGAGGCAAATTATTTATCCCGGGCAGGAATCGAATCCTTGACCCCTCGAGCATGAGACAAGGGCACTACATATGGACTGGCTCGGTGAAACAGTGGTTTGTGACTCCAAGTATATTACGAATATCGATGTTATTGACTGAATATTCAAGTTTATTTGTATCATTATGATCATCAGCCCAAATACGTCCCCACTGCTGGGACAAGGGCCTACCTTGAACTAGGGCGATATGCACTTAGTCGTCCACGCTGGCGGGTTGGTCAACTACACAACCTAAGAGATTTCTTCGTAGGTTGCACACCTATTTGGTTTCCTCACGATGTTTTCCTTCACCGTTAAAGCGTCGAATAATAGTCCAGTCAAGATAGACAAAAATAAGTCATAACTTAGCCAAAATTCGCATAGAGCTGAAAATTGCCAGAGACGTTAAATACATCATTATAAATAAAATATCAAAAATCCCTTTTGATCCTACTTCTGCAAAAAAAATTATTCAAGGTCAAAAGTATAAAATTAAGGTTTTTTCAATTTTTCTCGAAAACAGTAAGTATTATCGTAAAAATAGGTCGGACAAAAGTTGTAGATCGTACAATTTTCTAAAAAAATGGTCCAGTCACTTTTTCTTTTACGACTCACCATTCGTGAGATATCACGGTTTTAATCATTAGAAAATTCATATTTTGCATAATTTGCACTAAAATGAAGCTTGTATACGTCACCGGACGTTCAATATAAATGAAAAAAAGAAACTATTCGTTTGTGTTACTTACACAATAAAACTTGTATAAATTAAACGAGGATTTTAAAATATAAGACTATACTGTTAGTTTTGAAAATTCCTGTGCAGTGAGCAGACGTGCATATCTTCTTATAAATAAAAATTAATTGCCGTTCGTTAGTCTGACTAAAACTCGAGAACGCCCGGACCGATTTAGGTAATTTTGGTTTTAAAATGTTCGTGATATCCAGGGAAGGTTTATAGTATTGGCGGTATGAAATTAGTCGGGACCACTAGTTGGTAATATTTTCAATTTTAATTTATACTGTTAAATAATTTAAACAAAATGTCAGAAATTTGTTTCATTTGTGATAAACCTTTGAAAGAAAGTGAAGTTGTTGTTGTTGATCGTGGAATGAAGACTTTGATTGATGCAAGTGTTGAAAGAAATTATGATTTTTTTTAATATTTAAAATAGAAGCAATCTGTGACAGTCCACTTGCAGTGTCGTAAAATGTATACTCGAAAGAGTAGTATTGTTGCAGCTAAAAGACAGCGGGAGACAGAACACGGTAGTACATCCACGATAAGTCCACCTCATACTAGAGCACGAGTAAGTGAGCCAGATTTCAACTTCAAAAAAATTTGTTTATTTTGCGGCGATGAAGCAAATGAAGAAGCTGAAAAGAAGAAAGCGCAGAATGTTCGTCGTCAAATTTATAACGTATCTACACTTGAATTTAAAGATTCCATTTTAAAGGTAGCTCGGACTCGTTCTGATGACGCAGCAAAAGCTGTTATTGCCCGCATTGAGTATGAATTTGAATTAGTTGCTGCTGAAGCTAAGTGCCACAATAACTGTTATAATATCTTTCTGAGGCCTACTACGGGATATGAAGTCGGTCATCCCAAAGATGATACAGTAAACTTGGCGATGGAGGAAATATTTCAGTACATTGAAAATAATGATGATTACCAATTTTCATTACAAGTATTAAAAGATATCGGCGAAACCCAACAATAGATAATAAAACAATTAAAAGAAAATAAAGTTAAAGTATGGTGATAAAATTATTATAACTGAGAAGAAAGGAAGTTTAACAATTATCTGTTTTATTGATAAATCAGAACGATATTCTTAATAAACCTTGGTATGAAAATAAAAAACAAAATACAAACGAAGAACGATTCAAAATATTGAAAGCTGCTGCAGCAATTATTAATCAAGAGGATATTCAATCTGTAGTGATTAATAATGATAATTATCCCCCGCCGAGTCAAATGTTTGAAAATATCAACAGCTATATTCCGGAGTCCTTGACTTATTTTTTGGAGCAAGTAATCTTAAAAAAATTACGATTTAAATTAGATCATTTGTAATTGTAATATGTACAACTATCAGCCACTATAAAATGACTGCTATTCGGCCTAGGTGTTTCAAATCAAGATTGCAATTGGGTTTATCAGTTTTTTTCATCGACGATTTGGATCAAAACGTCTTATACAATTTTTTTCGTCTTTCGGATTGTGTGCATCATATAATGATATTATAATGTTTGAGGCAGCAGCAGTTCTGCATCGTCCACCGCATATTTTGCCACCAAAAACTGGCACATTTATTAAGTATGTTGCAGACAATGCTGATATAAATGTACATACTTTAGACGGTCATAATACGCTTCATATCATGGGGATCATTAAAATTATTACTCCAAAAAGTTCAAACATACTTCCTTCAGCGCAACATTTTGCAGAAAAATTAGCCAAGTACATTACCTCATAGGTGGTGCGGAAATGTGTGCTATTATGTAAAATATGAATTTTCTAATGATTAAAACCGCGATATTTCACGAATGGTGAGTCGTAAAAGAAAAACTGACTGGACCATTTTTGTAGAAAATTGTACGATCTACAACTTTTGTGCGACCTATTTTTACGATAATACTTACTGTTTTCGAGAAAAATGGAAAAAACCTTAATTTCATACTTTTGACCTTGAATAAATTTTTTTGCAGAAGTAGGATCAAAGGGGATTTTTGATATTTCATTTATAATGATGTATTTAACGTCTCTGGCAATTTTCAGCTCTATGGAATTTTGGCTAAGTCAAAATAATGTCTATTTAACTAGACTATAAACGAACTACATATTTGTGTATCAACTGTTGATTCTAATATCTCTAACACAAGTGCTTAAGCTACTAACCACAGGATCAGATCAATGTATGTAATGTTGTGTGATATTTATCCAATCAAAAACATAAATGTGAAATGAGAGCCAAGTTCAATATTATAATAATTGCCTTGGTTGTTGACTTCAATGACAAAAGAAGTGAGATCTAAATGGGTGCCAAGTTCAATGGTCAACCCAGAAATTTATTTATAAGTAACACTATAACATACCTATCATATCTTCTTATAACATAAGATAATGTATGGTGGTAGCCTATGAAGGTCTGTCTTGGCTAGTTTTCATATATGAATTATAGCCGTCGCAAGTTCTAAGCCTACAAGTATTTGTCGGATTTTATTTTATAATTCCGAAAATTAGGATTGTTGGTAGAAACTAGCGAGCGAACATAATAATACGTTGGTAGGTTTATAGAAACTAGCCAAGACAGACCTTCATAGGCTACCACCATACATTATCTTATGTTATAAGAAGATATGATAGGTATGTTATAGTGTTACTTATAAATAAATTTCTGGGTTGACCATTGAACTTGGCACCCATTTAGATCTCACTTCTTTTGTCATTGAAGTCAACAACCAAGGCAATTATTATAATATTGAACTTGGCTCTCATTTCACATTTATGTTTTTGATTGGATATCATTACTTTTTGTAGAAAAGTTTATATCATCGTAACGCCGTGGGTCCTTTGAAAAGGACAAATTCAAAACTAAAACTAGACTTTATGTAGCTACCTACCCTAAGTAATAAATATGAAAACCGACTATAAGTCCCTACTCTTAATTGTAAATAAGTAAGTATACCTAAATATATACTTAGTGCTCTGCCTTCCCCGGTATATAGGCGTGATTAGGCACTAATTAGGTATTTATGTTATGCGTTCATAATAGAACCTAACCTAATAGGGTATTTGACAGTGGTTGTTATGCTTGCCATTTTTATGATAATCAGTAAGATTTAAGTAAATCAATATTATCAATGAAATCGAGACTTAAATTTTTGGCGAAATGAGACAGCAAAAGACATTTAAAGTTGGGTGAGCAAGTCCATTTAAAAATTGCGAAAATCATTTAAAATTTCGTAGTCATCTTATAAATAACAGAATTAGTAACATCTTTCATTATGAAAACATATTCATAAACGCAACTTTTGATGAACCTGCCGAACAAACTTCCTAGGCGCTGCATACAAAGAACTTGCGTGTGACGTCACACGCCAGGGCCGGTTTGTATGGAGCGTTTTTGAACTCGCCCAAATAATGTGCAATTAGAATTGTAATATCTCGTTGAGCTATCAAAGTGATACTTTCAACAGTGTCTTTATGTTCGAGCGGTCCATCTAACTATATCAAAATTAAAAATTAGTCAAATACCCTATTATTAAAAAATTGCCAGTTTTTTATTTATTCCTTTGTATTCATGTAATTACCTATCTGCCTACCAAATTTTAACTCTCTAGGTCATTTGGAACTGGGTTAGAATTTTGATCTGTCAGTCAGTCAATGATAAAAATGAGGATTTTTGGACATTAATATCTAAATAACTGTTTGAGATAAGCTTATGAAATTTAGAACACATATTTATCTCGCAATTCACAATATATGAGCCAAATTTGATACGTTTATGTGAAATAGTTTTTGATTTATGAGGGGTTCAAAAGTGGTTCCAAATGGTTCGTGTAATATTACACACGGTGCGGCTCGCCAGTTCTGTTTCTTGAACTTGGCTTGACACGCTACCGCGTGTCTAGATTTATTTATTAATGCGCCATCCAGTCAGTCAACATTTCAATTTATTTTTATTTCTTTAGCGCTACCATGAGTTTAAAAGTTACGGACTCGATATCGCCTACGTGAATATGTCTATGAAAAACTTGTACAGCGCCCCTGGTGGTTACGCTAAGAACTAAAATCGGTCGTATGAAAAAAACAACTCGATACGTTTTTAACTGGAGGCAACTCATGGTACCGCTACTTATCGATAGAGTTTGGTCCGTCTCGGCGGAACAGTGGGCAATCGAGTCAGTATTTTTCTTTCTTATCGATTGAGTAAGTCAATATGCGATTTTTCAATAAAGACGCAAAGTGCAATGATCGCATGACGCTTGCTAATGCACTATAGGCGACGCATCAGTGGACCATTGGCATATATTTATAGTAAGGCACGTGGATTGTATTTATAGGCAGTCGTAATCACGAGTTCTTTGTATAGCTAGTCTAACTGTCGGGCTTTGTAACGCTAATGGCGGACTGGCTTGTTTTTGAACTACATAAAAAGCTTTTCAAATGGTGGTTTCATTTCAGTGGTTTTGCAAAAAAGTGGGGATTTCGTTTATGGTTTCATAAACGAAATCCATTTCATATGGTATTGGTCTTGGACTTATTTGGACAATTGTGGACATGATACGTATAAATCCTACATTGCGTTTTTAACTATAAACGCAAAGGTTTGTTTATGATACATCTTTAAAGATGATTGATATTACCTATACACCGTGAAATTTTAGTGGTTGTTTTCCCGCAGTAAAATGATTCTATCTTAGTAGTACAAAAGATGTGTGCAGTTCTTTTTTGGTAAAATCAATAAATGCCGGTTTTACGAAAGGTTTAACCGTAACTCGAAAGCACGTTCGAACCGCTTTATGACTTAGGGTGTAGAGCTTCTTTAGCTTTAAGCATCGATTTCATGCGGCAAGCAGTACCTGAATACGTCACATCTTCAAAAACAACGATAGCTTTTTTTCGTTTCGAGTTGGAAAATTATTATTCTAAAATCGAAAAAAAAAGTTTTTTTTTTCAAGGAATAATTAGCATGATTCGATAGTATTATTAAAGGCAAATCGTTCTGCCACGGGAAAACAACCACTAAAATTTCACGGTGTATAAAAAAATATAACTCATAGCGGGCTTAACTGGATAATATGACTACATAGTATAAAGCAAAGTCACTTCCCGCGTCTGTCTATTCCTATGTATTCTTAAATCTTTAAAACTACGCAATGAATTTTGATGGAGGTTTTTTAATAGATAGAGGGATTTAAGGTAAGAAAAATGTCATGAAACATCATATTTTTTAACTTTTATTATGCTTTTTATTTATGTAGGTGTGAGAGCCATCCGCTCCCCCGCAAGTCCGGTGATTATGACGAGGCTACTCCAAGCCATCATCGTAAGTCTGTTAAGAAAAAAAAACTGGTCGCGTGTTGAGTCCGGCACTCTGGCGCAGAATAGACTTAAGACGGCCCTGAGTCAACCTATGTTAATAAGCTAAGATTATTAAGAAAACATTGGAACTAAACGCGGAACTACATATGATTAAGAAGCAAAAATATATCTGTCAAACTGAGGCACTGTGCAGCTAGTCTAAATCAATCATGGTCTGTTCGCGAAAACTTATATAAACACAAAACTTACTACCACTCAATTGATATTAAATTGTCTATTTATCCGATAGACAATAGACAATAATTGACAAGTGGACAATGGTTTGAAAATCATTGCCAAATTTATATCTTGCCTTCAATTTATACCTACTTAAAGATAGTTGTTTCATAAGTATTTTGAGTTATGTTTGAATCATTTTAAGTAATGGTTATGAAATAGTGTGAAATTGGAAAATGACATAGTGAAGTGATATACCAACTTATCACATGATTCGCAGTGCAAAGGCATGTTTATAAATAGATAACACTATATTTTCTTAAATAAGAGAAAATCACTGTTGTGATTAGTAAGTTACACAGTATTTAAATATTTATATTGTTAACCTTTCATTGTTCAATGCCTGGACAGCATTAAAATTAGGTGTTTTACAAAAAAAAAATTACGTTGAGTGGCTATGACAAAATCATTTTAGTTCGATATTGTCTTTATTGAATAGGCGGTTTTCCATCACTGGACAAAATGATGTAGGGGGTACTTATACTCAAGTACACCGACTTTACCAGTAGTAGTAGTAGTAATAAATAAATAAAAAATAATTTATAATAAAAAATAAAAGCGGCGATGGCAGAGTGTTAAAGGTCTTTTCTTGCCATGCGGGAGGTCGCCAGTTCAAACACCGTCAGGTACCACTGTGTTTTTCAAATTTGAAATTCACAATATGTACTATTATTCGACGCTTTAACGGCGAAAGGAAACCTGCACAGTGCACAACTAGGAAGAAATTCTGTAGTCAACCAACCCGCACTTAGCCAGCGTGGTTGACTAAGGCCTTACCGCCCAACCCACTTAAGGTACCAAATTAAAACAGCCATACTTATTTTGAGCGTTGTTTAAACTGACAAATTTTTTTTTTTATAATAAGCTAACAAGATGACCTCACTCCACCTGATGGAAAGCGGTAGTGAGATCCAAATATGAGGTCGACAGGCTCAATAGACCATATTGAGCCTGTCGCACTCACCCTGAAAGCCCGCTTAAAGAGGAGACCACTGCCGCGGCAATAACGAGACAAGGCGTGGAGTCTCGCATTGGTATTGAGCTGTGCGGGTCCGAGTTGGCCAGTCCGCTGGACGGAAGGGCCCCCGTTTCTACGTTTACATACTACGTTTAAATATTTATTAAGGCCGGAAATGCAACATGAATGTAAAAGAAAGACGTGTGGCACTCGGGGACTGCCGCGGTATAGCTATTGCATAGTCGTCCGATTTCGGAGCAGCTCGTCTCGATTCGTGCGAGTTTCGTAGACTCGTACAATACGTCTAACCGCACGCACACAAACACCGTGCCGAAGTCTACCGAACTGAAACGACGTTAGACGATTGTGAGGTTTTTTCGTTACGGAAACGAAAGAAATCTACGGGACGAACAGATTCTACAGAATTCATAATGAGGTCGAAACACTTTGGTAATCTTTGGTATAGGATATAATTATATAAGTAGTATTTATAGAATGTATAGGCTTGATACTAATTTTGGTGATAACAGTCTATTGTACAATACCTATCTTCCTAATAGGAAGAGCCGCCAATTTACAGGTTGGCTTAAATCCAGGAAATGGTGGTTTTACATGTTACCATACATCATATTATACGACTGTATGTAACAATTAATTTAAAAAGCGAGACTCATTAATCATAAGTAAACATTGCTCTTTCTGAATTCATCACTTCTGAATACATTATACCTACTAAAGATAGCAATTATCATTTTTATTTAAGGTAGTATTAATAGAACTTAATTTATTTGTATACGCTTACTGGAATTTTATTAGAATATACATTAGATTGGTAATTTGAAACATTGCTCATTTTATAAGCGGCTGTTGAAGAGTATATTGGCAGTTTATTGTTTGAACCATTATTGCTAGTTGTAAGTTGTTCTGTGTTGGTTAACATCATGAATGATAAAGCCACTACTAAAGAAGGTTGTGATGGTGAAGATGGCTGTGAAGGTGAGAGTTGCTGATTGCCCTGATTGACTTATCCCGTTTTAAAATAATCAGCTAAAGTAGAAAACATTCTTGAACTGCTCCGTGGTCTTCAAAAATTTTTTATAGAAAACTTTGCTTTCTAAATTTAAAAATGAAGTTAATTTAATCTATTTAATATTTTAACCCACTTTTTCAGTTTTGCATTCTTTAATGTTGACTAAAAATTCAGTAGGAAAAACTTGGTGCGAATATTCCATTGAACCACTGTTCAATTGAATATTCGCACCAAGTTTTACCAAGTTAATGAGTGCATTGAAATAAAAGTACATCAATGGAACTACTTAAGTGCAGCCATCGATTGCAACGACCGCATAACAACCCTTAGCGTTCCAAATCCCCAGGTAGACATAATGCCCACAATTTAATAAACTATTTATAGAAGTTTAATGCATCTAAGTGAATGGACGAGAATCGATGTGTGCGCGCGCATTCCCATCCAACATGGCTTCCTCACTTCACCCAGAACGTTACGATCAATAACGATCCAGACGGTTTCACTGTCCATTACCTGTTTGTCACCACCGCTGAATGTAGACGTGGAAGAAAAGAAGCGATAGCCTAAGCGCTAATCAATGTGTGTGTGTAAAAAAACGATGTCAAGACTGCAACAGGCATAGCTGTAGTATCTTATACGTAGTTGTTTAACGTGGTCCGCGCAGTCCGTACTGAAAAGTTAACCGGTCGTCAATTATCGTTGAAAACATTCGTCGCTCCAAATACTAATGAATTAAAGTAACGATTCCAAACTTCATACTACCCAAATTACCTTAACCGAACCTGAAAATAACGTGTCAAACAAAGAAATGCGAGTGTAAACAAGCAACTTCTCGAAGACTCTTTCATCTCTTAACCTACTAATAACCGGGACAGTTAAGAACGCATAAACGGGCGAAACGGGGCAGAGGAAACCAGATCGTAGGATCTGGACGGCAAGGTCCAATTCACCTGTAATGGAGAAAGGTGAACGGTTTTCAGAATACCTGTTCGCGAAGATGGGCCCGGGCGACGGAGGGCCGAAGACCACCGAAGACCGGTCGGCTTCAAAGGAGCCGACTGGTCCCAAGAAGTGGTTTGTGGACAACACGATGTTGGTGGTCACTTTGCTTGGAGTCATCACCGGCATTGGCGTCGGTGAGTTTTACTTACTTTTAAAAAGTGAAATATTAATACTTTTCAAAAAAGCAACTACGTACAGAAAAAAATATTATAGTTTCTGATAATATTAATTTATGATGCTGAAGTTTATTAGGAAAGTAGGTACTTTCTCAAAGAACAAAGGGATGGTCGCAGTTTTGTACAATTTACTTCATAAACATAAGTTTTTTGGTGATCAGGGAATTTTTATTATGAAAAAGAAGTTTATATAAAAACGAAGACGACTTTATCGAAAAACAGAAAGCTTATTTTTTGTTGATATAAATAAAAGGAGAAGAAAATTTGAGGGCGAGACCTACTTGGTGTATTAAATGCAAACTAAAAATAAACCTTCTTAGCAAAATTATTTATAAATTGACTGCAGATAATATTAGAATTAGACCACCCGTTTCTACTTCTCTGTTATACTTTATTCTCTACATACTTACTTTTGGTTGGATTGATCGAATTTCTATTTCCATTATAAATAAAAAGTACAAATAAAAATACTTCTCCCTTCACAAATAAAATTGGTGCCTACACTTTTATTGTACCAACAATATTTTCATTCCAGGATTCGGTCTCCGGCCGTTCAATCTTGGCCCAGACGCGTTGGTCGTGATCTCGTACCCTGGGGAACTCTTCATGAGGTTGCTAAAGCTGATGATCCTTCCTCTCATCATCGCCAGCCTCATCGCAGGCTCCGCCAGCCTCAACGCCAAGATGAGTGGGAAGATCGCTGTGAGGACTTTGATGTATTTTATCCTGACCTCCATGTTTAATGCCTTCCTGGGCATTCTGGTCGCGATGCTGATACACCCAGGAAAGGCGAAGATAAGTGAGTTCGTGGGAGATGGTCCGACTAGGAGGGAACATAGTATTTTGGACAGCCTTTTAGATATAGGGAGGTGAGTGCCTACATAAAAGATGGTTGAAATTTTTTACATTGGTTAGATTAGGCTAATTATATGGATCTCATTACCGGTTACCATCCGGTGCAGTGAGGTCATACTGTAAACCTTTTATAAAAAAAAAATTCCAAGTATTTTGGTGAAACAAGTGTTTGAAATGATATTTTTTTACCCTTTTAGATATAAAGTTTCTGGCTAGCCCACACTACTCTTTATAGTTGACCGAACAAATAAGATACATTAATACGAAGTCATAATTTGGAGAGGGTTTATCACCAGAAAAATGGAAAATTAGTTAGATGATCTCAGCCTTCAAAGATGCCCATAAAAATAACAAATCTTATCGTGATTTTCAGAAACATATTCCCTGACAACATAGTGCAAGCGTCGTTCCAACAGGCGCATACAGTTTATGTACAACCTGCTAACATTTTTACAAAAAATAGCACTGACAATGAAACTATACCTGCTCTAGTCCGCATGGTCGCTTATCGGTAAGTAATACGTATTTTGTACTTCAATATAATATACGAAGTGCTAAAACCATAACCCTAGAGCTAAAAACTCTCATTAGAAGGAAATGTAAAAACTTTTCTTAAAATATGGCTATCTTTAAAGGTGTCTGCCTTGTAGGACCTAGAGAAATCGGTCGGACGTCTTATGTATCTTTAAAGGTATCCAATTCTATGTGTAACATGATACAATATATTTTCCAAGATATGAAGTAAGTTGTAGTATTTGTCATCTTATAGATGTTTTCGCAAAGTATTACATACGCCACAAAATAAATTTACTTCTGAAAAAAGGCAAGCAAGATAATACTTTAATCTTATACCATAAATATATAGTATCGTGACCACTTGTGTCAAGAGTGATACCATGTTGTTCAAATAAGCACACCCAGTTGGCAAACAAAAATATTAATCACATGATTTATAATCGCGTCATATGATATTTGTACTCTAAAATGTCTAGGACTTCTAGATGTTTCTAATTTTCTCTGTGTAAAAAAACAAAACATCTACAGAAAATGTTGTTTTCAGGTCTGGAACAAACACTTTGGGTCTAGTTTTCTTCTGCCTAGTATTCGGGAGTACTCTTGGCACCTTAGGGTCAAAAGGTCAAGTAGTCATTGACTTCTTCCAAGCCATCTTCGAAGTCATTATGAAGATGGTGACTGGTGTCATGTGGATGACTCCTGTCGGCGTCAGCAGTGTTATAGCTGGCAAGATCCTTGGAGTCAGCAATGTCGGTTAGTTGATTGTTTTAAGTACATCTAATTATTATAATTAAATTGAATAAACTGCCAATTGCTGTCCATCTAATGTTATTATAAGGTGACTTCTCTTGGTTTTTGATCTTCTGCTTCACCAGTTTGCACAAATAGTAAAAATAATATTTGTTCATAAAACACAAGTGGACTCACACTTTCATATTATTTTTAGCTTAGAACTTGAATAAAACGTCGAAAAATGTGGTGAACACCTGTTCACTGTTCAATATGTACCTACCTACATATTATTGCAAATGGTCATTATTACACAGCTAAATTTTAAAATTTAAAAAAATTATATGAATGCCCGACTGGATGTGTATGCTTAACGTAACTTACGTGTTAAGGAAAAAATTGCATTGATGACGTAACTTCTGGGTAGCTCAGAGTTTAGAGCAGTAGCCGTGATAGCTTAAAAACCATCTTCCCCCGTCATATCCCTGTCCAGCCGGGCATGAATGTGATTTTTCTGATTTTATAATTCACATTCGAGTTTTAATTTGAGAGCTAAAACAAAAAAAAAATCACCTACTGCTATTAATCAAGACTAAAATCATACACTTTTGGAAAGGAACATTAACACTCCTTATCCATTTCAATAAAGCTTTAAAAGAATCAATCAATTCGCCTGAAAAGTTAATACCGAGTATCTCAATTTCTAGCACTAGTGATGTCGCAACTAGCGTGGTTCATAACGACCGTAGCCGTCGGCGTGTTCTTCTACCAGCTGCTGGTGATGCAGCTGATCTACTTCCTCTTCTTGCGGAAGAACCCTTACAAGTTCTACTGGGGGCTGTCACACGCTATGCTCACTGCATCGGTAACAGCGTCGACGTGAGTGTATGCACAGATATAGTTATAATCTAGTTTATATTGTAGGTTTTTGCTTTCATTATAACGGAATGAGCAATTTATGTGCAATCCATACATTTTTTATTTATTTATTTGTTCCATGCTTACAACTATTTTTATCAATCTATAATAACCTCTCACAAACATGCCACTAAATATATACAACAGCTGACCAATAATTCATTATTTTGTAACTAGTTAACTGATCTTAATTAATCATATCTGTAACAGAACCACCAGTAGAACACTAGCCAAACCAAAAATCAACGATAAATCGGCCCTTCCAGTTAACAGCCCGCCTTTGACACAAAGCTCTTTCTTTCTCTTTTCTCATTGCTTCTCTTTTCTCCCTTCAGCAGCGGTGTGATTTTTTATAGCGGCGGGGTTCTTAAATTTAATTAAAAGCTGTATATTAAATAAGCTAGTAACAACAAAGGGTGTTGTGGTCAAAAATAAACCTGCTGTTCTAGGTGATAAAGGTGCTACATACTTACTATTACGTGTAGGCCTTGAACTTTCTTCTTCTTCTTATCGAATGGTTGATGAACAACCTGGTGTCAGAGATTTTAAACCGCCCGTAGGCCTATGACATGGCTTGAACATGATGAAAATGCATTTATTCTTATTGTAGCAGTGGACACATTTGCTACTAACTGCATAATCGTTTACCATACTTTTTAACCAGGTTATTCCTATACATTTCCAGTGCCGCCGCCCTTCCAGTGACATTCCGAGCCATGGAGGGTCCGCTCCGGATCGACGCTAGGGTCACTCGCTTCGTGCTGCCCATCGGCTGCAATATCAACATGGACGGCACCGCGCTGTTTCTTGCTGTGGCCAGTGTCTTCGTGTGTCAAATGAACAGCATACCCCTTGGGTTTGCGCAGCTGGCTACCATATTGTGAGTATCATTGCTGAGACTCTTATTTTCTAGGGTGCGTAATAAAGAAAAGAAAGAAAGAAAGAAAATATTTATTGACACATTAAAAATATATAAACCAAAATAGACAAAAATTCTAAAGATATACATAGATAATGATCTGGTTCTGCTGACGCGACAGAATACGACTTCTTAATTCTAATCAATTTAAAAATGGGCACTCGTATATGCTAAAGAGCTGTTATTACTAGACTTCTTAATTTACATAGATGATGGAGGGGTTATATCAGTCTGTATCATTCCACAACCATAGCGCACAACTAAACTTGAGTGTACCAGAAACACGAAATTAGTCGATGCCCATTCTTACTGGCAGGAATTAAGAGGTTGTAATACGCCCCCAGGACGACCAACAAAACAGGCGAGCATACAAATTACTGTGTACTGTGTATGGTTAAGGTTATTGCTTGCCATGCGAGAGGTCGCCAGTTCAAACCCCACCAGGTACCAATGTGTTTTTCAAATTTGAAATTCATATGTATTCGACGCTTTGACGGCATCGTGAGGAAACCTGCAGCACACCTTCGAAGAAATTCTTAGGTTGTGTAGTCAACCAACCCGCACTTGGCCAGCGTGGTTAAGGCCTTATCGCCCTAGTTTAGGGTAGGCTCGTGCCCCCGCATTGGTGACGTATATGGGCTGATGATGATACAAATTACTAAAAACATGAACCACAATTAATTGCAGTTAAATCTGAGTTCTCTATAGGTTTACCTGGCATGCAATGAACTGGTCCACCCCGTAATTATTTTTCTGGGACCTGTCCAAATTTTCCTACAGTACCTATCTGGATCTCACCTAAAACTCCATTTTCCATGGCATACAATTTAGATTTCCGGCACACAGAATTACTAATTTCACTTAATATTATAGGCTAAAGTTACTATTTGCTGATGTAAATTTTATATAAAAAAGATAATTTTGCATAATATGCTCATGTAGTGGAATAGATAAAGTCGCCTTTGCTAAATACTTGGGAGTTCTAGTAGATCAGCGTCTTTCCTGGCAATCACATGTAGAACTCACCATGAAAAGAGTGCGAAAGCTTATTTGGGTTTTCAAAACTCTACGCCATGTTGCGAGTAAAGAATTACTTACCCAAACATATGTTGCCCTGGCTCAATCTTTACTAGTATATTGTATATCAGTGTGGGGATCAGCTGCTAAAACTGCTCTATTGTGTCTGGAACGAGCTCAAAGGCTGCTTTTAAAAGTAATGCTTGTAAAACCATATAGATACCCTACTGAAAATCTTTATCAGGAAGCTAATATTCTTTCAGTTAGGAAACTATATATACTAGATATTGCTATCAAAGTGCACAAATCTCATCCCTTTGATGCAAAATTATGTACTAGGAGAAGAAAAGATAAAGTAGCCTTGGTTCCTACAGTAAAATCACAGTTTGCAAGTCGGCAGTATTCCACGCAGTCTGCATCAATCTATAATAAAATAAATAAGTATCTTAACATTTACCCACTTAATAAAAACAAATGCAAGAAGACTGTTTTGGATTGGTTAAAATCGTTAAGTTATGCAGAGACAGAATTATTGCTTAAACATTAACATTACAACTGCATAATTAATGACTACAATACATATGATGAGGTATGATACAAGATAACACAGACGCGCACACACACATACACACACACACACGCACACACGCACACGCTCACACACACACGCACACACACACACACACACACACACACACACACACACACACACATACACGCACATACACACACACACGAACACACACACACATATGAGCAGTAAGAAAATTATAATGTTATATAGACCAAGTAAAATTGCTAGAATAGATTATAAATTTTATTTTTAATTAAACTTCTTAATTTAATGTAACTTAGTTATGTAATTGATCGGCAAAAGAGCGGTTCTTCCTACCACAGGCGATGTTTTGCCTAAAAGGGAGTTCCCACATCTAATATTTGTAATAGACTAAGTTACTGAAATAAATATTTGTTGTATTTGTATTTGTATGACCCTCCGACCGAACGTCTGAAGATGCAATAAATAATGAATACTTTAATCTTAATCTACATATTAATTATTTTAAACATAATTATGCGATGATAACTGTGTCGGCCTAAATTGAAGAAACTATTTAAAAGTATTTTGGTATGTACGCATAAATACGCATATTTTAAGGAATTTCGGAAGCAAAATTTGAAAAGAAATGAAATAGAGAGCCTATTTCATGAACATTTATTTTCTAACTGGACACAATGACTGGCATTTGGTCGAATAAATAGGTTACCGCTTACGCCACCATAGTGTAAAATGGTAAATTTTTAGGGTTCGGTACCTATGAGGTAACAAAACGGGACCCTTTTACTCAGCCTCCGCCGCCCTTCTATCCGTCTGTCTGTCTGTCTCCATCTGTGACGATGATGAGCTGTGTCTCATAAACCATAATAGCTAGAAAGCTGAAATTTTCACAAATGATATATTTCCGTTGCCGCTATAACAACATATACAAAAAGAAAATAAAAGAGATAAAATATTAAGGGGGTGGTGAATATACAATAAACGTATTTTTTACATAATTGGTACGGAACCTTTCGTTCGCGAGTCTGACTTAAACTTGGCCGGTTTTTTATTAATAACAATTTCAAAACTCCCGGAAAGCTTTCCAGGTAAAAGTACTGAATGTTTCAACAATTTCTTGTAATATCTCACAACATAATACGAGTATATCTCCTCTTTCCAGTATAACCTCGACGGCGGCTTCGCTCTCATCAGCTTCTGTCCCTTCAGCCGCGATGGTGCTGCTCCTCATAGTACTGGCTGCGGTGGATGCGCCCACGCATGATGTCTCACTGCTGTTCGCTGTTGATTGGCTTGTGTGAGTAGTGTTATTTTTTTTTAATGTTTCATCCCACTGCAGGGCAAAGGTCTCCTCCAAACCTGTCCACCGCTCTCTATACAAGGCCAGCACTTGCCAGCTCATTGATAGCTGAACCAAATTGTTACACCATCTTTTCTTGGGCCTTCCCCCTCCGTAGCGTTATTCACCATGAAATTTTAGTGGTTATTTTCCGGCAGTAAAATTATTCTATCTTACTAATAAAATAGATGCGTGCTGTTTTTTTTTATTAAAAAAAATAAAAACCAGTTTTACGTATGTAATAAACGAAACTCGAATGCGGTACGTAGCGCGCCACCGGCGGGCGCTGTTCAAGTTTTTCATAGACATTTACGTAGGCGATATCGAGCGCGTAAGTTTAAAACTCATGGTAGCCCTACTGATTACGTCAAATCTCGTAAAATAACTATAGCTTCTCACGCTTTCGAGTTGGATGATTAATTATTGACAAATATAAAAGAATTGTTAATAATTATTGTTGCAACGGGAAAACAACCATTAATGTTTCGCGGTGTATCCTAGTGATCTAGACACGCGGTAGCGAGTCAAGCCAAGTTCAAGAAACAGAACTGGCGAGCCGCACCGTGTGTAATATCACACGAACCATTTGGAACCACTTTTGAACCCCTCATAAATCAAAAACTATTTCACATAAACGTATCAAAGACTCATAATAATATATTGTGACTTGCGAGATAAATATGTGTTCTAAATTTCATAAGCTTATCTCAAACAGTTATTTAGATATTAATGTCCAAAAATCCTCATTTTTATCATTGACTGACTGACAGATCAAAATTCTAACCCAGTTCCAAATGACCTAGAGAGTTAAAATTTGGTATGCAGATAGGTAATTACTTGAATGCAAAGGAATAAATAAAAAACTGGCAATTTTTAATAATTAGGTTAGGTTCTATTATGAACGCTTTACATAAATACCTAATTAGTGCCTAATCACGCCTATATACCGGGGAAGGCAGAGCACTAAGTATATATTTAGGCATACTTACTTATTTACAATTAAGATAAGGTACTTATAGTCGGTTTTCATATTTATTACTTAGGGTAGGTACCTACATTAAGTCTAGTTTTAGTTTTGAATTTGTCCTTTTCAAAGGACCCACGGCGTTACGATGATATTATACTTTTCTACAAAAAGTAATGATATCCAATCAAAAACATAAATGTGAAATGAGAGCCAAGATCAATATTATGATAATTGCCTTGGTTGTTGACTTCAACGACAAAAGAAGTGAGATCTAAATGGGTGCCAAGTTCAATGGTCAACCCAGAAATTTATTTATAAGTAACACTATAACATACCTATCATATCTTATAATGTATGGTGGTAGCCTATGAAGGTCTGTCTTGGCTAGTTTCTATAAACCTACCAACGTAACGTAAACGTAATTTTGACCTCCCGATTTCCAGTGACCGGATCCGTACGACCAACAACATGCTGGGCGACTGCTACGCGGCGGCTGTGGTCGAGCACCTCTCCAAGAACGAGCTGATGGCCTGCGACGCTCTCACCACGGTGCGTTTACCAATCAACATTATTATTATATACTAGCTGTGCCAGCGACTTCGTTCGCGTTTCCCCCGTTTTTTACACATTTTCCATTGTATCTTTGCTCCTATTGGTCGCAGCGTGATGTTATATAGCCTAAAGCCTTCCTCGATAAATGGTCTATACAACGCAAAAAGGTTCAAACAAACAAACAAACAAACAAACTCTTCAGCTTTATAATATTAGTATAGATATTGACTGCCTCGTTGATCTATTGGTAGCAAGCGCTGCGTTAGGAATGAGAGGTCCCCGGTATGAGTCCGGAGTTGGGCAAATTTTGTTTGAGTTTTTCTGTTAAGAAATTATTCATCCCGGAGTTAGGAAGTTGACGGTTGAACGCCTGTGCCTCGGAAAGCACGTTCAGCCGGTGGTCCTGCTGTGATCTCTCATCGGTCATGTGGGATTGCCGTCTCACCGAATTATGAGAGTAAGGGAGTAGAGAGTGCACTTGTGTTTGCGCGCACACATGTGCACTATAATATGTCTTGCGCACTTGGCTGATCTAAATTGAGATCGGCAGCCATAGCCGAAATCGGTCGAACTATATACTCGGAACCGGTATAACATACATAAAATCACGCCTTTTTCCTATAGGGGTAGGCAGAGATCACTTCCTGCCATGTGCTACGGTCCTGGCCCACCACTACGTTATTATTATGTTATCAAAATACTCTGAATAGGGTATTATATTTGACTGTGACCGTTTTCACGGGACATTATTATGATGATGAGCAGTAAGGTTTAATAATTATTAATCTAAATGAAATCGAATCGTAAATTTTTGGCAAAAAAAAACATCAACAGACATTACAAAGTTGAGTATTAAAATCCACTGTTGTCTTAGTGATACTTAAAGCTCTAATGTAAACTTGAAAATCTAAAAAAAATCCCAACTAGATGGGGTCTAAAAAACACGTATAATAGGAACTTATATAAGCATGACCGAAGTTTCGAACCTTTGATCACCAAACAATCCGGTAAATTATTATAGTAAGCCTCATATTACTCATTATCAATATCAATGTAAAAGCACCTCCCGAAGATGTGACTTTCTCCATCTTCAAACACATTACAGTTCGCAATTTCAATCAATCAATCAATATCATTCCAGGAAGCAGTAACGAACGGTCTGACGGCGACACACAACACGGAAGTGGACCTGGGCTTGGTGACTCCTGGGCGGAAGTCGCTTGCGTCCGATGACGTCATCATCGACATGCATTTACCCGCCAACCGGAACAGGGTGTAGCTTTAAACGTGCCTTTCCTCACGGATGTTAGATTAGTGTGAGTTGGGAAGATACCGAAGACTTGGTGCACCTTTTAACTTGGAAAGATATCAGGGGCGTAGCTACCGCCGTATCTGCCGTATCAATTATACGGGGCCCCCGGGCCACGGGGCCCCCAAAGTCTTTTACAAATGACAAAATTCTATAAAGCAATCTTTACCCCCATATAAAGGCCTCCAAACAATTTTTTTTATACGGGGCCCCGACAAGGCACGCTACGCCACTGAAAGATATCGAAGATTACTGAACTTATGTTTCATATAGCAAGAACTATTCAATGATTTGCTTCCATGTTTAGTCATTAAATTCAACTCTTTTTTGGTCTAACACCCAGTAAGCGATGGTCTTAAGTATTATGTTATTTTTTTCCAAAGTTCTACAAACCTTGGTAAATCTCCTATAGTTTTTTTTACGGCAAATTATGCTGCAAGCATATTTGATAACACAAATTCAATGAAGGTCGGTATATTCCTAACTCTTTTATCATATTTTAATACCTACATTAGACGTTAGTAAAAAGACTTCGCCATTTCAATTGTATCAGGTTTTAAAATTTATATAATTGTATAACTTAATATGTATACTCATTATATTCAAAATTTTACACAACCAATAAATATACTTGCAATGATCCAGTCTGATTTTTGTGTTCTACACTTTGGACAATCTGTACCTAATTTTTAAGTGCCAAAACCTTTTGTATTATGTACAATGTTTTTGTCAATTCCTAGAAAACACTTGCAATGTTACTTATCAACCGCTGTAGAAAAAAAATATTGTGTAGATATATTTTTTCAAGTCAAATAATGTTATTTGCTTTATGGCTTAAACTATAAAACTTTTTGAAATGTGTAATGTGAAGTTTATAAGCTTGATTTGTACTTTATTACTCGACAATATAATAAAATAAATTATGATTAGAAAAAAAAGTAAGAAAATAAGGTGAAAGAAAAACGTTTACATTTCATGATACGATACATTTTTAAAGAACTGATTATGTATGTAAAATACAATATTTAACTCGAAATTTGACCTACATTTGAGAATGATGTTAATACCTAAGGTTCACTTTTAAACTCCAACAGCAAGCTTGATAAAAAAATAAATAGCCTTTAGAATTTGCATGATTTAGAAATAATAAAAATGCTGTTCAAAAAGATTATCCCACAATATGTCGTTGAATAACTATTTATTTAGAATTAAGGCATTTTTAGGCGGTAAGACCCCCCACACTCTTTCACACCACACCTTACTAAATAAGACAAGAAGTGTTCTAAAATTATTATTAAATGTGCAAGTTTGTAGTTTCTAAAGCTCGTACAATATGTACTGTGAGTTTATTAATATCATGAAAATTTATAATATTATTGCATGTAAGACATTGGTATGTAGCGTTTTCACATTTTATATTTATATATGTAACTGAGTAAAAGTCCATGGTAATAATTATTATAACGCATCATACCTTATCGTAATTTGTACTAGATTTAGATCCAGCTGTGATATGATATTTTTTTGTTTTCTTTTCCATATATTTGGGGAAATATTGAGAAAAGTAATGAAAAATAAATGAAAATCAATGAAAATTTTACACATTTTATTTATTTTTGCTTACATTCTCCGTAGACAGTCGTTGTAACTTACGTACTAAGTATGGACAGTGATTATGTACATTATTATTATACTAACTGTTCAGAGCATTGACACGAAAAAATATCACTTTATAGAAATTAAGTAATAGCAATATACTTGGCAAGTGTCAAATACGAACAGATACAGGCATTTTCGATACTTAGACGAAAATCACAGTATTCAAATGATACTAAGTAGATGATTTTCCAGAAATCACTCAAAGGCACATTTCCACTTACAGATAAGTCTTAAACATTTTGATACAACAAAATTTGTGACTGCATTTAGTAAAAATAAATGTTTGAATAAAGCTTATCAAAAATTGCATTAGGTATCTAAAAGTATCCTTATAGCTTAACGTAAAGCTGATTCGTTTGTTTTATAATATAAAATAACATGGCAGTCTTCATTTAAATATTTTACAAGGCACTAAAATATACAGACTAATATTTACAGTTAATAATACAACCCGAATGAAGACTATGTACATGTACCGTAAAAATCGGTATAAGCGCTTAGTAAATCACTTTGAGCATATTCAGGCCAGTCCAGTTTTGTGAACGCACAAAATGATATTAGAAAAACTATTCCGATCACATCGGTAATCAATAAATATTACTACCAATACTTAAGGCGAACAGTCGTTACACAATATGTACAATACTCTAGGAAATAATACATAATTCTCATATTCTCATTGTCGAGTGTGGAGGTTTCCTATTGGCGGGTGCTGGCGGTAGACCAGGTCCTACTAAAGGTGACATGGAGGGTGACCTTGTCGCCAAAGGCGATAAGGATGGCGAGAAAGAAGGCGACATAGCTGCGGCCGCTGAGAAACCTCCAGGCACGTCATGACTTATAGGCGATCTTGGTAATAAATGTTGGGGCTGTCTACAAGACAAAGATGGCGCTGGACAGCTTCTAGGAGCAACTGTTGTTAGCAAAGGAGGGGGAACACTTTTGCCGCCTGATATAGAAGTCCCTTTACTTTTAGCACTGGATGCACCACTGTTACCACTTTGCAGCGACACCGCGTCGTCTTTGAGGCGGGCGATCTCAGAGAACACATGCGCCAATGGTTGGTATTGCGGGCCCCAGTCGAGTAGGTAGTCCCAATTGTAACTGCCGGTGAGTTCCTCTTCTGAATGGACGATAGAGCTCAAGCTTCCAGTCATTGAAGGCCCAGCTGTTGGTACAGCAGTATTATCCCCGGGTGCGCTTGGGAAGGCTCCGAGAGCCATCGCTCTGTCAACGGCTGCACTTGCCTCATCAGCACTGCTCGCTCTTTCACTGCCGGTCACTTCATTCAACTTAGCGTAAATTAGATTAGTTATATCATTCTCGTGAGCACCATCCTCATCAAACATGTGCATTGAGTCTATAGGCCCATGGTGAAGCATTGTATCTTTATTGACGACATTTTCAGAGCATCTTCTAGACGATGTTGATGCTCCACCTCCAGTTCCAGTATCCACAATACCAAGCCTTGCTAAGTATTCTTGGGTATTATGTACAGAGACATCAGAGAGATTATCGTCGTCAACACCATTTGCTTGTCGATGTATTGATTCTCTTTGCAAAGGTCCTTCATTAATCATTCTTATTTCTTCGTCTTCTCCATCTTCACCATCTTCTGCTGAGCCCCTGCCACTGGATCCTGACTGATCAGATCCAGACAGCTCGGAAGTGGTCGCCGCTCCTGAGTTTGAACTTGCAGTATGAGGGCCATACGGTGGAATTTCATCATATTTAGGAGGAGCAAACTGGTTGCCAGAACTGACAGCTCCTGTATTTCTTATAGGTATGGTATCAAAAGCACTAGGGTCTACATAACTATTTGTTGCACCCACACCTTCTGAGTTCAAGCCTGGCTTATTTACCTTTTTGTGTCTCTTATTTTTCATGTGAAGGAATAGGAATGCAGCTGCAAATATAATTATGATAAATATAAAAGCAATAAGTAAACCTAATGCCCAATCTGACAGCCCACCGCTTGGTGCAGCATCATTTATTTGGTTAGTTGAATCCGAAACCACTGCTTCATGATCCAGTAGTATTTCCACAGCAGTTTTGTTCGTCAAAGATCCTTGCCTGCCTGAACTGGCAGTTACCACCAAACTGATTGACTTATCAGAGCCAAAAAGATTTGCTACAGATTCCACTTTTTTCTTCAAAATTATCACTCCTGTTGTTCGATTTATTTTGAAGTAGGAATGAGATGTAGATAGTTGGTAAACAATTCTTCCATCAATTCCCTTGTCTCTATCTGTAGCAGTTGCTTGTCCAATAACAAATCCTGCCGGTAACGGGCCTGATTTTGGAATGCCAAAGTTGTACGTCTTTTGTGTGAACTGAGGATAAAACTCGTCACGACTCTCAATATCAATTCTCACTTTGACTGTGGAACTTTTGCCTCCTAGATCAGCTGCTTTGATCGAAAATTCATATTTGTTCTTTTGTTCGTAATCGAATACGGCGTTTGTGTTGACCAATCCGCTTGAAGAATCGATTTGGAACATTTTCCATGAGTCATCGTTTCTGTTGTAGTTGGTAGAAGCTGGCACTATGGAGTAGTTCAATTTTCCATAACGCCCTCTATCTAGATCTGTAGCTCTGGCTGTAAACACTGATGTTCCAACTCTTTCATTTTCAGCGATCGTTTCGAAGTATTCGTTTACAGGGAACGTTGGCATATTGTCATTTTCGTCAATGATTCCAATTTTTATGTACGCAGCGTTACATAATGATGGTTCTCCTTGGTCGCAGGCAACTATTATGAGTTTGTACTCAGTATTACTAACGTCATAGTCAAGGGTTTTATTGACAGTTAGAATTCCCGTGGTAGGGTTTATGAAGAATAGTTTTTCGTCATCTCCCGAAGTGATATTGTAAGAAATAGCTGCATTAGGAGTTCCGAATAAGTCAGCATCTGTTGCTGAAAGTTGCGTTATCGTGTAACCAACTTTAACATCTTCACTGACAGTCAGCTCAAATTCATTGGTGGCAAATATTGGTGCATTGTCATTGGAATCTGCTACAGTCACGAATATAGTGATGGAGGTCTTATTTTGATTGTAGGAGAGTATTTTTCCCTGTTCAACTGCAGCTAGACCAAGTACAAAGGAGTCTTGTGTTTCTCGATCCAGTTTGTTGATCAAAACGAGGGCTCCTTCCGAGTTCACGTCAAACATGTCGCCTTCATTACCGGAAATTATGTGGAAGTCCAAATTATACTTCTTAAGAACGTCATTGATGCCACCGATTTGAAGAAGAGTCGATCCCTTTTCCGTATCTTCGTTGACAGTAATCCTGAAATGAGGCAGAAAAAAAATTATTAGAAATGCTTTTATGAAATAAATAGTCATCATCATTCATTTATCTTTCAGGAATCAAACATAAACATTTATTTATTGAGTAACTAAGTATCAATTTAAAATCCCACAGTATCTAACAAATTATAGTCTTTAATTTTAAGTTATAGCTTGAATATATTTTTATGACTAATCATTATACCGATATACCTAAATAAATAGAAGATCTTTGCCTATTACGCTTACCTGTATGTATCTTGCCCGATGAAAGGCTTTATCTCAGAAGAAGCTCCTGCGCTTATTCTGACCGACGCAACCGCACTCTTATTCGGCTTTCCATGATCAGTGGCCACCACAGCCAACTGCGTGTCCCGCTGGTTCGAAGGCAAAGCGCTGTAGTTCACAAATATGGCTCCAGACACGGCATCGATGTAATAACCCTTAGCTGGCCGAAGAATGGAAAAGGTAATCTTTCCGTTGTCCCCACTGTCTTTATCCTGCGCATTCACTGAACCAATCTCCAGCGTACCACTGCCCTCTGTATTTTAAAATAAAATAACCTCAGTAATGCAAGCACTATAAATTTAATGGCAATGTTTTATTAGGAGGCACGAAGAAACTAATTTCTTATTTTAATGGAAATAGAGTTATTGAAAGGATAGATAAATTTAATAGTTCCTCAAATCACAGCTATAAATGTTTTATGTAACTTACCAGGCAATATCCTGTTGTAAGATATATCATCGAATATCGGCGCGTTATCGTTTACATCCGTTACTTTGATAGTGAGCGTAGTTTTGGCTACATGTTCGCTGTCCGAAGCGGTAATATTGATCTCGTACATTTTTTGCATCTCGAAATCCATCGGTTTATTCAGGACGACTTTGCCGCTGTATCTGTCTATAGAGAACCTGTTGTCTCCTTGCATTATTGCGTATTTGAGAGGCGGATATGTGTCGACGTCATTCGCCGTAACAGATGTGAGCACCGTCCCAACTTCCGCTCCTGGAAAAATAAACGATAAATATTGAGACGTTGACGGGACTCCCTCATATGACTGCCGTTTTAACAAACCGCAAAATAAAATATTCTAAAACAAAACCGCCGCCGTACAATGATACCAAAACAAAGAAATAAAAAAGGGAGAGAGAATGAACGCGGCCCGTTGGGGAGGCACCGCTAAAACATGCACTCGAAAAAAATGTAATACCATCCAATAAATATTGATCCTAAAGGAGTCCCTTTTATTTAATCTCGGCGCTGGAATCGAAAAGTCGCAATGTAAGCCAGTCGCGGAGTCGAGAATACAAATTATGTAAAATGCCTCCCTCTTTGTGAATCGCTTTTTGTTCTACCAATTTATTTCGAACAGTCGATAGGCCGCCCTACAGCAATTTAAAACCGAATACGTAAACGAGTAAAAAACCTGGAAACGTACCTTCCGATACGGAGATGAGATTCGGTGGTGGGAACGTCGGCTGGTTGTCGTTGACGTCCACGACGTTGATCCGCAGCGTAGCGGTGCCGGTCATTTGCGGATCACCCTCGTCGGTCGCAATAACTGTCAATTTATACGTCTCCCGTATCTCGCGATCCAACACTATGTTCGTCTTGACCGATCCGGAGAACGCCGGTTCTATAATAAATGCGTTATCGTGGTTCCCGTCTACTATGTGGTATAGGATCCGCGCGTTCACTCCGCGGTCGCCGTCCTTTGCCGCCAGTTGCACGACAAATTCGCCCTTAGTGTTCCCCTCTAAAACGTTCGCTATGTATTGCTGCTGCGTAAATCTGGGAGCGTGGTCGTTTTGGTCCAACAGATTTATTGTTACGTCGCAATAACCGTATAAGACCGGCGAGCCGTCTGTTCGGGCGACCACAACGAGTTGCCTCCTCGGTCCGGGGTACGATTCATAATCCAAATTCGCCGAATTATTCACCCTTATTACGCCTGAGTTAGAGTCTATTTCGAAGGCATATTGATCGTTGCCGTTGCCGATCTCGTAAAAGATTCTTTGGCGGCGCCCGTCGCTCCGCACCGCAGTGACTTGTAGCACGTCCTTGCCATAAGGCATGTTTTCCTCTATCGTCACATTGTACGTGGCGTTTTGGAAATTCAAAGTAGGGGTTTGATCGGAAAAGTCACCAACGCGAATCTCGATCAGTCCCACGGAACTCTGAGGCGGGTTCCCTTTGTCTTTGGCGACGACTTTCAGATGAATAAGTTTTCCGTTTTCACTGGCCAAACTCTGGGTCGCCGTTAGAACTCCTGTTGTTGGATTTATGCGAAATTTATGATTCGAAGAATCGAGAAGCTCGTAAAGTATTTCTGCATTAGTTCCTATGTCATTATCGGTGGCCGAGACACGCAATAAACTATGTCCAGGAGGAGTTAAAGTAGCAATTTGTTCTTTGAATGGGTATTTTGTAAATATGGGTTTGTTGTCATTGACGTCCTTTATTGTGACTTCGACGGAGACCCTCTGCGATCGGGCAACATAACGGCCTTCGTCTGTAGCGACCGCTTCGAAATGGTAAACGTTTGTTTTTTCTCTATCAAAATGCCTGCAAATAAAAAATAAAGGTGTTAAATATTATTTTACCTTAAAAGAAACAGATGCGCATTAGTGTTCTTTATGTATGATAAATGGACACTTACCCAGTGGTAAAAACGATACCAGTTTTATTATCAATTCGAAACAATCCCTGGCTTTCGTTTGCCAATGAATAAACGATACGTTTGTTGAATCCCAAATCGGCGTCAGTGGCTCTTACTTTTATAACAGAGGTGTCGATTGGGGCGTCCTCTGGTATGGCAGCTGAATAATGACCAGTGTCAAACACCGGATCATTATCGTTTTGATCTTCCACCATCACGGTTATGTTGCATGAGCCCTGAAGTGCGACCGGAGAGCCGTGATCAAAGGCTGTTATTGTGAGATGGTATTTAGATTGAGTTTCGCGGTCCAATGTTTTTGCGGTGAGTTTCCCTGTGGTGGAGTCGATCGAGAATTTATTTCCATTATTGCCAGAAGTGATGCTGTAAGTGATTACTCCGTTAGCG
This sequence comes from Maruca vitrata, assembly GCA_039566165.1. Taxonomy (NCBI): domain Eukaryota; kingdom Metazoa; phylum Arthropoda; class Insecta; order Lepidoptera; family Crambidae; genus Maruca; species Maruca vitrata. The sequence goes on along the minus strand of CM076914.1, from coordinate 2,222,288 downwards.
CCGATGTCTTTGTCCATAGCCGCGACCGTGTGAATGACCTCTGGCTCATTATTTTCTGGGACCGACAAAGGGTAACACGATCCTGTTTTGAAGCTAGGAGGGTTATCGTTGACATCCATAACGCTGATCGATACGGTGGCCACGTCGAAATTTGTCGTGGATTGGAAAGTACTAGAATCAGTAACGTATACTGGGAATACGTAGTAGTCTCTTTCTTCTCGGTCAATTTTAGTTTTCACAGTTATAGTGCCGAGGCGTGAGTCTATTGTGAACTTGTCATCTGCTACCCCGGGAGGTATCAAATAAGTAAGATTACCTGCAAAACAAAACAAAATTAAGTCCATGAAATTAGATATCAGATATAATAATTGTATCATCGTCATTTATCAAATTCTTGAAAATTTACTTAATATTACCATAAGGTATTTGTGTACTCACCAGTATTTCCTCTTGAAGATTTTGCGGTTAATCTAGTCACAAAGCTACCAGGCCGTATGTCTTCACTAATATTGGCTCGATAGAAGGAATCGGTAAAACGAGGTGGAACATTTGTCGATTCTTGCAAATTCAGTAGCAACAACATGTGACTTTGCCGTGGAAAAGGCACCCCATGATCAGAGGCAGTAAGGTTCAATTTGTATTGCCCGGATCGAACTCTCGCTATATCAGATGAATATTTCTTCGATAACGTCAATTTACCAACGTCGTATTCCATAGAAAAATAAGCATGTTCGTTACCGCCCGAGATGTAATATGATATTCTGCCATTGTCACCGGAATCAGCATCAACGGCTAGCGCTTGATATATGGTCCCAGATAAAGTGCTGAATGAAACTGTTAGCCTGTTTGCCGATACGAAAGTAGGGACGTTATCATTAGCATCTGTTACTGATATGTGAACTGTGGCGGATGTAGCCATTCTTTCTGATACGTTGCTGGCCAGATCTGTGGCTTCGATAACCAGCCAATATTCCTTCAAGGTTTCATAATCCAGTGGCGAGGTAAGAGTTAGCGAGCCAGTAAGTGGGTCCAAGTTGAAGACGTTTTTAGTCGAAGGCAGTGACGAGACGATGTGGAAATTGAGTTCGCCGTTTGTGCCAGAATCCGCGTCTTTAGCGGTGAAATTGTAAACAGTCATTCCGATCGGTGTAATTTCAGATATTTCTATGTTGATGGGATCTTGGGGCCACTGCGGCGCGTTATCGTTGACGTCGACGATTTCTATCCGCACAGTGACAGCGCTACTCTGTGGATTGTTCGTCGCCGATGTGTCTAGTGCTCTCACTTCTAACCTATATTCGTCTTGTATTTCCCTGTCCAACTGTCTCGCGACAACTAAAGATCCAGTTCTTCGGTCAATTTCGAATGTGCCCGGCATGTGGTCGGTGGTCAAGGGCATAAGCAAATAGGATATTTGTTTCTCTTCTTCGCCGTTTACTAAGTTGTCTTGGATGCCGCTGTCGCAACACGCAACGGTTCCCACTACGTGACCAATCTCAGCGTTTTCTTTTACCTGAAAAGATAATACATAATTAGAATAGAACAGAATAGAATAAATTAAAAAATTTGAAAGCATTTTTGTGTAGCTCAGTTGGAAGAGCATCCGACGCGATATCGGAAGGTCCGGTGGTTCAGGTCCCCGTTCAGGCGGGGTCATGAATGCGATTTTTTTCAAATTTTAAATTTACATTGAGCTTGAATAGCATTAAAAACAACAAATAAAAAAGATGAGAATACATAAAATATAAAAACTCATACTTATTACTTAAAATAAGAAGACAAAGATATCACAAAAGTTGTATACGTACTTTGAAAGACAAGCTCGAACTTGTGAAGGTGGGTCTGTTGTCGTTCAAGTCCAATACTTCCACTTTGAGTTGTCTCACTGTTTGTCGTGGGGGCTTACCGCCGTCCGTAGCTGCGACTGTCAGACGGTATATTGATCGCTCTTCATGGTCTAGCACTGAAAAAAAAGTACGGCCATTAGAAAAATTCAGTAAAAATTAAAAAAAGTATTTTTGATCAGCTAAATAAGTAGCTAATAATCTTACAAATCAGGTTACTTCTTTATTTATTTTTCTCAATTCATAATTACCTGTGCTAGTTTTAATGACGCCAGTGTTGGAGTCAATGACAAAAACGCCAAATCCATCCATATCTCTCTCATTGAGTATCGAATAAGTAACGGACGCGTTGACGCCATTATCTCTATCTATCGCTTTGACTCTTGCCACCTCTGCCCCTGGCTGTTGTTCCTCCCTGACGCTGACCACATCTTCTCTCGGGTCAATGATCTCTGGAGAGTTGTCATTGACATCTGTCACATGTATGCTGATCGGTACCCGACTAGACCTCGGCAGACCACCCTGATCTCTGGCTTCAGCAAACAAGGAGTATGACGACTTATATTCGCGGTCCAAAACCTCTTTTGTCGTTATTATGCCTGTAACAAGGAAAACACTTAATTAAAACATGAACAGCGCAAACGATCATGAATCGATATCTCAAGATTAAAAAGTAATGGATATTTCTCCAAACGTCTATCTAGACTAAATCATATTACCCATAATATACGCCGTTAAGTCCTAAGCTAATTTTCCACTGATAAGACCGCCGATACGTCGCGAAAGAATTTTGTCAATTTCAAAACGATTATCATGAAGTTCAAACCCGAAATTAGGCATTCATAAAACAGATCGCCCGCGGCAGAATACCTATGATTATCCGAAGGTCCACTCCGTATTGGGAACCTAAAAATCGTGATGACAGAAACGGGGAAGGACGATAAACGTGATTTTATAAAATGTGTACACACGAAAATGATTCTTGATACTACGGATTAAGAACGACTTTGTAATGGCAAAAGGCGAAGTTGTCGGAAGATAATAAGATGTGGCAGAGACCGCCGTAATGAGCGATGTGAAGCGAACTCTAGAAAAAAAATGTTCATCGTTATTTTCTCCTCACCAATATTGGAACCCAATCCGAGTTTTGTTTTGGGAATAACATAACATGGCAGGTATAAAGCGCAGGACTTTCACGGCTCGATAGAAACTAAATTATGTCAATTGTAAATTCGAAAAGTCGAACGCATTGATTAAGTACGAATATTTTTTATTCAAGTGCAATACATTAATGTGTATCATTATTGCAATTTATAGTCACACGGTGCCGAGTCAGATTCCAGCAACATTTTACACCTATAATTCATTTGAGAACAGATGAAAATAAAAGGTTTCCGTCAACCAAACGAGTTGTAGGCCCGAGCATCGTCCTACACGTACATTTGTAACGTATGCGATTTAAATACGCGACGACAGTATCTGGCGCTGTAAGGTTTGTAATAAAACATGGAAGAGAATGGCTGGGCTCCTACATAGCAATATTTTAATAATAGTTAATGGTGGGTCACGATGCGAGTGCGCGCGACGACGTTTATAACTTGCAATTGACACGCATAAATTCATTTGCTCCCTCCCGTAGTGGATACCTTGCCGGACTAGTAGGGTGACCTTTTGGTGAAAAATTGCAACAAAGAATTGATTAATAATCAAGGTATTAACCGAGGCGACGTCGCATGGATCACTTCAGCTTATTAACGCTTGCGATAAGTGTACTAATTGGGTGTGCTTGAAAATTCGCACTATTTAAGTCACTTCTTGATGCAGCTGCTATTTCTGATAAATTGTTTTTACTTTTGTTCTTATTACTCTATCTTTGTAGTTATAAAGTAAAGGAATGTATTTATGTAGTTTAAAGTTTTGGATGTCACTTAATTCGGTTTCGGCTGAAATTTTTACCACCCAAAAAGCGTTTCAAGATCACCCGTACGAAACGTAATCCTCTATCTCTGTATCGGGACCATATACAGACGTCATTGCGAATGATTTACGCATTTCGCCTCCACCAAAGGGTAGAGTCTGTGGTAAAGATTCGCTAACTAGCTCGCGGGGTGTTGATCTCCGATAAGCCGAATTGAGACGGAACGATCCACCATTCATCAGTCAGTTATACACACGATAACGAAGTGCCAGCCCCCTTTTTGCAGACGCCCATATCGAGAATTTTAAAACTCACACGATTCCAACGATAAGAATCGATGTTGTGTACGATAACGTTGGCGTTGATTGCCCGAGAAACCCATGACGCTCCCTTAAAAGACCAGATACCGTTTCGGATCCCGTCAAATTCCTCGCCGAAAGCAAATAAACGAAAAATCGCGATACACCCATCGGAGGGTAAGCAAATATTCGTTTTAACCTGCTCCCTATTCCCTTAAATTGTGCGGGTATTAATGTGGTAATATTTGTCCGAATTGTTTGGATAGTCGATGAGTCTTAAGGCACAACATACTTTGGGTTTTAGCTTTCAAAGTGCCGGCAGGATAAACAAAGCGTCGAGTGGCCGACTGCGGGCATCGGAATAATTCCTGCTTGATCAAATACTGGGGACGACACGGCCCTTGTTGGAATTACGGTAAAATTGCAGCGTTATTGAATAGAACGCTGTGAGATTATTCAATTACCCGTCTCTGTGGCTAATAGAACGTTTATGCGATGCGAACAAATTGCGATTTAAATATTAATAGGTATAACTTTTCATCGTGTAATGAGATTGCGACTAAAAAGGCATTGAATGCAAAATAACTCACCGGTCACAGGGTTTACGTTGAAGCTCGTGTTGGTTGGGAATAGGCTGTATCTCAGCACGGCGTTTTCTCCCAGATCGGCATCGGTGGCGGCTATTTTCCCGACAATCGCCCCAGCTTTCTGGTTTTCCTCGACTTGAAATTCGTATGCGGCTTTAGAGAAAACTGGGTCGTTATCATTCGCATCTAGTACGTTTACAACGAGACTGGCTGATGCGGAGAGCGGTGGTAGACCATTATCAGTGGCTGTTATAGTCATTTTGTGTCTAGCCGTTGTTTCTCTATCGAGCGGTTTGGCCAGGTACACCCAACCTGTTGTAGGCTGCACTTTGAAGTAATCTTCATGAGTCGAGTTACCATCAGACACTATGCGGTAGGTTATGCGAGCGTTGTTTCCTGTGTCTTTATCTACGGCTTGGATTTCTAAGATCTGTAAATGAGGTAGAACATGTTTTTGCTGTTATTCGAAATGAATAAGAATCAAATTAATCGAAATAAAATTGCACTTGGACCTAATTTAATAGATACCTACTTAAGTGTCTATAAAATAAGGTATTTTATATAGTTTTTTTAAGTAACTTTTAAAGGTAGAAAACAACAAACGGTTGTCCCAACCTTAAAAGCTAATATTTAGTGTCTAGATTTTGTTTTTTTTAACTCCCAATAAATGCCCAACACATTTTTTTTCTATCGGAATAAGTTACCCAAAACTTAGATTTATCTATCAGAATAATAAAGCAGAATATGCCTTTAAAATATTTAATTTTAATCCAATTCTTACCTTAGTATTCAGAGCTTCTGATTCCAAAACACTAGCGCTGTACGCGTCATGTTCAAACACTGGAGGGTTGTCATTTACATCCTGAACATCCACCGATAGAGTCAAATTGGCGCTGAGAGCCGGTGATCCTCCATCCTTCGCCGATATGACTAGAGTGTGCCTTACAAGGTTCTCGTAATCTAATGGCCTGTAAAAGAAAGGGTTTTATTAATGTGAGTGAAAATAAAATTATGTTATAATAAATACCATGTCCTAAGTGATAAACGAATATAAGTCTATTCAAGTTCAGTGCGAATAATGAAATGTACAAGTTAAACCAAACAGATGAGTGATTTGAGTAAAACCTTTTGATTTCTTGAACCAATTCGAAACCGCGGGGACCTATACGGGCTAATGATGATGATGATTGCACTGACATAAAACGTATGCGTCAGCTGTTACCAGTTAAGTCACACAGCTCCGTAAAGTCTACACTGCCGCTACATCACTCCACGAAAGCTCCTCAAACTTACCTCAACAATGTAACCAGTCCGTGCTGCGGACTAACAGCGAACGTGTTCGGCGGGCCGGTCGCCGAGACCAGGTGGTAGGTCACCAGGCCGTTCTTGCCCTCATCCTCGTCTGTTGCCCTGGCAGCGTAGACCACCGAACCGATGGAGGCCGACTCCGCGACCGAAACGCGGACTGATGCGGTCCCGAACTCTGGTGTGTTGTCGTTCACGTCTTCTAGGGTTATTTGGACCTGTGGAAGAAGAATTCTTTGTAGAAGATTGAGTGAAGGCTTAAATGTTAAGAAATTAATTTGAAAAAGACAGCACATTTAATGCTATGCCGCCAACTCTGCCATGAAGAGATTCAATCATTTTCTAAAGTTTAATCGCTAAAATATCTAAGTTCTTGTTAATAACTTATAAAATAAAAAAAAATACTAAGTAACTTTCTGCGATTCAAATCTTAGATCGTAAAAATATGGAAGATTAAAAAAAACGTCACTCTTTATTCATTTATTTGACTTGTATTATTTTTCTTAAATATGAGATATTCGTTTATTAAATGAGACCAAAAATAAGATACGGCATCAACTTGTCAAAATATTTTAAAAACTTATGATGAATCACGTTATTTCAAGTCATAACATCACACGTACTAGATTCTAAAACATCTGTAAAACAGATCAAATGCGCACACTTACCTGTGTCTGATCATAACTGGCAGAGTTGCCGTTAGCCGCCTTCACATTCAGGAGGTACGATGCCGTAGTCTCCCGGTCCAAGACACCAGAGGTCCTGATGGCTCCCGTCAGGGGATCGATGGTGAACTGATGGTTGACATCACCAGATACTATGCTGTACCGGACTGGTTGCTTGCCTGCGAAAATTGGAGGTTATTAGCAATAGTATCAAACAAGGTTCTTCCTGCCGTCTCTATGTCCATTATTGTCCATATGAATGCTTAGATCTTTAAAACTTTAGCAATGAATTTTGATGCCGTTTCAATAAATATAAAAGTAAAGTGATTTAAGACAAACGTTTCTATGTATTATATACCTGAAGTATAGCGAAGACTGATGGTTGGTTTGATATAAAATAAATCACATTCATCATCACACGCTTTTTGATTGCGAGCTAAGTGTCTTTCTTAAGCACTTGTGTTACGGATTTCAGTAACAACAATGGTATAATTAATATAGTGAAATAGATATAGATAAATAACACATCCATACTCGGAACAAACATCGATATTCATCACACAAATATATGCCCCGCGTGGGGATCGAACCTTCGACACTTAGCGCATAAGACACGGGCGCTAACAACGCTTCGGAACTGTCCAATAAGATTAATGACAGAAACCATATAATTAAAATACTTCTGGTCTATAAGGGACAAGTGCAAATCAGGAAATTAATCAACGAAGCAAATATCACAATATTATAACAACAAAATAAAGTTACTTCAAGTTCAAATTTAATTATACTCAATCGGATTGATATCGTGCCTGCAGCATTTTAAAATTTGATGCCTCAAACTCAGTTACCAAATTACACTATCATTTCGCTCCCAACATACCGTTCTCATATATCAATTACATCGATTTGGAATGTACAACATTGATGGTACAAAAAACCCCCATTACACGGCCATAATAACGCATGTAACCTCCAAATCGGAAATATTCAATTGGACGAATACTATTAACTACTGAACCGACGCTTTTAATTAAATTTTATTACTTCCGATCGACGTTAACTTTGTTAAAATACGCATTTTAAATTGTTTCACACTTAAATCTTGCGTTCAAACTGTTGAATTAGTTTGTGTATCTATAAACTTTCATAGATTGATACCTAATAGTAAGGTACAGAGTAGTAAATCATGTAATTTGATTATAACAAGGACATTTTATGTAACGTCATGCAGAAAAAAAACATATGATATATAATTATTACATTAAATAGTTCGTCATAAGCTAGTATTGTAGCCACTTTGAAGTTAATTCGACTTTTGAAAACTAAACTATATCTTATTACATATGTTTACTTTGGGATAACTCACTTAACATTTGTATTTTTAAAAAATTGTAAACAAAAAAAAACCGCCTTCAAAAACCCGACTCACTAAAAATTACAAAATAATATAATACGAGCATTAATCTGGGTATGAATTTGATATGTTGTTGAAGGCGGTGCCGTTTATATTTCATGCAGTTTTCCTCAAAAATTTAAGTGGCACCGCCTTCAACAACATATCAAATTCATACCCAGATTAATGTTCGTATTATATTATTTTGTAATTTTTAGTGAGTCGGGTTTTTGAAGGCGGTTTTTTTTTTGTTTACAATTTTTTTTCATCCTTTTTAGTGTAACATTTTTTTACACCCTATTAGTTCAGCTCACCTATAATTCTACTGATATTATAACTAGTAGTATCAATATGTACACAGATTTGAAAGAATTATCCCTTTACTCCCAATTATTAAGGAGTTGACCTTCCATCATCAGCTCAGCATCATAACATTATGATTGCCAGAAGCAAATGCCAATATAACTTCGCTAATATGTAAAACGCGGTACATGTGCCTATAAAATTTGAGGGTTGCCCTCGATTTCTCCTGGATCCCATCATCAGATCCTAGACTGGTCAACCTAATAGTTTAGCTCACCTGTAATGCTACTGATATTATAACTAGTAGTCTTAATATGTATCAAGTATTGAAATAATTATTTTTTTACTCATAACTATTAAGGAGTTGACCTTCCATCATCAGCTCAGCATCATAAAATTATGATAGCCAGAAGCAAATGCCAATATGACTTCAGATAATATGCAAAACGCGGTACATGTCTCTATAAAATTTGAAGGTTGCCCTCGATTTCTCCTGGATCCCATCATCAGATCCGAGACTGGTGAAAATGGGACCACCTCGAAAGTGAACTATATCCAACCAAAAAAAAATTTTGAAATCCGTCTATAATTGACGAAAATATCGGTGAACATACATAAAAAAAAAAAAAAAAATATTATACATACAGACGAATTGAGAACCTCCTCCTTTTTTTGAAGTCGGTTAAAAAGATACCTGTTTCTATGTCGGTACATATAACTTAGATAATAGTATAAAAATGCAGTGGTCAACAAAACTAAGCAGAAGCAGTAGGTATAACAAACAAAAATAACAGTATGTCTCACTCGACGATAGCTGTCTAGATCCGTATCACGATAACCCCATAAATACACAACGTCGGCAAAAAACGTAAACAAAATGAAAGGCTATAAAGCCGAATCGCCACTCTCTTGGCGCTAAACCGTCATTATCACAATCTCACCCAATCACGCCTGGAACAATACAAATAGTGCTTATACAAAATAGAGACTTCGAATCTTCGATAACTCACATTTCAAGCGGAAATACTGGATTCATGTTCAGCAAATGTTTCCCAGATAGTTTTAACTGCCTTCTGAGGGCCTACCATGAGTTGGCTATCGAAAACTTACTTACGTTAAAAACTTATCGAGTTGTTTTTTTCATACGGCCGATTTTAGTTCTTCGCGTAACCACCAGCGGCGCTGTACAAGTTTTTCATAGACATATTTACGTAGGCGAGTAGCGTAAGTTTTAAACTCATGGTAGCCCCCACCCACAGTGGGGCTGAAATATTTTTTGTTTCGATATTTATACGTCAAAGCTTTTTTTATATAGCTTTATTTACTTAGTGAAAAAAGTGTAAGATCATCCTATCGAGTTCGTTATTGTTAAATATAATGTTATGTTTTGTATTCTTAGGAATTTGTCTTGAATTAAGAATTAAAAACAAAGGTATGTGAATTCCGACTAAATGTATTTTTAATTTTCATTTCGCAGGCTCTACAAAACAAGTCAGCTGTTTCCTTCACGAGTTCATCCTTTAATAACACACTGCGTCTACTTGCATTCAAAGATATGTGCTTGCGTTGTAATTGTATATTGCGGAAGCAACATACATTTTAATTAAATCTATCAAGTTTAATTATTCAGCTGGTTTATAATTTAACTTGCTTCGGACCACGATGAGGCTACACTCTTACCGCCTTCTACATTGCACAGGGCTTTTAATGTTATGCTTAGTGCATACTTAGAAGTTTGATTTCTAATTAAAACTTTAAGCTCGCTGGAGTAAAATTTTAATTATAATAAAGTCGCCAAGTGAGTTTTTAACTTTAACATTTTCATATTCACGACGTGAGTTGAGAAGCCTTATGTATTTTTATTTTATAAGAAGTATGTGTGCTTAAGTTATTGTACTCAATGTGTAAAGAAAAAAAAGCGCATTTGACTGGCTCGGTGGAACAGTGGTTAGTGACCTTGGCTATCGGTTCCAAGAGTTGTGGGTTCGATTCTCACTCGGAACAAATATTTTTGAAATTAACATTATTCATTTCTTTTTTTTATTGCACTCCATAAGTACATTTTATGACCTTTATAATAAGGTCTTAAAGCATGTTTACGTAGAACTAAATATCTTTTACAAGTGGTGGTCGCATAATTTACTTTGATATAGTCAGAAATACTATGTAAATAAACATACTATCTAAAGTCTCGATATGATTCAACCTTAGCGTCGTTGGTCAAACTCTCCAGCAGTATTCGCACCGCAGGATGACCTCACTCGTCTCAATTTCCCGGACAGAGCACCGGGCAAAATTGACCGCACCACAATTTATGGTCACCATAAATGTATCCGTATCGTTTTACTTTTCACATTGAATTGTCTATGTCTTCTCGGAAGACGCGTTCAAGTCTTCCGATCATAATTTATGGTTTTGTTGTAAATTCTACACGGTTCCTGTATCTTTCAGTTAAAAAGTAATTAAAAACTATGACTTATAGTGCAATCGGAAAGTAAAAATTATTACTTACGGATAATTATATTTACCTCCGTAGGAAAGTATCAAGTTACTTAACTCTATTCACTAAAGTTAGTATTAAAGTAGATAGACTATACGTCACCTAAAATTAGATCCAATTGTGAATTCACCAACATTTTAAATGTTTTTGATAAACCGGAATTCCTTCCCCAAATTTAGTATCGCCAACCACCTGACTTATAAACTAAAACTGAGTAATTTCTTTACAGAGAAATACACACAATTTTTTTCCGATCCCACGCTCGAACCGGGGCCCTCTCGGTCCTTACGCAGCGCTCGCTACCAATAGACCAACGATGCAGTCAATATAACCAGGTAGCTTAAAAAGAATAATAGTTAATATTGCGATTCATTACGAACAATGCTACGAACAAACGTATATCGGTTTGTTTATCTCGGTTTCTAGTTAGCTCTGCTAATTATAGTTCATCAATTAAAACAGGTTGACTGTCTAGTTTTCTGCCCTTCAGAGGCCATTGTCTTGTCCGTCCGTTTGCCCTTAGGCTAGTACAACATTGCTCTTAATTGATTATGAAAACGTTATTTTATTTCAGAGAGTATGATATTGAATTAAGTTAGTTACAGTCACAGTAAATGTCATATTCATTGTCTTAGGAAAATAATACCGAAAACTTACGAAGCAATAGGTAGTTATGTTGGCAATTTGATCATACAATTTAATAAACATGTATAAAGTTTAAGAATACCTGTATCGTAGAAAGAGTATCTATTCTATCTATTACCACACTCAAAGTCTTCAATAAATTATATAAGCACTTTCAAACGAAACGAAGTAAGAGTCAGACTTAGCTCAATCCTATACTACTACAACTAACCTTAAAATGCTCACGTCTCTATTCACCCAAAACCCAAATCCGCAAATCGCCCACCGTTCCAAAATGCAGCTCTACTCGTATCTATCAATTTTTAATTGGCAGTTCTCACAACAATTTAAGGCTTTCATTGTCGTTTTTTTTTTCCGCTCGCTCGCTTTTTGCCTCGCTTTTTCCGCTTTCGTTTTGGGCAGAAACGTTGACGCTCCGAGATTGATATACAGTCTCATTCGCGGACAAGTCCGATTCTTTGTTTGTAATGGTTTCCGTAACTGGTTCCTCCCCCCTTCCCCCCACGCCTTCGGGACCCTTTGTCTCTCCTCTTTATACAGTCACTGATGTGTGGTATCGTCTTGTTTTCGGCGGGGATGCCGCCATTTGGGATTCGGAGGTTGTTTTCGAAATAAATAGTTTTATTACGTGGTTGTTGGGCGAAAGAGCGCGTTGATGTCTATTGCTTGGATAGTATAAAGTCTACTAGTTGCTATTTATATAGATTATTATAAAGATAAGCTAATATAATCTATATAATATTCGACACATTTCAAATTAACCTAGAGCCTACTATTTTTTTTAGTACAAAATTTTCAACGAACTTTTTTTTTACTAATCATGGTTTTTGCATAATACACTTTACAATTTTGTATGCCTCAAAGCGCATGCTGAATAAATTAGACTCTTTATTTGCTTGTAAGCAACAATCCGATGCTTGCAGTGAGAATGCTTCTAAAACAATTTCACCACACATTATCTACTAACCTATTCTTGAATTTCATGACACTACAGGAATTCAGCTTTCAACCTACCCTGTGTCTGTCCGATCTAATCTTATAATACTAATTGTCACCCGGATTGTATTTTCACTAATGGCTCAGTTAACATTTATCTTGCGTCAATTCACCTTTATCGGTTAGCTCAATTAGCAAGTGAAATCGTGTCTGGTGTTGTATATTTGGAAAATCAACGTTGGTTCCTGACATATGGATTTTTACTATAATACATAGTGCTTTAGAGACTACTGTCCTAATAATTTATTACAAGAAATGTTGAATGCTTAAGTTACTTACCACGCGATTAGATCAATGTATGTGATGTTGTGAAGTAAAAAAAAAAGTCTTACCCCAAAACCAACAACTCCGCAAATAGCGGGAACCTGTTATTGTTCGTCTTTGATTATATAAAATTCACACTAAATACCATTTTATTATTTGCAGAGCTTGTAAACTTTAAATTATCTTCTTCTACAATAAAAGGAATCGATGAACAAGAATTCAATTTTCAATTCAATTCAAGAATAATAATTCCTCCTTAACTATATGATACATAGTACGTTCAAAACAGGTAGAAACTCTTATTATTATGCTGCTGAGGACGTTAAGCGTTTTTAAATGCGTTAATTCACGCTCGACATAAACCCTTAGGGAACCTTGATATAAACCCATTTTGGGGTCTAAGACCAAAATTCACGGTACCTAATTCATTCGATCATTAAATTATCATAAGCTAAGTCTTAAAGGGATTACGGCTCTTCAAAAATTTGCAACAAACAAAAAAAATAACACTGTAAATGATGATTTTGGGTCCGACACTGTGACCGTCAAAATTTTGATGAAATTACAATAACGCCATTGTTATTTTTACCCGACTACGGCAAAGCAAAAGGAGGGTTATGATTTTGACAGGCTATGTATGTATGTATGTATGTATGTATGTATGTATGTATGTTTGTATGTATGTATGTATGTTCATCTGTTTCCACATAACTTCTAAATTGCTTGTCAGAATTCGACAAATGACATATCATTAGAAGCGTCTTAATTGTCCGCTGGTTATAGGCTATACAGGGTTTCACAAAATCTAATGTGGCGCCCACTAGCGGACAAAACATACAGAGTAAAAAAATAAAGTTAAGATAAATACGCCGTGTTTGGTATCATTGGAAAGCGCTTTACTTGTACATTTTAAATATATATATATATTACTAGCATTTGCATGTGACTTTACGTATATTCATGGACTGATTGCATATAGTTCACATCTTTTCGTTCATAGCTTCTTTACTACTTCATGTTGGTTCATCAATTTAACTTTTGATAATATTATGCGCCACAAATACACTTTAACACCAAAATAGTACAAATAATAAAAAGTTAAAAACTAAAACCCAACTACGACAAAAAACGACGCTGAAAAAGTATAAAACAAGACTTTTAGAACACTGAACTGAACAAAGTTGCTTATGTAGTTCCAAGTAAATGGACACAGTAGACTCTACCAAAATGCTTATGTTGAAAATTGACAATAATGTCATACAATACTATTTTGAAGTATGCAATATTTACTATGTAGAGATAAGTTTTCATGTTTGGAAAGGCGTAGTCACACGTTCCATACACAAGTACCTACCTACCGTAGCACTTTGACAACGTGTGACTGCGGTTTTCCAAACATGAAAACTTATCTCTACATAGTAAATATTGCATACTTCAAAATAGTATTGTATGACATTATTGTCAATTTTCAACATAAGCATTTTGGTAGAGTCTACTGTGTCCATTTACTTGGAACTACATAAGCAACTTTGTTCAGTTCAGTGTTCTAAAAGTCTTGTTTTATACTTTTTCAGCGTCGTTTTTTGTCGTAGTTGGGTTTTAGTTTTTAACTTTTGTGTCTTTACTTATGAAAGGCCTAATTTGTTCTATTTATTTAAAAAACTCATGTTAAGCTATTTAATAATTTACTAGTCTCTGTTGCCAGTGGCCAACTTTAACTTACATAAAAGAAAAAAGATATAAAAGAAATTGATGCGATACTTCGACTATGTTCAAAAACTAAAAAAAAATTTCATACATTAGATTGAACAATGAGAGTAAATACATTCTATAGATAATAATAATAATAAAAGCCTTTTATTTCAGATAGAGTTTTTACAATAATTAATGCTTAACCTAATGACTCTTGCGAGTCAGTGCCACCGACAACCTGGTCTGGTTGCCCTGTTTTGGCAAAGGCCTCCTCCATTTCCCTCCATTCTATAGATACAGTAGGCAAAACATACCCAACGTTTCGACAAGGTTCCACCAATCACAATCCCGATCAAACGCAACATTGAGAGGTTAGAATTGCGAAAAAAAAGTCAAAACGGTTCCCAGACCCGACTCTACATTCAGGGAACCGTCAGATGGCCAGCATCAGTCTTTTTGGCTCCCTTCATTAGTGTTGGCGTGCGTTACCGACCCGACATTTGCATCCCGCCCTTCTAAATCGGAATCATTAACGGCAGCCGATTATCTCACTCACGAGAACACAACGGAGCACAATTAAGCGTTCTGATATGTCTGTGTGAATTGTGAGATTTGAGATTGAATAGTTAATCCGGGTTGTGATTGTGTGAGGTATTGGGTCTAGCGCTTTTTATTGGGTGGAGGAAAATATATTCTCGATTGGAGGAAGTGTCTAGATCTGTCGATAGTGATTCTGTTTTTGAGTTAGTTTTAAATGAAATGTTTAGACATAAGCAGACTACGTACGGCAAAGAGAGTACATTAATGCAACGTGCAAAAAGCTTCTTAAAAATATTTGAATATTTAAGCCAAGTTTTCAGCACTTGGAATGACAAGTGTTCTGGACTTTTCACTACCTACTTCTCAGCAATATAGGGAAATGTAATATAACCGCTTTATTAAGCTGTTGTTATTAATATCTAGAATATACCTACCCAGTAAGAAAAAAGGATTTGCATTTAGAATTGAGTAAAACACAATACTCGTGATATAATATGATATAAAAATGATACCAATAATCCGATCATACTTCCATGTACTTCATTAAACATCAAACAATGAACGAAGCATCTATGTAACAACATTCAGTGGCGAACGCAAGCACGCAAAGATTTTGGGTCGAGACGCTTACACATTTAACATTTTAACACATCAATCGCGTTGCAGGTCTCACCGGCAAAATATCCCAGTGTAAAAAGTTGAAAATAATTGTGGCAGGAGGTTTAAAAAAGGAACTCTAAAACTCACGGCAAAAACTGTCGCCGTGGGTCGACGACCGCTCAGGATTTATTCGGTTTGGGAGTGCGCGGGCGCAGAAGGCTCGGCTTAGGGCTGGCCGGTCAGAAAAAAATAAAAGTTAAAAATAAGTTTTGGAAGTTTAGACTCTTTGGTGTAATTTCAAAATTAGATCATGGCGGTGACTTCGTTCGCTTGATATAATCGATTGTATATCGATGAAAAAAAATTGTGTAATTGAATCGGATGAAACATTTTCTATATTTACGGTGATCATAATTTCTTTATCAAAAAGCAAGGAATTAGTAGTTTCTCATACCTACTACATACATATGACTACTTGATAAGTTATTTTCTTACAGTATTGAATTGCAGACAAACTGGCCTCATAGTTTTAAAATTATACAATTATAAATAACATAAATATTTTCTTTATATTACACATGTGTTGATAATTTACATCATATAACGAAGGATTCCTATTAATATTTCTTTCTTTATTTGTTCCTGGTACTCAATAAGTTCCCGGTTCACAAAAATAAGGCTCAAAACTTAAATAACGGACAACCCTACCACCCGAACCGTATCCTTGGATTTCTCGGGATTCGAATTTCAAATTTTCGGCTCTATACGATTGCAAGTGAATTGTTATAAAAATGCAGCTACGGCTAGCCGTTGATACAGGTTTCGGAACGGCCGCCAATCTTGGAAATGTTTGAACATTTAATAGGCTCCTTGATTTCTGAACGAGGTAATTGATTATCGTTATCATCTTCTCACTTTGATGATGTGGTTGAAAAAGTTTGGCATTCAGAAATGAACGCTCAAGATTTGGTTTTTGAAATATTTCTCAAAGTAAGCTGTTTTTGAAGGGTTTGCAATACTATGTTGTACTTCGCGTTTTAATACGCGTTAATTAAAGAAATAAATCTATTATGAGAGTGTTTAGGTAGGTATTTTTGTGGATTATCTTATTATTTCATTTTTGTCTAAAAATCCTACTCAGTGGAGTTTTGTTTCTAATACGAACTATTGATATCACTCAAAAACACCAGCAAATAAAATTGAATGATTTGCGTAGTGCTTCATACGAGATTTTGTGGGCGACATCATTTCACGACCATTTGTTAAACGTTCGTGAAGTTTAATCATAAAACCTATTGATCATGGTTTATTCCTTATAATATTGCATTAGCGCACGCATTTATACCCCAACTTTATTACGCATACGATGAATTGACCATCATGGAAAATTAAATACGTTATCTATTTTACAACTTGGCTAACTTAAGTGTCAGTTTTGATAAATTTGTGGAACCGGTGTGGTCCCACGGTGTACGGTGTCAGAAGATATGTTAAATCGATATTTGATTAGATTGATATTAGATAGATGAGTGAGTATGGCTTGGTAATTACGTACAACATCCTAATAGTATTAACTGGAAATCAAGAGGTGAAATGCTAAATGAGATTCTTTGAAAAACAAAACGATAGTAAATTAGGTTTAAATAGTCATATTTAAAAAAAAACCTGAGTAATAGTATAAATTTCAAATCATATAAATAAATGAACATTGATTAAACCCAAAAAAGTATAGACGTGCTCTTATTTCCTAAATTCTGGCTAATAGTGTTTCAAATTAGTCTCTTCTAAAATGCTCACGGTACGAACTAAACCGATCAACAAATTCAGATCTAAGCTAAGTACTATAGGCTAAAAACACAATATTTTGACGCACACAAGACCTAAGAAGTATTAATCGAACAATCTATCTCGCAATCGTGAATCGAATAACGAATCGGAGATCCGATTTCCATTTCAATTCGAGTTACATCTAACAATAATAGTGCAATATCGGTTCAGTATAACAACAATTTAAATCCCAGTTTCATCTCACCGAACTCCCCAATACATTACATTTTTTTAATTAATGGATGTTTATCTCCAGGCCAGTTTGTAATAAATCTGACTTGGGCGTGCGTTTGACCATTGAGCATAAATGTTATGGAGCTCTTTCTAATTAAACTCAAGGCTGAGTATTGTGATCTAAGTTTTGAGAGACCGCGGGTGAACACATGTAACTAACTAAATTGTACAAGAAACAAATATCACACATGCGTATTTATTTGATCCGAGCTAAGTGGAAGGCCTATACCCTGCAGTGGGATATAATAAAAGGCTGATGATGATGATGATGAAGTGGATTAAACTTGTATAACGGCTATCGACAATAAACTACACCCAAAGAGACGCGATAAAATACGATGTTCATCACACAAATATTTGTCTGTGGTGAAAACGTTCTCACGAATACTAACGCCTTACCGTCGCTTATCCTAGCCTAATACGCAATTAGTATTAAGTAAAAATTATGACGCAATAACTGAGAAACTAAAATAGTATTTTACTGTGACATAGTATGTAAGTTTCCCTTAAGTTTATCACTTGTACCACACAAAAACACCACAATGTGAGATCATTTTTAGATATCTTCTTAATCTAAAGATTTGATTTGCAATGGCGTACGCTCGGAATGGGCATTGTGAAGTAATTACTTGGAAATTTATTTAATTACTTCTTTACACTGTTTTGTAGAGTCGAAATTGATACTATAATAATGATTACCACTATTTTGCGCGTGCGATTGTGACTCAAATCTACTTTTTTACCTATGTAATAGAATTAACAATTTATTTTTAATATTTAAATCAAGAATGAATTGATAAACTAGCTTTAGATGATATCTTTTTAAGAAAGATAAGAAAACAGTTTTTAAGTAACGTTCATTAAGTCACAAAATCTATGGAATTTTAAAAATTTATCAATATTTCATGACATTTACATTATCCTATATTTAACGTCTTGTCAAGCTCTATTATAAATAAAATCAGCTGATTCGAGAACATAATATCAACTACTAGGAAGAGAACGAATATCTACAACATAACATGAAACCCTATAAAACTTCTCAGTGAAATAGTTAGTTTTATACGTGGCTTTTGTATAGCAACCGGTTTCCTAGCCGTTCTACGATTGATGACTAGTACTTTAACAATCTAATAATGAAGATCCGCACACGAAACAATGTGTTGGCCGTAGCTTGTACACTATAATTTATAGGGCTACCAAACTAGTATAAAATCATAATTTTAACCTGTCATGGTTACACACATTAGAAAACTGTAACTGTCCGGGACATTTACCATGTTGTTTTGTTTAAATGAGCTCCCGATATTTCTACACTGTTGCAAACGCCATATAGTTCACTCGTGATCATGGCGCTTGCAACAGTGCCGAAATATCGGGAGCTCATTAAAACATAACAACATGGTAAATATCCCGGACAGTCACAGTTTTCTAACAGTATAAAATCGTGTTTTTTTTTATATAAAATATATTCTTTGTAGTGACAAAACGACGGAAAAAGTATGATGTTTCTTTCTTAATGATCAACAGTGGTTCACAGTGGTTAATTATTAGGAAGAGACATCATAGTTTCTGAATCGCAATCCGAAAATAAGGATCACTAGAGTCTGTCTCAATGGTGCATTTATGAATGCCTCTTATGCGCTAGATAAGGGTTCAATACCCATCCTGGATAGTATGTTTATATTCATGTACCGTAAATAAGTTTATTATAATTTGGAGCTTTCTTAACCAACTTAGTATACCTAGTATAAGAAAGAAGGATACAAAAATTAATTTAAGTCATTATTTATTGTTATCTTTCATAGCTGAACTCTTATCGAACCGGCAACCCTGCCTTCGAACCAATATCCAAAACGCCGCTAAGTATCCGTACCTAACAATAGCTTAGCCATAGCATTTCCCATAGGCATAGTGCCACGTAACGGGAGGTTCGCAATTCAGTGATTTACAGAGCTCGGACTTACAACAGAATAAATGTGGACGGGAATGGCCGTCTGTTACACCGAAGCGTACGCGTTCATAGTAAAATTTATATAAATTATCTATTACATGAAATAATGAAAAAAGTAGGTTTAAAAAGTGTATGAATACATTTTCTTTAACACACTGAAAGAAAATAATGTAAACTTTTTATCATTTTTAAAAATTATTCATCAACTACTGCAGTTAAATGAGTAGAATGAAAACTGTATGCCATAATTGGCAAAAATAAGTTGGTATAAAAATAGCATCGGAATAACAGAAAACTAATAAGAAAGAGAACGTATACATACACTTATTTTTAAGCCCAAGTCTTTTAAGACTAGCACTTTAAGGTCCTTAGAAGAGTCTATCAGAGGGATGACACAAGTTAAATAAAGATAAAAGAACAGGGGGCTTAGACAAAGTAACAATATAGAAACGATAACAAAGTTCAAAAAGAACAAAATGGTTGGGATTGACCACGTGATTTATACAGTTTATTCTTTTCGAACTTCGTTGTAGTTTCGATATTGTTACTTTGTCTACGGCACCAGGAATTACAATACAGTGTGAACGCAATCATTATGGAGAGTCTCGCAGTATAAATATTAGTGAAACGCAGCGAGTGAGATAGCAGCGGGCCGCGGACTCGGCTGATTTATCAAGGATGTTGCGTTGCGTTACAGAATTAGAAATATTCTAACTGAGCTCGGTAGATGTATGATACAAACGTACCAACGTATCTGCGTCGAAGGCGGGGGAAGCTTTTCATTTGAGAGATCGGAATATTATTATTAAGTTGCCGAGCGGAATGTGAAACGGTTTCATGCTATCTACTTTGAAAGGAGCAACTTTTTTGCATGTGTGCTGAGATTTAATATCACATCAAAGTCATTTGCATTTACCACTTTATCCAAGAATCATGAAGTGATAAATTCGTTAATTGTGGCACTTGTTGAATCCATGACAAGCATTCCATTCAAGTATATTTATATTTTTTGAATGCTTTTTTTTCCTGACATGAAGGCTTGGCTTCGTCATCATTACCGGACTTACGGGGAAGCTGATGGCTCTCACCCCTAATTTTTTTTGGTGCAATGTCACAGTTATCTTAAAGACAAAATATACACTGTATTTTCTATTGACAACTTTCCCTATAGAAGAACAATAGAAAACTGAAAATATCCGGGCTATTTACCATGTTTTTATTTGTTTTAATGAGCTCCCGATATTTCAGCATAGTTGCATGCGCCATGATCACGGGTGAAGTAACCATGACAGTTTAAAATAAAACTGTAAAATTCGTTGATCACATTGCTACATTTACCAGAAATCCAGTTTCTCCAAGACGTTGCTGGTGGCCCAACAGTTCTACCTAATCTTGTTCAAACAAACAATGAAAGCTGTTGATGCCAAGTTCCGTTTCCTCAGGTGGTAGCAAAGCTAGTTTAAAGATGCGAGGAGAATGCTAAGCGCGAGCCATTCGCTGCACATCACTCGGTCGTGATTCCGAGAGACAATGCCCGATTACGTATTTCTGCTAAGGTATCCGAACACCTTGGCTGGTGGTGCAAGATAGAAAATGTTGGAATACCATTGTGATTTAGGAGCAATTGTGTTTATTGTTTTTCGTTAGCGATATAGTTTGAATCGCAATTAATGGTCGGCGACTTCCTAGACAGCTGTATTGTTTTCCGTTTGCAATTGTTTTTTTTAATAGATTTGCATCTACTCTGTCGTTGGAAAATGCTATAAGACTATTTTGTAAAGCAATGCCTGTTCAAACTACATAACGATAAGTTTAAAGGAATACTAACTAGTTAGCTTTCTCTTGTATATTTAAACTTCCGATTATATAATTTATTCAGTAAAGCTCAGCTTTATGATTCTAGACGATTACGCAAGGCTCGATTTGAAACTAAATGCATTCAAACTGTTTTGATTCATGTCATTCCATTCATTCATCATAGAATACATTGGTGTTCTTTTTCTGGCAATAGTTCGCTAACTCCTACGACTTGACTCCGTTGTTCGAATGGCACGATTTCAATAAATTTGTTAAAGCAAAATGAAGCTATAAGGTAATTTAACTCAACGGTAGTTCGGTAACCGAAACATTAATATTTGCCTATTGCCCTAAGTAACTTCCCTTGTAGGGTAACCTTACACTATTTGATTGGTTCTCTATTCACGGAACGTTATTGGATAGTTGATTATTTTTCTATTATAAGATGCCGTTTACAAACAAAACCATGGCGTTTATGGAGTCGACTGTTTGTTTATTTCATTTTGTGGTATTCTCAGTAATTCTAGCTTCGTTATTTGTCAACATCTCATTATTCCCAACGTAGACTTGCTAAGACTACTAATGTCAACATGTTGAAGTAATTTTATTTGCTTTACGCATACTTCTTACTTAACTCTCCTACTTTTTTCTAGCACTCGTCTCGAAAATGATTTATGCTTAAATTAGACATTTGTTTAATACTCTTTAAAAGTAATAGACAGAGAAACATGTTAGTCCTTTTTTGCTGTAGAGCCCACATCTATTATTGTAATGTGATGGCTGTAGAAAAATTTTCTCATTAGCTCTAAGTAGCTTTTGTACTATAACTCTAATATTAATCAATCGACACTTACCTCTATCAGCCACAGTGGCCTTCAAACTTCCAACCACGGTCCCAGCCCTCACATCTTCTCTGACGCGAAAATTGTATCTTGGCTTATCGAAGAGCGCTGAACCCACACCAGCGGGCACCACGTTCACATGAACCACTGCTCCTTGAGGAGCAGCCAATCCACCGCCATCAGTCGCCGATATCTCCAAATCAAACTTCGAATTCACTTGTATCAACGATG